>CM053793.1:253983328-254408328 GCA_028749045.1 Cupressus sempervirens | reverse complement strand
TGCCCATACCTGTAATAAGGTGGGGAACCCTATACTCCTCCCCTACAAGCCAACCCCCTGATACACAATCTGGTGTAAATCTTGGTACAAATCCATTAGCATCAATGATCCCCAAGCCACTAAGACTCCTGCATCCACTACTCGCATGATAATTGGTATCAGTGCCAACGTCACTCCTATCCCACCTATATATGGGGAAATGTACCCCAATACTAGCTTGCACATGTAGGAGTAAATCTATCTCTCCAAGGCTACTCGATCCAAATGCTCATCCAGTGCAAACTGTCCTCTCTGAATTTGGAATGGCGTGCCTAGCCCTACCAACCCCTGTACCACAACCTCCACTGTCATCTCTCTCGTTGCCATCACTAGTGTCCCCCGCACTGGTAATCTGAAAACCCTATATACATCCTTTGGTGTCACTGTCATCTCTCTTGTAGGCAAGGGGAATGTGTTTGCCTTGTTGTGCCACCTCTCACACAATGTTGTCACCAAGGCCATATAAATTTGTGCGTGGGGCAACCTCGCCAAATATCCCAGACCAATACCCTCGATCCTCGCCCAATCTGCCATTGTTAGCTGATCTCCCACACATAATATGGTTGCCCGTCACTCGCATGACACGAGAGCGTCCAGCGACCACTACGCACCAAAACCAATCACACATCAATATTCATTTGCATACTTTGCTACCCTAGCTTTCCACCCATTCCCCTATCAAACCCCTTATTTTGTCTACACTTTTTCCCTAAACCCGTGTTCCCATGAGTCTGTGAACCTCATGATCCCAAGAGCTATGTTCTTGTGGGATTACTCTTTGATTTTTTCCCCTATCAATTTGTTTGACGCATGATCCCACATGTGTTCCCATGCCAACTTACCCTGGAAATTTCATGGACCCATGTTCCTACGAGATCATGTTTACATTTTTCTCTCCTGGTCAAACCCTATCCCGTTCTTGTGTTGACTTCATCCTTGATGTGAGATCGTGTTCTCGCAAATATATTTGCATTTTCCCTGGCGGGTGCATGATCCCGCTTATTTACCCTCAATCCCACATAAACTTTCTGTCCCAAATTAGTGATCTCACAAAATTTGGTTATCAAGCCCTTTTTGTTCCTTACCCCTAGCTATTCTTGCGGGATCGCGATCTTGCTGATCCCGCATGTGATCCCATTGGACCTGTGCCTACAGGATTATGTTTTCTCATTTGCGGGAACACTCTAAACTAATAAAATTAAACAATACTAGAAAGGTTTTCGATCCTACCGAATGATTTGGTGTCTACTACACTCGTACTCGTCGCACCACATTCGATTGATGCTCAGGTTGTCCAATCACAACCATCATCTCGTCCAAATTAGAGCTCCTAGTAGCAATATCTCCTTGTCCATATGAGAGCAAATAAACCTTTCTATCCCTCTTCCAACCCCTTATAGGCCCCCCAGATGCCCTGTCTTCCTCTACGACTCCTCCAACAACCTCCTTTTGCCCCCTACCCTTCTTCTTGTTGTCGTTTATTCTCCTTTTTACCTTCTTTTCACTCATCCATGTCCTCTTGTACCCCTCCCCCCACCCCCAACTTACTGCAACTTCTTCAAGAAGCCGTTGTGCCTCATTTTCTTTCCCTGCCACCTTCTTGAGGGAGCATCACCTAGTCCATTCTCTCCTCTTCCACTCAAAACTGGGGCAACCATGTTGCTTTAAACAATATTCTTCACGTCATTTATATTTAAACTTCTTTGAAATAATGTTGTGTCAACACTATGTCAAAGAGGGGCAAAATGTAAACACCTAAATTTGATTACATCACTAGGTAATCGTATTTAGTCATTTCTTAGGACACTACTGATGGAATATTTATTATTTAATTAGTTAATTGTCATCCCCTAGTTAATTAATTAAGTTAATTAACTATAGTCCAATTGATCAAATCAAATGATAACCCAAAATCAATTTATCAATTAAAACCCTATTCCTCTATTAAATTAAATAAATTCTCAAATCTATTTAATTTAAGTTCATACCCTCATTTTATTAAATAAATCATTTAATAAAATATCTAAACCCCTAAAATATCCCTAAAACCTACCTTTATCCCTAATCCAACCCATTCACCCATACTAACCTCACTTAACCACCTAACCAACCCATCCCATCAAAGCTAAACCACTTGCCCCCCTAACCCCTTTCTAAGAAAATCCTAATCCCCCTCCTAAACATGTGCACAACTTTAAGCAAGGGTTAAGACTTGCTAACCCAAGCTAAAGTCAACAAACTCATCCTCACCCTCACCCTCCAACATTTATGGCTCTTACATGCCATTAATGACTCTTACATCCCCCTTTATGACTCTGACATCCCTCTTACACAGTCAACCTCCCTCATTACTCCCTTTGACCAACCCTTATCCTATCCTCTCACACTCATCCTGCTTGTGACAAGTGTCACCTCCTTATTGGCTCTAAACAAGCAAAATCCTTATGCTTCCCTTTGAGTGCATCTCAGCCCTCCCTCACCATCCTTGCATCCTAACCATCCATTTCACTACCCCTTGGCCTATAAATGGAACCCTCTCCTTTCACAACTATCATCCACTTTTCATGCAAAGTTATAATGCTATTTTGATAGCCTAAAAACTACTAAAATACTATCATAATGTTGAAACCCCTCCATACCTCCACTATTGAAACCCTCATCCATACACACATTTGATAATCACCCATCCACTTAAAGCTTGAGCACACTGTGAGCATACATCCCCTCTCATCAGGGACATAGCTTCGTCATCATGAGAAGCACTTGAGGAGTTTACCATCCTTGGTCTACTTTCCTCCATATTGTTTTATTTGGTCCTATCTGAAGTGTTAGCTTGTTAAGTTATGTGAATGCTCTTGTTAGTATTAGTATTCCTTTTACACTAACTAGATTAGGTGATACACTTTCAAATTTGCAAATTGGGATCAAGATTTCACAGATAACTAACTGACATTATGGAAAGTACTAAGGAAGGAAGGCATTCCTAAAAAATTCCCAATTATGAAAGGAATAAATGTATATATTCATTCTAAAAGAAATCATGATTGCAAGTAACTATAATGTAAAACTGGGGTATGCCCCTTTTATTTATGTAATTTATGTATAGGACAATTGTCTTGGGCAAGACTGGAGATTTTTTTCTCCATTCCTTCCTACCAGTGTCCGCTTGAATGGAGAATCATGTAACTTTTCTTATTTTAAATATAATTCACATGGCATTGGTCATTTACTGATAAAAAAGAAAAGAAAAGACAAAGGGGTTTATTTTAAGCCCAAATCCAAGTGTGAATGATTCATTTTAAGCCCTTTTTCAATGTCGGGAAGATGCACCAAACAACTTGATGAAAAGCAATAAATAATTTAATAATGAAAAAGGAAGGAACTAATCACTTTTTACAATGAAAATAAGAAGGTTTGGAATGTGCACCTTGATTTCACGCCTAATAATTTATTTTCCCATTTTGCTCCTTTTACCTCTAAATTGCCTTCACAAACTTCAATCAAGTACATGAAATAATGAAGAAATAGGAAAATTCAAATAAAGTACATTGAAATAATTGGTTTCATATAAAATGAAAACCCGTATCATGCATTTGACTATGTGCAAATAAAACTCAAGCTAATCACCAAATGCTCCTTTTTTTCTTTTTTTGTTTTTTGACCTAGTCAACACGATTGGATCTTTATGCTATGAATTTTGCCCCAAAAATGAAAATCCAAAGAAGAGACGTATAGAAAAATTAAAGAGCTTTAATAAAATAGAATTTTTTTAGCAATATCTCTTAATTTGCACCCTAGGGACCCATTTTCCCAAAACATACTAGTTTATTCAAATTGAGTTATTGAGCCCTAATATGGCATCTAAATTCAAAACACAAAGAACTAAGCCCCTGTAGAATTTAAAGACCTTTCAAAAAATGTAACATTTTCTGAAAAAAATGTTGATATGTGACCAAAAACAATTTTTCATGAAAAATAAAGAAAAAATAATAACTCACACAAATCACCTCCAAATATCTGGATTTTGGCTTGAGTTGTCTCTAATACATTGCCTATTTGCAAAAAAAACTTCAGATCTAAATACAAAGTTCTTTGTAAGATATGGTCAAATCTTTCAAAACCTAGGGTTTTGGCCTTCAACTCAACATACACAAGGGTTAACCTAAAAAAGAAAAGTGAGAGCCTTTCAAAACCACTTGATTAGATCCAATAAAAAGTAATTGGAAAATTAGAAGTGATAAATGCGACTTAAATGCAAGAAAATTAAAATACCAAGATTAAAATAATGCAATAAAATAGAGCTATAAGCTTGGTTCTAGCCCCACAGTGGGTGCAAAAAATGTATACCAAAAATCAATATATTTCTTTAAGAGATTGTATCCAAGGGATCCAATAGATTAGGAGCCTTGAATGACGACTTAGAGCTCTTTATCTATGATGTGTAAGAGTGCAAATAGTAGTATGGTGCCTCTGAAATGAACCTAGCTATGCAACCCTTCCAAGGTACACCATAGAACAAGAGATTCAAATGAAGATGTAAGGTAAATGAGATGCAAACTAGTCTATAATGAGGGATGCAGTGAAAAGGAAAGTAAAATCTAATCTACTTGCAAGAAAGTAAAGATCTAAACTAACAATGCAAGAGCTATGTGATGATGAAGACAATGCTATGATGATATGCAAGATGCTCCAACAATGCAAGAATGCCAAGAGTATGGTGGTGCTCCAAAAGTTATATGAAAACCTGCAACATAATGTTAGAATAAGTGAACAAAATATGAGAGAGCCTCATTTTAAACAAAAAATGATGGTATAGATTAAGAGGCAAGATCAAGGGTGGAGAATGAGCCTTGAGTTATCCATGTGCACAAGAATCTCACCTAAGTAAGATCAATGATGATGTTTAAGAGGCAAAAGATGTGTGGAGGAGAATAAAGACTTCACTCACCTTGGAAAGTGTGCACCTCATGTGAGACAAAAAAATATTTTATTATTATTTTAAAATAGGAATAATGCTTTACATGTGCACAGTTAGGATAAGTGGGACTTTATTTAATCAAAAGGGAGAAAGTTCTTTCAATTAAATAAAAGACTTAGGATAAGGTGGCTAAACCATAGGTTATAATCGAATAACAAACAAAGTGATTATTTGATCAAGAATAAGCAATGAATAAATTATGCAAAATTACTAAAAAGAGGACTCATAGTCCAGATGACCATTTTTTGGGTGATTACATTGGGTTAATGGCTATAAGTACATATACATCCATGTGCAGTAGGTGGATATTGGTATGATAGACTTTGATGATATTTCCAATAGGGGTCAAGGCTTAAGAAATAGAGTTTCAAAGAAACAGAGGGATTTTCCCCACAATTACCCACTTAGAAAAAGAAAGGGCAAGAATTTCATCAAAAATTGCATTAGGTGTCCAAGGTAGGGCACCAAAAATAGTTGGGCCAATTTTCCAGTATTGATTATCTGCCACATCTGTTTGATGCATAGGGTTGCAAATTAAAACTAGAAACAAGCTTTTATGAGTCAATCTGAAATATGTAAATTGGAAAGTAAACTTCTTGTTCCATATTGTTGTCCTCCATTTTGTCACTACAAAATGTAGGTAACAGAACAAAACTTTTTCAACAAAATTTTTCATCTCTCTGAGATAATTCACTATTGAATTGGCTAACATTGATCAATCCATCATTCTCAATTCGCATAGTGAATCCTTTTGCTAAAGGATTTTGTCAAGTCTTTTTCATTTTTTCATTTTGTTAGCCTATGCATGAATTTTGAGGCATTTAACGTCCCTTTTTGCATTTTTGAGTTGGTTTTAGTCTTTTTGTTTCCTTTAGTCTCTTGCTTTTAGTTTTCCCTTTGATTTTATTTAGTGCTTAATCAAACTTGTTACTCAAAAAATATATCCATTTAAGTGCCAAAAAAGTGGACTCTCCAAGCTCAAATGCATATTTAAAAATATTAATGCTATATTTTAATGTTGAATTACACTTTAAAAAAATAATAAACTAAATTCACTTTATGTTATATTTTTTAGTTAATGACTTAAATTTATCACTTAAGTGACTATAGAGTACTTTAAGTTATATTTTAATGTTAGAGTTTCTTTTTAATTTTTTCACTTAAGTGATTTTATTACTTTATAGTCCATTTTGATGTTGAGATTTACTTTAATGTTTTATTTTAAAAATATTAAAGTGAAATGTTACTTTTTGAATATATTTTTACTTTATATGTAAAATATATCATATAAATATGATATTTGATCCCTTTAAGTGATATTTGTTCAATAATCAATTTGACATATGCTAAAAAGATCACTTATATGATGCGACTCAACAAAATGTATTTTCTTCTAACATGTTACATGCAAATGCATCTAGAGAGTGAGATTTACCTATTGCATGGAAATACAAATAACTTAAATATGTCATTGCCCTCCAAGAGTACAATTTGCCTTGGATGGTCAAATATAAAGACATGTAAAACCATGTTTTAAAAATATGCAATCACACTCCAAGAGTGCAATTTGCACGTAAAGGCAAAAGTAAAACATGCAATTTCCCTTTGAGAGAGCAAGTTTCTCTTGGGGTGGGAATGTTTGACTTGTGCAAACCAAAAACAAATTTTTAAAACATGTAATGACTCTTAGAGAGTGTGATTTTCCTTGTGGACATGTTTTCCAACCAAATACAAATATGAAAATACCTTCCAACAGTGTGATTTGCACTAAGAGACTATTTCCATGCATTTTTTAAACATGCGATGAGGCTCCAAAAGTGTGATTTGCCTCTTGGTTATCAATACTTGCATGTAAAAGCATTTGAAGGGCATATTTTCCCAAATGCATGCTAGGCATTACATGCAAGTGCCCACCAAGAGTGTGATTTGCACTAAAATCCATAAATACATGTATATTTAAAACATGCATTTGCATCAAGAGGGTGTGATTTTGGTTTTGAGCAACCATAAATGCTCTCAAAATCCATGTTTTTCCTCTTGGACTTCAAAAATGCTACGTGAAATACCTCTCGTAGAGTGTGATTTGGCTTGAAATACATGTTATGTGTATTTACCTTCATTTTTCTCCTCGTGCATTTGCATCTCAAGACCATAATTTGTTTCGTGCAAGGAGGCGTTAACATGCAAAGAGCCTTGGATACCACAATTTGCACCTTCAAGGAAAAATGCCCATGCAATAAGACCTTCTAAGTTAGATTTGTATCAAACATTTGGAGAGAAAGAAAGTTGCAACAACATCTTGTTCATACATGCACATGAATTTTCCCTTGGAGATCGTGAATTACCTTAGAACTTTGAATTTTTCAAAGGTTTTTGGTTGCTACATGCAAATGCACTTGGAGAACCCGATTTTGGAGAAGACTTGTTCATCCAAACTTCTCTTTCCTCCACTTTTGGCTCATTGATCTCCAAGTAAGTTTAAGGATTCAACTTTGTTTGCATTTATTGCTTGTTTTGCTAAAATATTGCATTTTTTGGCTCATTTTTGTCCATTTGCTCAAATGCAACCCTAGTTTTTTGCATTTGGGTTTTAAAAGTTTGGAATATTTTTTGTTGTTGCAAATGCAAAGTTCTTCCAACTCCAACAATGAAATTGCACATAAAGAGAGGTTTTGAATTTGGTCAAATTTGAGTCAAAAGAAAGAGATAAGGTTTTTTTTTTTTTTTTTTTGTCCCTTTGTTTTTGGAGAAAAGTTGAATTTTTTCACCCAAGAATGCAAGAGCATTTTTGTATTTCCATCTCTCACATTTCATCTGTTTTCCATTTGAACTCACTTATTTTCCACTTGTCCATACATGTATTCACACCCTTCACACTTGATTGCATATTTTAATATAAAATGAGAAGTTTTCACCACATGTAATGACATCTAGAGAACCCGGTTTGGGTGAAAACTTAGATTTTAAAGCACCCATACTCTCATATCTCACATACCCAAATGCCTCCAACTTGCATTATTGACCATTTCCAACCTTCCAAAGTGTTCAATAAGTATCTAATCCATACTTCAAACATTCATCCCTCATGGATTTGTCATTGTAACTCAAATCCCAAAATTTTCATGGATCCAATCTCATTGAAAGATGCTTTCATCTTCATGTTGCAACACACTCTTCAAGATATGTCAGAACTTCTTCAAAGAAAAGAGATATCATGTCGAGAAGACATGGTTTGACTCTCAAAAAGCAATTGTTCATGTGGTCTCCACTTTCCCAATGACAACCTTGGAACCTGAGTTTGTGTGGGCATGTGCCAAGCATTTTGATACCAAAAAAAGAATTAAAAATAATCAGTTACAAGATGTTGATGGGAAAGTTATTTTGGGTTTAAGTTCGAACATCCTTAAGATGGTTTTCAAAGTATCAAAAATTCCAGAATGTGCAAATTTGACAAAGTAGAACTCACAACTATGGAATCAGGGAAAGCTTGATTACATCAAGTTTTAAAATGCCAACTAACAATTCATCAAAGAGAATGCAGTGACATAGAATACATAATCTCCCAATTTGTCGATCATCCAAGATTGCACCATCAAGGACAAGACCTTTGTTGATAATCTATATGATTAATTCATGTAGAATGAAGAACTTCAACATTTTCTTGAAGTATTTTTCGACTTTTAAGTTGCAAAAGATGAAATGCATGTGGTGCAATTGCATGTCCTCATGACATGTAATCCAATAATTCTTTTGAGCACCTAGTTTGACTAGGTCAAGGTGATTGAGTTCCTCCCACTTCTTTCTCCTTCTTTCTCTCACTTCTTTTGCCTATATAAGGTGTGCACCTTTCATTGTAAAAAAAAATCTTTTATTTTTATGCAAGAAAGTTCTGCCAAATTTGTGCAATGATAACTTTGATTGTGTATAGTACTAATTTGAAAGAATAATGAATACAAATAAACAATTGGAGCTGAAACTTTGATTGAGAACAATTGTGATAGAGAAAATTAGAAGCTTTGACTGTACATTGTGCATATTGTCTTTGATTCATGTTATTATTATGTGTTTAACAATAGAACACAGTGAGTTAAGAAACAATTAGAGCCAAAGCTTTGACTAGGAGAGATTGTGGTGATACATAGACTAGAAGCTTTGACTGTAGCTTGTATTGCCATCTCAAATTCATGAAAAATAGTTAGAATTCCCTACTTTTGGTCTTTGCGCCCCAATGGTACAACTTATTCTTATAGAATAGATTAAGATAGGACTTAGAACCAAACCGGTACGCTTTCAACTAACCTTTGAGTTGGCGTTGGTTTATCGATATCACCATTTCCAACTATTAGATAGAAGTGTAGCTTAGAGATTTGATCTTTGCCCATTTACTTGCTCCGCGAGTAAGTGGATTTTTTCTTGAAAGATAAGAAGAAAGAACATTGGTAACACCCCTTACAAAATCTCTCAACTTCTTGCTTACCTTGAGTTGATCTAATGAACAGTGAGAAAGGGGAGCCTTCCCTTTAAGGTAGGAGAGACTTTGTCTCACACGTGGCTGGTGTACCTATGTTGTGACTGAATTTGCACAAATTGTTGGTTGCAATATATCCACCCGAGACATACGATCTAGGTCCAGTCGTTCATGTATTTTCCAGAAGGGAGATTATTTATGTCTTGACCAACCAAAAAATTGCAGAATTCTTAAGTCTGTTTTTCTTAGAATCTATAACTATGGCCGTGGAAGCATTAGGCTTGATAACAATAGATTTGGTGTAAGAACATTTTAGATTCTAAGGGTTGGCAAGATTATGTTTGGGGTTGTTCATAGAAGCATGTGCCATTAGGGACTGATGCAACTTTTGTTTTGGGTAGGATGACCTTGCACCTTCATTTTGAAAATGCCATTGCTTTGTTTAGAAGAACCCATAAATCAAGTCGAACAACTTGGAAGGTTGAATAACAATAAATATAAGGGGCCTTCCGTTGGTCGGACGGCCTCCTCGTGAGATGTGCCCTAAGTTGCAGAAGGACCTCAATAAAAATTACTCCACCTATAAACTTTTTATATCAAAATTGATATGCATTTTAATCCAAAATTAATTTTCAATTTAAATTTACTTTCTTATCCCCAAATGTCAGAAAGATAATTATAATTATTAAATAAGACTTCAATTATTCAAACATTTTAGAAGAGGAATTTTAATATTAAAATTATAATAAATTATAAATAATAATTTTATTTCATAATGAATAAAATAAAATAAAATAATAATATTTAAGACAATATGTTGAATAAAAAATATACATTCCTAGAATGTTGTTCATTTTTCACTTTTCTTTTGGTTCTATATGATTGATTGAAAAAGTGAAACATCTCATAGGTGTAATCATCGTTTTCTTCTTACAAAAGCCAGAACAGGAAGTACACCATCGATTTAAAATATCTACGATCAATAAAATATTTTAATATTTTCAAAAAATAACCGCGGACTGAATGCCAGACACAGCTTCTCGATAGTGCAAGAGAATGAACGGCTATAGGTATATATAGCATTTACAAGTCTGAATATGTTGTTCTATGACTCTATTGAATGGAGGACTCGAATTTGAATTCCCTGTTCAAAATCGTGGGTAGGGTTGTACGGGTTTCAGTCCAATAAATTTGTATATCAACATCAAATTTTTCTTTAAATCTTGATAAAAATGGCATCGTGCTCTTCAAGAATTTATGCTCCCCCGCACGGTCTTCTGCTTGGCTTGGCTAGTATTAAAAGAAGCAGCGCAGGCACTTTTAGTGAGAGGCATCTTTCAGGTTACAGGGGCTTAATTGAAGCGAGAATGGAATCTGCTGATTCTCTGCAGAAGGCACAGTTACGCGAGAAAAAGAATAAGAGGGTCTCCTATAGAAATGCGCAAACTAATGGCCGGGAGTTGCAGACCGATGATGATCTAGAAAAGCCTAAGATTGCCATCCTTCTCGAAGTTGAAGGGTATGAGTTAAACGATTTATTTTGATTGATAATTCGGAAAACAATTATCTGACAATAAAATGTCCTTTTTGTACGGCTAACCTTCTGTACGGGAGTTCGTATCTTCAGTCTTCCGTAGTCCATGAATATTGTGCAAAGATACTTTCAATTAAACATAGATAATTGATATTGCATAGTTTTTGATTGGATGGAAGTCTTCCAAAAGGAAGGAACAAATGAAGGAAGGAATTTTACTGACATCCATGACACCAGCGGTCCATGGGACTGAAATTTCTTCAAATCTGCATTGAGAAAGTTATCATTGTGTAATCTTGCTTTTTCAAAATTTCATTCAGACTATTCATTGTCGTCGTATTGGCTACGAGCTGCACATTGTTTGGTGCAAAATCGAGAGGTTCTTTCATCCCACACCTGTTTGGGAGCTTTCCATCTACCAGTTTTACATCTAAAATGATGAGAGCTGCTTCCTAGTTGAGCAAATTATGTTAACATAATTCATAATTCATTATTGAAAAAATTGATAGGTTAATTGTCTCTTAAATTATGTGGCAACATGATTCATCAACGCATCTTAACTATTCTGATCTATCTTACAACTGATTTAATTACTGATTCATAGGCAAATGTGCAGAATTACAGTTCTCATTCTTTGAACTTGTTGTTGTTAAGTGCAAAATATATAGAGGAAGATTGTATTAGGAAGAACGAGAGCAAAAAACAAGCATCAAAGATTGCTTTTACACATAGATTTGAGGGCTGGGCTGCATGCCACTATCCTCTTGTTGCTTTCCAAAGTCTTACTACCTGCTTGATACCTTCACGGACATCGTACATATGTTAGAACATTTCCAAGCAAGTAAAATATGATCAATCATAAATTAAAGAGTACGCTTCACAATGTATTTCAATGGGGAAAATAGCTTGTCCGATTTTCCTTTGTCGGCAGGCTCTGTATTTTTATCTCATCTGATATAGTCTTGGCTGCAGACAAAACCATCTTGGATGCATTTTTCGATTAGGGGTGTTATCAGTCCCAACCAAAAAAGTTGAAATTTTATGACATTTTTGGCTGTGGTCAAGAGCACCAATGATGCTTCTTTTCCTTCATTTTGACAATCTTCTAATTGTTTGAAGTCAGGTGAATTCTGTGCGTATTTTGATTTATTTTCCTCGTTTTGTGCAACCTATTGTCTGATTTTTCTCTCAGGAAGATGAGTCCAGTGAGTGTCATTTGAATGAGAAATTCTTCAAGTGTATGTTTCAGCAATTTTTGCCGACTTCAGCAACATGTGCGATCCATTTCGAGTCATACCAACTCAAATAGGAGGCTTTGGTCCCAAGCTTAGGAACTCAATAGACGACAAAAGAATTTCCATACCTTCTCTTTACAATGCCATTATGTTGCTCAAACTTCCTGTGGTCAGCATAGAATGTCTATTATTATGTTTTGATAATATTGGTTATCTGATTCTGTATTAATTGTTCATAGTAAATTGTTTGTCATTCTTGGGTAGTTATAAGTGTTGATTGGTTGACATTTGTGTTCCTCTTGACAACTTTTCGGTCCTTGAAATATTGTGTATTGCCAACAGAAATGATATGATGTAATCAGAACAACTCCGATCCTTGGCTGATCATCTCGGGTCTCATTTTACAATAATTTCATGTGCGAATAAAGACATTTTACTCCTGTACTTGGCATGCATTGTCCTCTATATTCTTAATTCATGTGTGGAATTTGTCAGATACGATAGTAAACACATCCCATCTTATCACCCTCTCTCTACCTGTATGAGAACATCATCGGCTAATTATACTTGAAAACTAGGCCCAAGGTCTTTAATTGAAGGTATCAAAACATTAAGGAGATACCGACTATCAAGATTGACAATAGACTAAATCTTCATGTATGGCGTCATGGAGGATATTCCATTCATACCATTGTGTTATGGCTAAATAGTTTTTGATCTTTGCCTGCCAGGTTTAGAAAGAAAAACATAGATTTCCTCTATAGTCAATTTCTTTTCTTCTACAACTTCATACTTTTGGAAAATGGGTCTTCATTTCACAAGTCCTCCTGGTTCTTGAGGGATAATTTCCGGCAAGCTTGCTTATAATCTATTATCCACACTCTTAGATAGTTTCTTGAAAATCATGTCACATAGATCTAGCTGGCTCTAAACTTGTTCAGCTTCTCACATTCTTGGTTTCTGGAATGAAAAAATTAAGGTGGAGCTTAAAAGTACTCAAAATATTTTTAACTGCCTAGTCTCCTTAACAACATTTGTCACCTCTTGCTTAACAACGATCAAAAAACTGATGCAAGAATGAAGAAAGAAAGTCAATCAAGCTTGGCACTCTATCACTGTGCATATCGAAGATAATCAATTTCTATCTCTTTTTTATCATCCTCTTTAGAATTTGGTTATGATAAGTAGATTGTTAAGGAAGTAGTTTAACGTTCTTCTTGATGTTATATCTCTTTTAGATGGTCTTTAAATTTTGCACCACTTCCTTATCCATTGAAATAGCCCGAATTCTAGAATGTTATTCCTCTCTTGTTTAACATTGGCTGACCAATGAAAGGATATTTGTCTTTCCCCTGCCATAAATCAGCTGCTGTCCTCAGTAGTTCAAGATTTATGTACAACATAAAATCATAAAAATAATTAGTCAAGTGTAGTTGTAGCATTGCTAGTATCTCAGTGGATTTTATTTCTTAAATTTTAGATCTATTAAATAAAAATTTCAGGATTGACCCACATAAATACTCTGCTAATCAATAACATGATTATAACTATAAGTGCATTTTTGTATAAAATAAATTATAATTTTACAATTGACTAATTAATGATGGATTTAGCACCTAAATTTTTCAATTTGATCATTCATGTATTCCTTTATCTTTAATATAGATGTTTTATTGTTTTTCAAACATACATTTTACAAAAGTATAATCCTATGATTACACAACAACTACTTAGTGAATGACATTCATATTCTAGAATCCATACCATTTAGTCATGCATTTCTGATTGTATCTATGTGCTCAACATATATTCAAGATGACAATCATCTATATCAAGCTACATGGCTATTTGTTCTTCCTACACTAAAAATGATTTGAATTGCAACAAGTACACAATTACAATGCAAGGAGTCGAGCTCAATTAGGTAAAACATTGACTTCTCATTATGGAGGCCGAATTCCAAATCCCTAAAGGTACATAATGTGGACTTCTAAGTCATGTAGACTTTAATTATTTCTAGCATGGATGTAATATCTGTTAAAGTTGTAGCTTTAGTTGGATTGATTCGATCTGATATACATTATTGTTATTGGTAATCCTCATTTCCTATATATACTTATCCATGTTAATAATATATATATATTATTATACATATTATTATTATTCATGTTAATATAATATTATTTAAATGATGATTACACCATACAGACATGTCTCTTAATGAGACGTGTCTCCTCCCATATTTATATGAGATCCAAATCTGCATTTGGAAATTATCAATAACAATGGCTATGATTCTATATTTGCAGAAACGATCTTAAAATAACATGGTATCAGAGCCAATCTGCAAATGTGAAAAAAATTATTTTGATAAACATTGGTTGTGAATGAAATATTGATTCAAATAGCTCGTCATGCTACTCAATCTCATTGCAAATGTTTCCATCAAAAGGAATGGAGAATTGAACGCTTGGATTTTTGCTGGTTTGCTAAACAACAAGGATTTGAAAGAAAAAAAGAGGAATACTTTGTTGATCTGCGCAAACCATCATCAGTTTGTGGTTTTACTTTGACTTTGGCAGAGGCCAGTGCATGAGGCCCCTGCATGGAGTCCACCTCACCTGCATGGGAGTCTTCAGAAGGAGTTAGGCTATAACAATGATGATGTGCTTCCATGTGTGGATTTTGCTCAAACACTACTCACTGCATATTGGCATCAGGTTCAGAATTTGTCATATGCATTGGATGAAAATAAGAAAACAATGCAAATGTTAATTGAAAGATGATGTGGCCTCTTAAAATGAAGCCAACAAAGTAGTACACATGGCCAATATTCCCACGTGGATATCTCCAAGTGTGTGAAAAAAATGCTCCAACGTGAAGTCTGAAAGGTCTTATGCAAATCATTTCGCAGCAGGTCCCAAGATGAGGAGGACAAGGCATGTGGGTAGAATGTTGGAAAGTATAATAAGGGAGTTAGAGACTAATGTAGGTGCACATAAATAAAGGCGACCACAAAGATGTAGTAAGGATAAGGAGGTAATCTGCAGGCTAACCACAACGCTTTGAGGATAACAAAATTCTACATCCCTTTGATGCATTAGAATATATACATCCATGTGAAAAGGGTGGGATTGAATTTATTTCCTTGGTATCTTTACATGTATGGTGAATGTGCAGCCTTAAAGAGAAGACTCAATAAATCAATATCGTGTCTTCAAGCCGCGTAAAATATTCTCTAGAGACAAAGAAGATAGGTTGCCACGTCATTCTTTTCGGGTATTAAGAAAAAGACACATCTCATGGTGATGACGTGACTATTAGCTGCGAGTTTTATCATGGAACACATGAAGACTATCAAGCCCGATATCATGGATTGAAGCAAATAGTTTAGGGTAAATTTAGTCTTTTGCAGAGGTGTCATCAAACTGAGAGAAATGGAAAAGAGATCAAATAGTGAGGGAATAGAATATTAACATAAATTCATACCAAAGCACCACCAGATGTAAAGAATATTCCACATTGTTATAATTAGAGATCGGGTGGACAAGAATCAGTTTGGAGGATTAATATCGACTACATATATTGTTTAAAAACCTCTTCTGACAAGACCAAGTCTATGGAGCAATATGTGAAGGTACAAAAAGATTGAGATCAATCAAGCCACAAGTATGAAGGAGAGCATTCAATAAAGCATTTGGTGATAATGTGGAGAAAGGTTTAATATAATATGAGGCACCCATGGTAGAATAGCCCGCACAAAAGATATTGAAGTCTATAATGGAAGAAATGATTGAGCAACAAAATAATACCTTTAGAGGATTAATGTTTATTCAATATTCTTAAATGGTTTCCTAAATCTTCTAGCTTCGGAGGATTTTATGAAGAAAATAAATTTTAGCGGCAATATAACATCGCTAAAATAAAAGATAATATTAAAATAACCTTCATATTTCTTTTTAATGCTCACTATTGTATCTTATTATATCTCTGTAAATATTAGAATGTTTCTAATATTTAGGTGTAGTCTAGAATAGAATGTTTCTATTCTATTCGACTCTCCTCTTTGTATATATAGATCAGTTTGATCTCTGATTAATTCATTCAAGTATTCTGCCATTTACATTTGTAACATGGTATCAGAGCTAGGGTTTAAACCCTTTGTGCAAATCGACTGAAAAATTGTGTCTTCAGCTACTGGCGTTCTTGGAAAATCGTGGATTTGTTTTCTGCAATTTTTTTTTTGGAAACCCGTGGCTTAGTCTGTAAATCACAAATCCGAAGGTCGTTTTTTCAAATCTGGAGGTCGTTTTTTCAAATTTGTTCACACCCAGATCTCAAAAAGTGGGATTTTTTGGTTTTTTTTTCAAACATGGGTCTGTCTATCCCTGTTGGATATTCTGCTCGTGTTTCTGCTGCTAAGTTTTGTTGTTTTTTTACCTGCAAACATTGTTTTTCTGCCTTTTTGACCTCTTTGGTCGCCGACTGTTATTCTGCTCGAAACCCTAGTTTTTTGACTTTGAAAATTTTTTCTGATCACATATTCTTGGTGGGTTTTTTGAAATCTCAAATGGGTCTTCATCAGATTTTTGTGGGTGCCTCGTTTTTTGTGCGTCAATTTTTGAGCCAACGGATCCAGATTCCGACAACATTTTATTTCTGGATTTTTCGAGCTCTTTTCTGGGTACTTATCCAATTTTTTTGGGTCTTTCATTTTCTCACCTCAAAGTTTGTGCCATTTGAAATATTCACATATTATAAGCATATGTATTAGCAACATTAGAAGTCAGACTCAATTAAACAACAAGCCAATGCTGGCCAACACTCAGAGCAGAAATAATCTATCTACCATGCCTTTATGGCCAGCATACTTGCAAATCATGTGAAATCTTCTGCTTGGTACATCGATTTTGGTGCCTCCCGACATTTCACTCATAGGCGTGATTGGTTTGTTGAATTCACTCCCTATTCTGACTCAGTAATCTTTGGAGGTGGCGAAGAATACAATATTGTCGGCAAGGGCAATGTTCAGATTCAGTCTGGAGGAAGAAAGCTCATGTTTCTCAATGTATGTTATGTTCCTGGCATGAAACATAATCTTCTGCCTGTTAGTCAGATTATGAAGCACTCTCCTCAATTGGATGTTGTTTTCAGTGGAAATAAGTGTTCGATTATTGATCGTGCTTCTCGCATTACCCTTGCTTTCGGTCTTGAGGATCATGGTAATTATAGGCTTGTAGATTCAGGCGATTCTCTTGAGCATGCCTTCATTGCCTAATCATCCGCTCTTAGCAGTCTCTGGCATCAGCGATACGGTCATCTGAACATTCAATATCTAGCACAACTTGCTCGGGATAATTTAGTCCATGGCCTACCTAATATTCAGACCTAGAACCATCGCGTTTGCGGAGCTTGCCAAGCAGGGAAGCAACATAGGACACCATTTAAGAATGGTGAATCATGGCGGGCATCCAGAGTACTCAAGCTGGTCCATGCTGATGTATGTGGTCCTATGAATACTCCTTCTATTACTGGGAATAGGTATTTTTTACTCTTTGTGGATGATTTCAGTCGCAAAATGTGGGTATATTTTCTTAAGCAAAAATCAGATGCCTTTCTTGTATTTCAGCAGTTTAAAGCTCTAGTAGAGAAAGAGTCTGATTCCTCCATCCGTACTCTTAGGATCGATAATGGGGGGGAATTCTATTCTTCTGCTTTCTTTGCCTTTTGTACTACTCATGGCATTAGACGTTAGTTCACCACACCTCACACCCCTCAGCAAAATGGTGTTGTAGAGCATCGAAATCGTACCATCACAGAAATGGCTAGGGCTATGCTAGAACATAGAAATGTTCCCAGAAAATATTGGGCAGAAGCAGTATCCACAGTTGTCTACCTTCTTAACCGATCACCCACCCTTGCAGTTAATCATAAGACTCTTGAGGAATCCTGGTCTGGTCGCAAACCTAGGATCAACCATTTGAAAGTTTTTGGCTCTCTAGCATATGTATGGATTCCTGATGCCAAACGCACTAAGTTGGATTCCAAAAGCCAGAAACTTATGTTTACAGGATACAGTCACACACATAAGGCCTGCAGACTGATTGATGTAAATACTGATCGTTTAATCTTCAGTCGTGATGTTGTGTTTGATGAGGAACTCTGACCATTTCTGCTCTCTGACTCCCCACCACATTTCGAGATTCAGTCTTCAGCAATCTCTGACTTGGGTTCTTCTATTTTATATGAGTCATTTGATGCTACTGATACACCACCTCAGTCACTTCCAGATAATACAACTCCTGCTCTTGCTTCTCATCCAGCTATTTTGACAACATCTGATATTGGCTCCTTGACGCTTCGGCCAAAATGGTGGTCTCAAACGATTAGTGATCTTCGTCCCGATGAACTCATTGAGGGTAGAACCTCTAGAAATAAGAGCCTTCAGCACAACATAGTTAATATAGCTCTTATGGCCAACATCCATAGTATCCCTGAGCCCCAGATATATGCAGAGGCCAAAAGAATTCCAGAATGGGAACAAGCAATGGATGCTGAGCTTTAGAGTCTTCAAAAGAACCACACCTGGGTTCTTTCAGATCTCCCTCCTGGGAAGAAACCCATTAGCTGTAAATGGGTCTATAAGGTCAAGTACCATGCAGATGGTACCTTGGACAAATACAAAGCCAGACTTGTTGCTCAAGGATTCACCCAGCGCGAAGGCATTGATTATGAGGAGACATTTGCTCCGACAGCCAAGATGAGTACTATTCGCATTCTTCTTGTAATTGCAGCTCAGTATGGTTGGAAAGTTCATCAGATGGATGTGAAGAGCGCCTTTCTCAATGGTGAATTACAGGAAGAAGTCTACATGACGCAGCCCATAGGTTTTAATGTTGTCGGTTCAAAACACAAAGTATGTAGACTCTAGAAGGCCCTCTATGGTCTTAAATAGGCCCCTAGGGCTTGGGACATAAAGATTGATCATTACTTGGTTGCTCAAGGATTTCAGCGTAGTTCGTCAAACAGTAATCTGTATATTAAACACTCTGGTAATGATATTCTTTTTTTTGTTGTCTATGTGGATGATTTGATCATTACTGGAAATTCAGAACATTTGATTTCAGAAATCAAACAAGGTCTATGCAGAACTTTTGATATGACAGATCTCGGATTGCTTCATTATTGTTTAGGTATTGAGGTTTGGCAGACTGACAACAGTATTTTTTTGTCTCAGTCCAAGTATGCCAGAAGTTTTCTTGATAGGTTTCGAATGCAGGATTGGAAATCTGCCTCCACTCCTATGAAGATTGGTCTAAAATTGTTCGCACAATCTATTTCTCCTCCTGTAGATGAAACACTCTTCAGGCAACTAGTAGGTAGTCTCATCTACCTTACTACTACTAGACCTAATCTCAGTTTTGCAATCAGCTACATCTCATGGTTCATGACAAACCCCAAGACTGATCATTGGATTGCAGCGAAACGTGTGTTACGCTATGTACATGGTACTTCAGATTATGGTCTTCTTTACACAAGGAGTACTACTCCTCAGCTCAGTGGATTCACCGATTCCGATTGGGTCGGCTCAGTTGATGACAGGAAATCTACTTCTGGCTATGTGTTTAGTATCGGATCTGCAGCAGTTACTTGGACCAGTAAGAAGCAACAGGCACATGCACTCTCCTCTACAGAAGCAAAATATAGAGGAGCTGTCAAGGCAGCTTGTGGAGCAGTTTGGCTCTGGCAGATGCTATGCATATTCCTCAAGCAGGTCCAACTTCTTTGTTTTCAGACAATCGGGGCGTACTCAAACTTGCCAAGAACCCCGTGTTTCATGAACGAACCAAGCACATAGAGCTTCATTGCCATTACATCCGACAATAGTAGAAGATGGATCTATTCAGTTACGCTATGTCTCTACCTCAGAGCAATCAGCAGATATTTTCACAAAACCCCTTGGTCCTGACAAGTTTGTTAAATTCAGGGGATCTATTGGTGTAGTAAATAGATTGAGCATTAAGGGGGGTATTAAAATAACCTTCATATTTCTTTTTAATGCTCACTATTGTATCTTATTATATCTTTGTAAATATTAGAATGTTTCTAATAGTTAGGTGTAGTCTAGAATAGAATGTTTCTATTCTATTCGACTCTCCTCTTTGTATATATAGATCAGTTTGATCTTTGATTAATGCATTCAAGTATTCCGCCATTTACATTTGTAACAGATAATACTATCAATTAAAGTGACAAAATGAATTATTTAAATGGAAATGGTATGAAATGGAAGGATAGAAGAATACAAAATAAAATGAAAACACAATATTGTGATGATAAAGAAGTTTAAATAAAATCTATGCGATAAGCCAAAGTATGAATAATCCAAGTGTCTCATGAAGAGGAACCATTTCTAGAGATACTACCTCTAAAGGATATTAAAAGAGATAAGTAATATTCATTATTATATTTTGAGAACTACCTTTATTTTTGTACTTAATCTCTTATTTATATTTCTATACATATTACAAGAACTATGTACCTTGATCTTTTTCGAGAATGTTCTTGCAAGAAAAAGAGGGAGATTGAGATTCAGAGTGAGACTGACATTTCATTAGAGGCAACCTTGAAAGAGAGGGAACAAATAGAGGAAACATGTATTCTGAAGAGTAAAACACATACGATCTCCTTAAAACCAAGGCAAACCCTACTACATATCAAAGTGAAAGGTGAGAAATATTCTTCAAGGAAACTACAAGGACCCTCTTGAAATTGGGAAATAAGATAGAATCAAAGTAACTATAGAGGGAACATTACATACACCAAGGAGATGATGATATGAGGAATAATAACAATGATGGTACAAGTCTTTATTGATCACTTGGATTAATCAAATGGATTATTAGCAATCCCAATTAGAAGTAATCTATGTGGAATGTTAATATGAAAGGAATATCAATTATGAAAGTAAATAAGGAGATTGTGATTTCATAATGATAGAGGTTGTGAATTTCAAGAAATAATAAGAGGTGATCTACATTTAATGAATGAGGATTAATTTTATTGAAAATATTGTAACGAGTTTGAAGATGTTGGATTTAGGGATGAGAATATTTTGTTAAGTATGAAAACATTAATATAATGGGGTTACCTATAGTTTTCAAGAATTTGTGATGGAAGGATCCACCTGTGCGAAGTTGTTGATCAAAGCATATGTTGAAGTAAGAGAATCATATAAGGAATTTGAAGGTGTGTTACTTTGAGAAGTTGTAGGTCACAAAAGCACAATGAAAGTGATGGTAGTACCTCAAGGTCTTCTTGCACATAAAAGCTACGACATGTGCTAGTGATATAATAAACTAAATCAGCTAGTTTTCCAAGCAGTAATGATTATCTTTAAAAATATCAATTATCATATGAGACATTGATCAAATAGACTAAGATTTTGAGATCTATTAAGCAGAAAGAAGGTTGATACAAAATTGTTCAACAATATAAGAATGAGTGGAAATTTTATATTGTGGGGGGAATAATAGTCAATGTTTCATTCCCACTTTACATATGCTACCAAATATATTGTGCAAACTCAATCTAATGATAGTACCTCCAAAGACCTTGATGATCAAGATGGATAAAGTGTAACATCCTGTTTTCTCGGGTCTAAAATAACATCCAACATACTCAAAGAAGTACAGTTACTACTTCGTTTCATAGGAAGACAGTTATATCATTCATGTTCATTCATGTGAATAAGATTTACTGTTAAAATCAGTTAAATAATTTTTTTTAACTAAATACTTGAAGTACCATCAAATTAAATTACTATAGAAATTAAAAACCACATACCTTGGAAAATTGAGTTCAAATCAAACTAGGGATGCTGCTGCAACCACCCGGGTTAGTCCACAAATACACTATAACAATTTCATATGATGACTATCATCTACAAACCGCTATCTTAAAATCAAATGATAATTTTAAATAAATACCACTATATTTTAAATTAGGGTATCACATACCACTGTATCAATTAGGGCATCATTTACCTTCGGTTCATTTAGGGCTTCTAATACTGCTATCTCACTTAAGGCTTCCGCTACCATGGATTCATCTAGGGCTTCCGATACCATGGATTCAATTAGGGCTTCCGATACTACTGATTTCAATAGGGCTTCCAATACCACGGATTCAATTAGGGTTCCAATACCATTGTATCATTTAAGGTTCCTGTCATCTCTCAAATCAATTAGGGTTTTAGATTCCTTTTCCTCTGATTACTCAATTGTGACAATATCTCAAGATTAGAAAATATACTTACATTTGTTATTTATATATGAAAGTAAAATGATGATAACAAAGAAATACTTCAATTTAATCTTACCTCATAAATAAAAATGATAATACCTGTTTTCCGATAAAACAATTGAATGCATGGCTTATCTCTAGCTAATGCACATCCGACATCTTGAGAGAGGTGAAACATTGTCAGGGGCTTAACCACCCAACCTCGGAACACAATATATCCCTACACGATCTCTAACGAGAAAGGCTCTCCCTACCTGGAATTGACAGGGAACATCATTCCATCCACTGGGCATCATGATATATAACACGCCATAGGACTTGGCAGCAGGAGATCACCATAACAGAAATATGCACGAGCTATTAATTAATGATAAATATTGAAATGTCATAACTGATACTGGTTCATATTATTGATGATTCCTTTCTCACACCTCATCACCCATCTTCTTGGCTACACAGCTAGGTGAGTCCCAAGTATCCGAAACAATTATTCAAGAAGATTACATACAATCATCATTTCACATTATGTGATTATATTCTTTAAAGATCATAAAATTGACAACATTCTTCCTGAGTGAAACATGCATAAGCTATAGAAATGTTTTATGTATGTTTTTATGAATACTGAAGTCAATCTCATTTTGCCGGTTCTCTTCACCTCCTCACCCTATTTAGGCCTCCAAGCCGGTGATTCCCAATTGTTATCAGATTTAAGATCACAATGATATTTTACAACTTCATCACCACATACTGGCATCTTCGCCTGGTGAATTTCTTGGTGTTCTGGTTTCAATACCTCATTCTCAGCTAAATATATTTCAGGATGTATCTGATTCTAAACTGGGTTGATATACTTTTTTTTTATCATGGATCCAAAGATAACTCAAAGTTGCTCTACAAATTCGTACATTTATACATATATACATATATAAGAAAGAATAAGAAAAATCGACTCTATAATTTCAATGTCATAACAAATTTGGAAGTATTCGGATTCTAAAAGAATAGTAATCATGAATATAAACCATTGCTGTAATCTTGCATAGAGCAGTCGACTGAATTCAAAGGATTACAATGATCTAAAAGGATTGAAGCTGGCTTTGGTTTATTATCTCATCAACTTTATATCAAATTGCATAATGAATGTTATCAGAGAAGATAGATTTTTAGGAATAATTTAGAGAGTTGCATATTCAAAAATTATAACAATTATCAGACTTTGATTAGAAACATTGCTATGGCAGTCGAATGATCACTAGAAGGTTATAATGATTTTTGAAAATATATAGATGACATTGTTCATGGTCTTACATTAAAGAAAAAGCAAATTGAAATTGGAAAAACGTTAGCTCTAACAATAGATCTATTTCACTAAAAGGAAACGATACCTTTGCAATGAAGGACGATTAATTCATTTACATCTGATATAGGGACGATTGCATAATTATCACCAAACATGGAAGGAGTGAAACACGTTTCCTATGAGATGCATTTAAGAATCCTTACGTGGCTCTGCCTGGAGACTATGAAGCTCGGGTGTTGAGTGAGTTTTCCAACTCGCGGCAAGAACTCTCAGCCATATGCAAGTATTCACTTGCTATTGTCCCTGCAATTCATTCGTATGCTAACTGGAAGGGTTTGGAAGTATAATGACTTGAAAGCCGAGAGTAGGAATGGATGCTAAAGGCTAGGAAAGAATGCTGAAAAAGAATACAGATGCAGGATGCCAATAAAGGATGATGCCGAGAATGTTTAAAGGTTTATTAAATAAGTTAAAACCTAACCTTACGGCTACCATCAGTTATAAAGAAGCTATTCAAATTCCCAAGGTAACCATTCAGATTCTAAATATTAAATTGACTAAGAAAGAAAAGAATAAGAAGTTGGAAAGAATTGGAAGATTAAAATTCAAAGATTATAATAATACAATTATTATTATTATAATGCACAATTATTAAATGATAATGGTGCCAAATCACTTTTTTATATTAAAAAGCACGTAATTAAATATTTTATTAAAAATAATATGACGAAAGATAAATTAAAATCCTTTAAGATACGTTTTATATTTGAACTCAATTAATTTAATTAAATTATTAAATAACTCATGCAAGTCCTGTAGATGTATTCTATTTCAAATTGTTAGGTCCTTTACCCGTCTGCCCAGTGATGGTGATGCTTTGCCTAATTCTTTTCTGACAATGCTTCCACCCCTTCGACATGCTCCCTGCAAGGAATTTCTCAATAATTAAATTATTTAATCATAATTTAATTATAACGGTTAACCTTTCATCTTAATTCCATGAATTCGCGATTAACGATCAACTAACATGTCATCTTCACTTGAAATCATAATGACCAACTATCTTACCATTTTGCCAGATTATATCAAATTAAACTGCCAACTGATTTCATGCAAACCTCAACGGCTATATTTCAAGCTAGGTCAAGAATTGGGATGTAACATAAAGCGAGGCTCTTGAAGCAAACATCTTTGATGATTGAGATTATGAAATTCTTCTACATTAAGAGGGAGTTTGACACTTCTTCTAAGGTAATACAGGAGCTTAGAAGATTGATACTCAGAGAGAGTCTAGAAATACATGTGTGTAATTGCATGATTTTGATGGACCCACTCCTATGCATATCATGAGGAGTGATGACTTATCACTAGAAAATTAGATATCAGATTCAGAGTGAGTCTGACAAGAATCCTTGGGGAAGAGAGTCTCTAAGGGAGTAACTACTGGACTTGACTTCCCAGGATCATTGTTCAGAGGGAGAATTGTTTTGAGGTGCAATCCTTTGTGAATGATATCTTCTCAATGAGGAAATGTTCTAAGTGAAATTCCTTGTAATGCATTCTTCTCTGTGAGAGAAAATTAAGTTGAAAGCTTTTGTACCACCCTCTGACTAGGTTCATGGTGGTTATTATTTCACATATGATATGTAATGAAAGGTGACGATCTTTCATTGACATATATAAACAAAAGGTAATCATTGTAATATGACGATCTTATAAATGGTAGATCTTTTATCATGACAGACTTCATTAAATTGTTGTCCCAGAGTGCTAGAAGTCATGATAACAAATGGACAGAAGGTAACCATTGTAAGGTGGCGATCTTATAAATGGTAGACCTGTTATAATGGTTCTTTGGGCCGGATTTTGTCGGACACTATGATAACCAATTTGTTATGGTTCTTTGGGTCGGATCTTGTCGGACACCATGACATAGTTACTATTATAGACCAGACTTAAGGTGGTGTTTAAGCTTATGTTAAAGTTACAGAATTTAGTTTAATTGTGTGTTATAAAAGGTGAGATGATATCTCTTCATATACTTGAGAGCATAATGTGTTCTATATCAATCCTCCGTAACTAAGAGGGAGTGTTAAAGTTGTAGCTTCAGTTGGATTGATCCGATTTGATATACATTATTGTTATTGGTAATCATCATTTCCTATATATACTTATCCATGTTAATAATATATATATATATATATATATATAATTCATGTTAATATAATATTATTTAAATGATGATTACAGCATAGAGACATGTCTCATATTTATATGAGATCCAAATCTGCATTTGGAAATTATCAATAACAATGGCTATGATTCTACATTTACAGAAACGATCTTAAAATAACAACATCTAGTGTGGATTTTCAAGTTGCAATTTATGGCATTCCGTTTTTAGAGTTTGGTATAGATATTGGTTGATGTGAAAGGGGTGTTCTACTAGCTAGCTCATAATCTAGATCCTATTAACAATTGTTACTTAAGTTTACTTGGGTACACATAGGACAATTATTACTTTCACTTTATGTCTCAAGTCTCAAGATTAAGACATATATCATAATATGATGCAATCCTATGTTCACATTGGTGTATATCAATAAAGGGTCACCTTTGCAATCTCATAATTATTTATCATCAAATAATTATTTATCAATTTATCATTCGCATCTTTTGGTAGAATAAGAGTATTCTCCATAGTTGATCTCTCTTGTGCTTTCATTAAGTTCCTAGATTGGTTACCTGCAATCTTTAGAAAAATGTTGCATGGTATAGAACCTTCTATACAAACTCTTATGTGGTATCAAAGTTTGTGGACTTGTTAGCCTTGATTGAGAAATCTAGGTTGTAAATCTTGGTGGATCTTGAAGGCTGATAATGTTCTCTTGCATCGAACGATGATCAAGAGAATAAGAAAAAATCGAAAGTAATACTAGATTTGGAGGTTTCCTCTTTGTGGCTTTGTATTCTTAGTGAAGATCAAAGATTGTTGGTGTGAGTTCACCATGAAGTTCAAAGGGTCACTTTTGTCATTTGTTTGTCCAAATCAGACATCTAATGTTTGATTAATGAGGATATGAATATGAGAGGTGGTTTCTATATACAAAAGGACTGCAATTTCAAGGCATTTTGGACCAAAACAGATCCATCCATCACACCCAAAAGGCCCAAGATCCTTAAGATTGATTGTCAAATCATTCAAATCTGAGTGCTTCATTGAGAGCTTGAGGGAAAAAATTGCTTCACTGTATCATTAATGCATTAGCACAAGTTTGTGCCAGAAAAAGTTCGATCATAGCCAAATAGAATATATTGTTTTTTTATTAAAAATCTCAAACTTTTAATCTAAAATAAAAAATGTTTATTGTGTAGGGTATCGCACAGACTATAGTACCCTCGTAGACAAGTTGTACAATCTGATTGAATCCTACTAAGTAATGTGTTTAAATCCCATAGAGATGCATAGTACTAGTCACTCTAATACTCTCTCATTGCTAGTTGAATATCTCACTTTAGGCGAATATTTTGACTACATTGTTGAAAATTATTTTCTTTACAAGTTCCCATGGTGAAAAGGAATATTCTAGTATATTAAAAAGATGCTATTCAAACTTACCAACAAAATAATATTTTGGAGAGTAGAGAGAACATTTTGGGCTTGCATCATCTCCTAACAAGTCGATGTCATAATTTTGGTGCCCATTGTGGATGTCACTTTCCCATCACTTGGTGCCATCCGATTGTCAACTAACATTAGCAAGTTGACCCAATTTAATCTACCCTTATCATTGGAGTTTTTTGGATTGTATATGTCAACTTCATAGGTTCCTAACTCAATTATCTGACCTCCTTTTTAGTCTAATTTTCTTTTGATTTGGGGCAGAATTGTGTACTCTTCGTAGTATTGCTATCAATTTTTGATTTTGGTGCCTAGTGTACTAGAAATTGCAGATCTTCATAGGTGTGGTTGAGTAATTCTCATTTTGGGAACCTTTAGGGCTCCATTCATGCTCCTATAGTAACATTTTTGTTTGTGATTTTTTTGCAAGTGCATTTTTTTTTTCTTGTAATTTGTAGTGGTGTGATCAAATTGACCTTATTTTGTGTAAAGACTACACTTTGAGCTTGCGACCAAATTTGGTATCTATATGTAGTATGTACCAAGATCAAGTCTAGCTTATTGTTTTTACCATTTAATCTCTGTGATGACTGTAAGTACCAGCAAGAATCATTCCTTTGTCATGCAAAATCTATTACTTATTCTCTTCTCTGCTTTCATTTGGTATTAGAGCACCAACCTTGGAGTTGTGTGACGTAGAGAAAGAGTAATAGACATCTCTGTGATGACTGCAATTGCCAAGGAGAATCATTCCTTTGTAATGCAAAATCCCAATCCCCTCTAGCCTTCTCCCTTCCTTTTGAGCCAGAACAAACCAAATTAGGAATTCAAAAACACTGATTGTTTTTGGCGAAACTGGTGTGGACAAGATAAGGGCTAGCTTGTATTGGCAAGCTTCTTCAGTCACCCCGCATTGATTCATTATTGATCGTGGATGCAGGAGTTTTGTATTGGGTGACCACTTGTGACAAAAAATGTCACGAGGGTAGCAATGTCAGAGGATTTGACATATTATGGCAAGTCAAATGATTGTGTGGGTTCGTAAAGTGTGATTTTATATCACAGTGATGATATTTTTATCATATTACTCATTCTAGTCACTGCACTCTATGCAGGCATAGATTTTGATATTTTTTGATTGTTTATAACGTTTGCTTTCGTGATAAAGATGTGTTAGATTTACTCAAACAATTATAGGTTCATTGTTTAAAAAAAGCAGTAGTTATGTTTGAGGACATTTTGAGTTGTCATATCTTCCAAACTTAATAGTGGCTATGTTTGAGTTATATTATGTATGTTGCATTTGAAAGAAATAAAAGAAAGCTGTGTTTCTCTATTCAATACGTAGATCAAAAACTAGCGCAAAGTTATTTGTGGCTTGTGCAGGTGGTGAATTTGATTGATTGAGCCCAGAGATTGATTCAACACAAAGACTATTTCAAGTGTCAACGGTCTTACTTTTCCCAATGGTATTCATGGATTAGGCATTGTTGAAGTTTTTTTTTTGAGGCTAGCACATAGTAAAGTTGATGAGGAAAGAAGCCATTTATTTTGGTATGATTGGTATTATTTTCCAGTGTTCTTGCAAGGTCAAAGATGGAGGTTTAGGTGTTATAAAGATAAATTAGTTATGTAACATAGTGATTTTCTTCTAAGCATCTTATCAAATAACCTATCTTCAAGTAATCTATTCAAGAGGTTTAATAGTGGTTATGGTATAGGTCCGTTACTAATTGATGTCAACATTGTCATCTTTACACACATGTTAAACATCGCTCACATCCTCATGGTCATTTGTGTAAGGATTCAAATGCTTTGAAAGGCTCAAATGTTCCTACTACTAGAGAATTTGATCTGGCATCATATAGATAGAAGCTAACAAAGAAATGGAGGTTGGAGGGCATCTATCATTGTTAGCTAGCTTCTCGCTCAAAGATTATTATTGCATGAGAAGCAACTATTTGTGTCCCTGAAGAGAAGAGGGGGCTTGGCAACACGGTTGTCCTTCCAAGGAGCGATGGGAGGGGGCTGGGGGGCAGGATTTGAATATGATTTGTTGAGCACTTTAAGAGGCATTAGATACACCTGGAGGAGATGTGGACTTTTAGAGGAAAGACGTCTCATGCGTAGACATATCGATGATGAATGTTTCTACAACAATTGAGGAGGTATTAGACACACTCATAGGAGATGTGGACTTTTGGAGGAAAGGTGTCTAATGTGCAACAGTGGAAATTTCAGAGGAGACATGGAATTTCAGAGGAAATGTGTCTTATTATGCAAGGGCGGTGGAAACACTCATATTAAGAAGACAACTTTAGGATTTGTGGTCAAGAGATCCATTGACGCGATTAGTTTGGTATTTCTTGAGCGAGAAAGGAGGATTGGTGAAAGTGCTTCATCATAGTCTCCAAAGCGTTGGTTTAAAACCCTTGCAACTTCCACTCTTGTTCAAATTGATGTAATAAAGGGGAACTTTTGGCGTTATTACAATTTTTTTAGGTTTAGCTTAATAAGAGTATTGGTTATAAAATTGTCAATAATTTGTTATTAATGTTTCCTATTCTAAGCATGATTTTTGGAAGATCTCTACATTGACACTAGCTTATTTAAAGCCATTATCCTATGTACAACCTTTTATAGGACTGCAACTTCCCGACTAACTAGGTAACTATATATTTATTATTTTATTTAATCTAAACCTAAAACTAACCAAATTATTGTAAAACTCCAACTTCCCCCCTTATTACATTAATTCCAACAAGAGTGGAAGTTGTAAGGGTTTTACCCCAACCCTCTAGAGACTTTGATGAGGCACCTTCACCAATCCTCCTCGCTCCCTCAAGAAACAACAAAATTATTGCATCAATGGATCTCCTGATTGCAAAACCTGAAGCTATCTTCACAACATGAGTGTTTCCACCTCCTTTGCGCAATGAGACACATTTCCTTTGAAATACCACATCTCCTCTGAGTGTGTTTAATGCCTTCTCTAGTGCTGCAGATGAGATGCCTTTCCTCTGAAAGTCCACATCTCCTCCAAGTGTGTCTAACAATTCCTCTAGTGTTGTGGAAACAATCATCACTGGTATGTCCGCTCATGAGATGCCTTTCCTTTGAAAGGCCACATCTCCTGCAAGTGTATCTAACGCCTCCTCTAGTGTTTGACATATAACCAACCAAATCATGCCCCTCCTCGCTCCTTGAAGGGACAATTATGACACTAAGTCCCCTCTTCTCTTAAGGGACAAATTTGCCAAATCTTGACTTTAGAGGGACACAAACAATTGCTTCTCATACAATAACCATCTTTGAGTGTGAAGCTAGCTCGAGATGGTGAAAATCCTCCTCCATTGCCTCCAACCTTTTATTAATCTTGTTACAAACTATCCATTTGATGACTCATATGAATCTTTAAAGATGTTGTCTTGTAAAATAAAGATAGTCGTAAAAATACAAGCAATATTCAACATATGTATAACCATTTCTAGAAGATGACAATGTTGACATCAATCAATACTATAATCGATCTTATAACTTCAATATGCCAAACACAAGCTAGATTGAAGGCCTTATAAACTTCACTTTTCAGGCCACTAATCAAATTTAGTGTTATAATCATTTTTAATGTCCACATATAATATGTTAGTTATTGTAACTATCAAATCCCATAAGATTTGAAAGTTGTGTTATCATCTTATGTTTATCACATACCAATCTCTTCTAGACAACTACTTTTTAGGCACTTGAAACTTCATCACATACTATTGTTCTGGCACGTTTGATGCAGGCTCCCAATGGTGCTGCAAAATATTACTCCAGTCTGACACCAACTATTTTTACATTGTCGATTATAGTAGCCTGTGTAGGGAATAGATTTTCAACTTGTAATACTCCAATATTCTAGAATAAGTTGCAAATGGAAGATATGGTTTTCAGTTTACACCACTGTAATAATATCCTTTGGGACTGTGAGTTTTCTCCACCGTTAGGCATTGAAGCATATGTGACTCAGTTGCAAGATAGGCTCAATTGCTGTTGACATTCACAGGTTTCCATCATCAATTTCTACACACTCACTCACTCCTGGGGCTGACTAAAAATACACACTCAATTGCAATACTTTATATTGAATGTCCAATCAAACAATAAACCAAACAAGGAAATTAATAGGAAAATGATCAAAGGCACAGGATGTCTTATTCAATTCAGAGCATAAATACAAGTGTAGTATCTATTTCAGAAACACAAAACTTCTAATCTTTGCTAATCTCCCCTCTTTCAACGGCGATGCATTAGTTCCATGTTGCCATTCTTTCTTCGTCTTTCCACAGGTTTTCCGCTCTCTCTGCTCAATTGTTCTCTCTCCATTCACAACTTAGAGAAAAAACTTCACACCATCCTCCCTCTTGACTTTTAAATCACCATGTTTGCAGGGCTCTACTCACATCGATTCTATGCACATTTTCAACACCATCTTTGTATCAAATTGCAGGAATTCTTTTAGTACCAATTTATTCTTCTCTAATACCAAATGAAAGAGCTACAGTGCAAAAAGGTTGATATCTTAATTCAGATTTACATTCAATATAATTGGATGATCTATACGTTGACACTAGCTTATATAAAGCCATTATTCCTGTGTATAACCACTTACAGCACTGCAACTTCCCAACTAACTAGGTAACTATATATTTATTATTTTATTTAACCTAACCTAAATACATTGAGCATAAAGATCTAGATCATATTTTGTTGGGGGATTCTTGTTTGAGTTATTTGAGGGGGTAATTTTGTGGTGCTTGATTGCATTATTTGGCTTTTTTTTTGTTTACACAATGGAGAAATCTCAAATTGAATTCCTAACTCTAAATAATTATGTTTCATGGAGAAAATTAGTATGGAACTATCTAAAAGGAAAAATGTTGTTTTGGTTATCTAAAGGAAACCAATCCTAAACCTACTAATGCTAAAGAATTGATAATATGAGAGATTAGATGTGAGAAAACACTTGGATGCATATGTTCACTAGTCTATTTTGATTATAATGTCATATTGAATCATGAAAAAAACCTTAGGAGGCTTGAGATTTTTTGAGTTTTTTTATGATAAAACTAATAAAATTAGGGGATGTCAGATTGATGATGATTTGCTTAATTGACATGGGTCTAATCAAGTCTTGTAACCAAGAAGTGTTGGTGGCTAGTGAGCCTAAGGTACAGAACAAAACAACTTATCTTGATAAGAAGCAAAAGAACAAAAGAACATGTTACACAAAGAATCTGACGCCTTTCCCTCTCACATGGAATCATCTAAGAAGGAGAATTCTAAATGTGCATACAAGAAAACAGGGCATGATGAACATCAATGTTATCAAAACTAATTGACGAGTTGAAGCATTTTCTTCAGAAAAATCATTTCAATTTGCTGTCAACAATGTCAGGGGGTTCATCTTCTTCGTCTTCATCAAAGTGAGAGAGATAAGGGGAAAACACTTGTTCTGGTTATAGATTTTGATTTAAATAGGTGGATACTTGAATCTTAGACATCCCATCATATAGCTTCATCACAAAGTATGTCTTTGATGGCTAACAAAACAAATATTGATATCATATAGCTTCATCACAAAGTACATCTTTGATGGCTAACAAAACATATATTGATATCAATGATGAATCATTCGATGATGTTCTCTGTGTGCCTTTTGAAGAGCACATAGAAAATACTGGGGGGAAGGGAGTGTGAATTGATATTTAAAACTTTTAAAAACATATGAAACCGCGTAAAATGGAGAATTAAAGTACAGAGAACAAGCATCAACATGAAGAACACAAATTTCATTTGGAAAGCCCTTTCTGGTAAAAACCCATGGCACTCAATAGATTTCATTAATGAAATGGGCACTCATCCAGATTACATAAGTAAGCACGAACTTGCTGAGAGCACCAACGCTCCTTGAAACACCAACTCAGTTCAGCTGAAGAAACAACTTCAGTTTGAGCACTAACTCGTGCAAAATTCAATAAAACTTTGCAGAATGCATACATCACTTCAAACACCAGTAAAAAATTACACAACACTCCCTCAATTTCTCCCTGTATGCAGCAATGATGAACAATGATTGGAATCAATGGTTGACGCAGGATTGGGCTGTTATCTCAAAAATATATCCTTTGAAGATTCAGGCCGTGAATTGAATAACAAGCTCCCAATAGGTTCCAGAATTCTTGCAGAGATTTGCAGGACTCAATCAAGAACAGGAAACCATAGCTTTACACCACTGATACCCTAATTTTCTTCACCTCTGCAAACACCTCTTCTAAAGACAAGTGATGGCAAGTATTGCACATTAATTTCAGGAAACTATGCTTGCAACATCACCACAGGAATACTCAGCTTTAGGATGTCTGTCTCCAACACAATACAGATGAAAAATATGTTTTATGGTTAAGTCGGCCGCCAGAAAAATATCAGAGGAATGAAGCGCTCAGAAACAATGTGTGCAATACTTAACTTTTTCTTACATAGTAAAAATTAATCCTTTTTACATTGGCATTCTGTAGCATGGTATCTTGTTTGCTCATATACTATTTTTTTACTGTCCATTAGTTATTTGTCATACACGTATGCAATATTTAAGTTGCTTTCATTTCGTTATTCTTGTATGATATGATATGGTACGATAGATTTTAATGACGTCCACAAGGCTAAAGTAGCCTATGGGACCCACACGATCACCTCCCCAAGGCAGGAGCGGAACTGATCTAGCTGCAAAGTTTTGGTTAACTTGTCTCTCCTTCTCTGAAGTTTGATAATCAGAGCCGTTGTTCTTTTCACTTGATCTTCCTCGAATAAGTAGTTGAAGTCCTTGTTCTGCAATATCTCTGTATAACTAGATCTGATGTCATTGTATTCCAGGCAATCCTTGACAAAGTGCTGCTCCATCTCTACTGCTCCCATATTACAGAATAAACACGTTTTGTATGCCCACTCTTCCTTTGGAACTTGCTATCTACTAGTTTCACATCGCAGCCAGTGTGAACTAGTTCTGAGTTGTGCCATCAACATTTTTGCTTTCCAATTAATAGGTGCTCTTATATAGGCCTTTTCATCATGACTAGAAGTGGGGTTAAATTCTTTAATGTAATAGGATTTTTTCTGCCCTATGTGCCTTGTCCATAAAATATTGCTAAATTTTCCCATGACAAACTTCTTTATTTCTTTAATGTTATCCGGGCAAGTATGGATGTTGATATCCCACTTTCACATCCATTTGTCATTTTGCTTCATCCATGTTCTTTTCCATCTGACAAGTTTTTCCTCTACGACTAGCTTGGGGCAGTGATGTTGAAAGATCCCTGATGGATCTCTGCTGCAAATCTGCTGTAGATTTATTTTATTTTTTTGTTTTTTCCTGTTTATTAATGTTTTCTTGTAGAACTAGACGGAAATGCAGAAGAGTTTGTTTGTTTTTGTGTTTTTGATGATTATTCCACATAGAAATGAGAAGTAGCAAATGGCAAGAAAAGAGTCTGAAAATAAATAACAATATGCAGTAAAGTCAGAGTTGATACAAATCGTACTAGGCAAATCTCTGAATTATAGAGCCAAATAAAAGATCCAGTACATTTCCTCTAACAATGACGCCACAACTGGCTGATAAGATGCAAGAATCTGCTGCTGAGTAACCGATTTTTCTATGTATCCAAGTGCTGCAAATGACAGAGTACGGCTGCAAGAAATGGCAGTGTACGGCTGCTAGAATTCACCTCCCATACGCCAAAGAACATGCCCAACAAAACAAACTGTAGGCCCAAGCTGAAGTGGCGTCTACCTTCCTCCTGAATACTGTTGAAACTACTGACAAACCAATACCCAATGCTACTGAGGGTTACGTCCCAGCCAGCAATTTCCCTGGGGTTTGCGTCCCAGAATGCAAATCGCTCAAGCAGAGCAAATCTGAAAAGAAGTGTTTGAAAAATATGCATAATCATGAGAAATGGCGCCCATCTCCTTATAACTCCTTGCAAAGCAATTCGAACCCTAAAGTGACCCCCAATTGGCGTTGGCTATAAAAAAAATGAATTAAATCTTATTTTAAAGTGACCATGTCACTAGAAAATGACCTTTTCCAGCATAGTAATAAATCCATTCACCGAATTGCCCTGAGACCAAAGAGGAAGATTTAGAGAATTTCAAGACCTTTCCAACGAGCTATCATAACATGGGATACGCATCCAGATGAGGCCAAAATTCCCTTATTACTCCAAAATGGCTATTAACTTAGCCTTATTTAAATATTAAACGCTAACTTAGGAAATATTAAAAATATAACCCAAATAGCCACAAACTGCCCAACTAACATCACAAACCATAAAATCATCCTGTCACCTGTTTGTGACTGAAGTCGGAAATCAAGGATCCACTGGCAATCTCATCCCTAAAATCTAGGGATGCTCCTAAAATTTAGGAAACAAGCCCTATCCCTCTGAAACTGAACCCAAAGGGTCATCTCATGGAAACCCAGCCCTGGGCATGATCATACCTCCTAAAAAGTAGGAATGAACCCCATAAATGTAGGAACTGCCTCCTAAAAACAAGGAACATCACCCAATTGATCAATACCCACCAGAAAACCAAGTTCCCTAACACTGAATAACCATACTGGGTCTCTATCCAACCCTGTCAGCCTACAAGACCCCATAATAAGCTGACTCACATGTCTCTGTTAGACTGAGCTAGAGTGGGGATATGACAGATGTGTTTCTAGACCTTGGGTTTTCTTGAAATAGCTTAGCATCCGAACCAATGCGACGGCTTCTAACGGAAAGGAACCCACCTCTGCCAATAAGATCTCATACGACACTATGGTCTTGACTTTAAGATTGAATGTGATGAAGTGTTTTTGAATTCTTTCTACCTGTTGCCATTTCTGTTTGGACATACCATCGCCCCACACTTCACATCCGTATAGAATAATCGAAGTGACCAACAAACCAAAAAGAGATTTCATAGTCGTCCAATCCCATAATTCTACATTCCTCCACTTGTTTTGTAATGAATATCACGCCTTCTAGCTCCCTTGGATTCTTTTTAATCTTCATGTATCTCAATTGAGTTTGTTATGAAAATTTATGCCCAAGTATTTGTACTCCACAATTTCAAGAAGGTTACCCTCAAACAGGAACTTGTCCTGTATACCCCTATTCTTCTTCAGCGAGAAGATCATAACTTTGGTTTTGCTAGTGTTCACTTGCATTCCCACGTCATGGCAAAAACTTTCTAGCGCTTTCAAGTGTTCTTTCAAACCTTTAGCCGTTCTAGCAAGTATTATGATATCCTCTGCATATAAGAGCAATCTTATCACAATGTGGGCCAGCTGTACCCCCTCACCATTGGTCTTGTTTATCCATTCTTCTAATTTGTCAATTTAGAGCCCGAATAACGTTGGAGATAGTGGACAACCTTGCTTAACCTCGATGTTGCTGCCAAAATCCTCTAATAGCCCTTCCATCGTTTTGATTTTAGCTTTGACCTGCTCATACAATATTTGAACAGAAGACCTAAGTTCTTTAGGAACTTCCAACTCTTCCATCCTGTCCCAAAGTTTGTTACGTGGCACTTTGTCAAATGCTTTTTTAAAGTCCACAAAACAACAGTAAGCCTTGGCCCCCTGAGTGTCCCAAACTTTCTCTATCAAATATCTGAGAGTGATGCCGTGATCTATATTAGAGTGTTTCGGTCTAAAGCCTGCTTGCCCTTTTGCTCTTTTACCTTCTGTTTCAGTCCATTTACTGATTTTTTGTTCTACCATGCTGCCAAATAACTTTCCAAAGAGTGGATTGATCATGATGGTTCGGTAATTAGAAGGGTTGTTTATATCTCCATTTTTGTGGAGTGGGATCACCACACTTGTTGTCCAATTTATAGCGAAGCCTTCTCTATTGACACTGTTGAAAATCTTAGTGATGTGTGGTGCCATGGTTTCAACACCCCATTGTAAGTATTCAGCTTGTAGCCCATCTATATCTTGTGCTTTACCAGCAGCTAACCTCCTTATGCCTTGAATAATATCCTTCTGGCTGAATAACTCACCTGTAGTCTTGGTTACCATGATTCTATTTTCTCCTAAATCACACTTGTAGAGGGTCGTGGCATATTCCAGCCATTTGGTTCCTTGTGTGTATTTGAATTGCTTATTTAAATGGGAGCAGGTTATTGTGACTCAAAAATTGTTACAAATGCGTGTCCTGTTCTGGTCATGACCTTTTGCCATTTTGAAACAGAAGTTTTTGTGATTATGCTGCACACTTCTTTGCTAGGCTTCTTCTCAACAAAAGGGCACCAAATTTGTTATGTTTTACAATTTATAATTCTCTTTGTTGCACAATCCTATAGCAAGGCAGTGGTGTCACCAACACAGTCAGGGTGTGTATCTTGATATGCTCAAGTTAAGTACAAAAATATAGCAAATATTATCTCAATAAAGAACCTGAGTTGTAACCAGCCAAAAATGTAAAAGTTAATATGATTCAGGAATTAATAAGAAATATCTTCACCTAGTTTGGAGACAGGTGAGGCACTTCACTTCTTACATACACAATGCATTGTGGATTCGTTTTTGTGAGGATTTTTGATTTCTTTTTTTTAAAAATTAGTCTGCTATAGTTTTTTTGCATACATATTAACTTGTTATTTTTGTTATTCATAAACCATATTCCAGTTTTAATATATCCAGGGCTTTATCAGATTCTGTACCCATATCTGTGTCCAGTTTCCTACATAGAAAGGCTTTATGCACTCACACTAGAGCAAAGCAGATTGTGAGATGCCACCCAACTGCTGGGAAACTGTCAGGAAAACTTCCAACAAAATTCTTAGATTACTGAAAGAATCTTCTGTATTCAGTATCTTTTTTCCAAAATACCACATTATTTGTAAACCTCGCATTCACTATGAAGGCATCCAGAGATGTAAATAGCTCAATTACATTTTTATTCTTAACTTGTAAATATAGAGTAATGATGATTTTAATCATGATTTTCTTCTTGGTATGCTGAAAGTTGAGCCATAATCTTTTTGGTTTTTTGTTGTATCATTAACATGCATATTTTTACTTTTTGAATGCCTTAATGAAATATATAATGCTTCCAGTTGTCAGAAACTAGGACTAATAGAGATGTTGTTTCTGTCTTTATTTTTCAGGGTCATTGCCGATGTTAGCTTCTCATGCAATTGCCATGCGTTTAATGTGGGTAAGTCCAATATCAATTGATAATTTGAGTTGTAATTCTAGCTATTGTTTCTTATTATATTTTTTCACAGATAAGTTAAAAATGGATTGGAATTTTGTTTCTTCTTCAGCTATAAAAATAATGCTAAAAGAATGAAAATGAATACAAAAGGAGAAGAAATACACATGGAGGGAAAAGGATGAAGGTTCTGAGCATGGTGAATGGATATTGAGAAAAGAACAGAAACATGTCTTTCTTCGCATCAGAAGATTAAATGGATTAAAATTCTATGAATGAGTAAGTTGATTGTGTATCAGAGGCCATGTGCTAAGACCATTACGCTTGTGGCTCTGTGAATGGCAGCTTTCCAGAAACTAGGATTGAACTATGCAAGTTGGACACGTCCAGTTTATATGAACCTACTAAGGTCTGGCTTCTGAATTGCTCTTGGATATTATTAAATATCTATTGAATTCGGTTTGCCAGGATGATTTGATTTCAAGTATGCTTATTAATTTTAAATCTTGGTTATATTAAGCAGTCTATTGTATGTGAAAGTCAAATCCAATGCATTCAACCATTTTAAAGGGTTTGTTTCATTTATTTTTTAAGATAGGAATCAATTTCTGTTTTTAATTGTCTTTATACTGTTTGGCATATTTCTAAAAAAATTAGGAATGTGGAACCCATTTGAGGTAGTACCAGGTTGCAAAGTGATGTCAAATTGCAGTTTACTATGAATTTTTGCAGGAAAGCAGGTGGAGATGATAAAAGGATGCTATTTATGTTTTTTGAGAGGGTATGTCTTTCTCTGTATTCCATTCTCTGTACTCTCCTTGTTTCATTTATTAAAAATAATATTGTAATATTTAGTTATAATGCTCAATTAAGCTGTTAGGATAGACTTTAGGAATTTTCTTTATTCTTTTAGTTGTCATCTTCTTTTCTTAGTATTGATCTTATCCTTACTGTGTAATGTCCTCAATTTTAATAAAGTATTTTAAATAATTAATGGTCCCAGAATTTAAATCATATTATAAAATGGACATTTAATTAATTAGTAAGGGGGCCCTTTTTTATTTTTTGACCGTAGATGTTGGCATGTTGGCCCTTTTTTGTAAACCCTCTGGAATTTCTCTCAAGACATTTAAATACCAGCGTGGAGTTTTTTTTTTGATAAGCAAAAGGCCGAGGTCATATTTAAATATAAAAAGAGTACAACCCAACTTGTAAGTGAAAGGACAAAATTGGGTGATGGTCCCTCATTTTAGCCCAAATTTTAAAATATATCCTTTATTCTACATCCAATGGTTATCTCTAAAGATATCCACTCTTGTGTCTTAAATTACCTGAAATGTCACAGAAACACTAACCAAAATAGACAACTCCATATTTCTTTGTTAGATGTTAGAAAACTTAAATAAATATGTGAAATTATAAGATCGATTTGGCGGAGATAGAAACTAATTATGATTAATTGAAATACTGTTCTGATTTAAATGTTTTCTCAACTTCATTCTTGAACTTTGATAATTTCTTTCCTTTCTATTTAATGATACTAACAATAGTAAATATTAAACTTCTCTTCAATCACATCAACTTCAGATGATTGAATATATATATCACATAATCGTACTGAATGAATATATATATATATATATATATATATATATATATATATATATATATATATATATATATATATATATATATATATATATATATATATATATATATATATATATATATATATATATATATGCACAACCTTACTGATTTATGAGTAGCAAACGACAGACTGCAGATATATCGAAGACTGTGTATTACATGCCTTATATTGATGATTTCCATCAGTCATTCGGTCGGCATTAAGTATGGTGGGAAGCAAGCCCATGTAGGGGCATGACCCTACATGGCTTATGCCACGTAGGGCCATGACCCTATGTTGGCATTGCCGACAAGGATGATGGCCAATACTTATATGAATTTGATTCTTTAACAATCGACTTGATCATAACTTCAACTTATGATTAATATGTAATTTGACATATGTTGATTATAATATATATATATATATTTCAAGCTTTCACATATTTTTCTTTCTATTAACACATATATATATATATATATATATATATCAAGCTTGATTTTATCAACATATATTACTCATCATATTTGCTTCAATTCACTATGAGGCTAATATTCTCAACACTCCCTCTTTAGCAAGGAGGGAATTGAAATAGATATAATACGAGATTAAACACCACCTTAAGTGTGGTCTATTAAGTTGTGGTGTTTGGCAAGATTCGGCCCAAAGAACCATAACAAATTGATTTTCATGGTGTCCAACAAAGTCCGGCCCGAAGAACCATGATAACACTTCCTCCAACAAATTTTGGTGTTAGGAGATAGATCAACTATCGATAAGGTCATCACCCTACAATAGTGACCTCACACATATGAAAGATCGTCACCTTTCATAACACAAGTTTGCAAATTGTCTAATTTTCGATTATTCATGAATATATTAACTTACAAATGTATTTACAAATTTGTCATACCAAGTTTACCTCTGAAGTACTCTATTTTCAACCTTGTAAGAGGCTTGGTGAAAATGTCAGCATTTTGCTCATTAAAGCTGATATAAATTAGTTTGATGACATTTCTGTCAACCATGTCTCTTATGTAATGGTATGGAGTCTCGATGTGCTTTGATCGATTGTGGGAAATATGATTAGCATAAAGTTTGATGCAGCTCTGGTTATCACAATGAATCACTGTGGGACTTAGTTACTTTCCCAAAAGTCTAAATGATAGCTTTCTTAACTATACTGCTTCACAAGCTCCCATGGAGGCTGCCATATATTCAACTTCGGTGGAACTCAAGGCAATTGTTGGTTGTTTTCTGCTAAACCAAGATATAATTGCTAACCCAAGACTGAAGCAACACCCTGTAGTACTCTTGCGATTTATAGAACAACTAACCCAATTAGAATTAGTATATCCTTCAAGTTTAATCTCAACATTTTTGTACTTCAAGCCAAGACCAATAGTACCACGTAGATATCTCAAGGTATGTTTAGCAGCCATCAAATGAATCTTCTCTAGTTCACACATGAAATGACTTAAAACATTGGTGGCATAGCAAATATCAGGCATAGTGTTTACTAAATACATAAGTGATCCAATGATCAGTGTGTAGAGAGTGGGATCAATAGATTATGAATTCACAACTTCTTTTAGCTTGTGTAGATTTGTTTCCATCAGAGTTGCTAGAGGTTTACGGTCCATCATCCCAAATTTAGTTAATATGTCATGTGTGTACTTTCCTTGATTTAGAAGAATATGGTCTTTCTTTTGACATACTTCTAGATCCAAAAAGTAGTGTAGAAGGCCTAGATCCTTAATTTCAAATTCAGCTATAAGATCTTGTTTGCATCTTTCAATTAAAGGATCTTCACTTGTTATTAATAAGTCATCAACATATAAAACAAGTATTAACATGTCATCATTAGATATTTGGAAATATATGTTAGGACTAGCTTCATTTTTGGAGTATCCTAGTTTGGAGAGGTAGCTATCTGTCCTTTCATACCAAGCTTGTAGTGCTTGTTTGAGGCCATAAAGAGCTTTCTTTAGTTTACATGTATACAGGTTCTTATCTTTTATAAAAAAACCTTTAGGTTGTTCGATATATAATTCTTCATTAATGACACCATTCAGAAATGTGGTCTTGACATCCATTTGATGTATCTTCCATCCTTTGGATGCTGCAATTGGAATAATTGTCCTTACTGAAGTGTATTGAGAAACTGGAGCAAATTTTTCCTTATAATCAATACCTTCTTTTTGAGAGAAACCTTGAGCAACAAATCTTGCTTTATGTTTTTCAATACTACCATCTGAAGCATACTTGATTTTGTATTACACTTTGATGAAACAACTGATTTGTCTTTTGGCCTCGGTATAATATCCCAAACATTGTTTTGTAATATGGATTGATATTCTTCGACCATAGCATCTTTCCATACTTGACAAGATAGGGCTTCTTCAACAGTTGATCATTCAGATTTTGTAAGCTTAGTTACTAGTGCAGTGTAACAAGATCTATTTATGGTTTTCTTGCTCTCCCTGGAGATTTCATCTGGGTCAACATTATTTTCTTCAATCATTTTTCTTGCCCATAATGGCCTTTTCTTGATATTAGAGATGTCTCTATTTTCTGTGTCCAGGAATAGTTCATTCCCTTGTGACATCTTCTCCCTTTGATTTTCATCTAATTTTGTGATGGGCTCATCTTTTGTACTAGTGGATAGTTCTAAAGCAGTGTTTTCTTCAAATTTGACATCTCTGTTGATTTCAATTGATCTTTGCCCAGGTACATAGACTCTATACTCTTTGGAGTTTTCATTGTACCCAACACATATTCCTTTCTTCTTGGATGGTTCTAACTTGGTTCTCTTTTCTTTAGGTATGTGAATGTAAATGGGGCCACCAAATATTCTGAGATGACTTAGGTCAGGTTTAATTCTTGTAAAAGCTTCTTCAGGAGTTATATTTTCTAGGATTGAGTGTGGGCCTCTATTTTGAATATACACAGTAGTATTAGTGGCCTCCGCTCAGAATGAGAAGTGTAAATTTTGATCATGAAGCATGGCTTTTGCTACTTTAACAACGGTTCTGTTTTTCTTTCTACCAGCCCATTCTGTTGAGGATTATAAGGTACAATATACTTCCTCTTAATCCCAACAGGGGTGCAAAATTCTTTGAAATTTTCAAAGGTATGTTCACCCCCATTGTCTGATCTTAGAGTTTTTATTCTTTTTGATGCTTGATTTTCCATAATTGCTTTGAACTCTTTAAATTTCAATAGAACCTCATTTGATTCTTTGACTTTTAGAAAAAAGATCGAGGTTTTCCTAGAAAAATCATCAATAAAGATTATGTAGTATGAAAATCCTCCTAGAGAAAGTGTTGGCATAGGTCCACATAAAATAGTGTGGACTAGTTCCAGAATTGATTTAGGCTTGTGTTTGCTAGGAGGAAAAGGTCTTTTTACATTCTTTCCTAGAGCATATCCGTCACAAATGCCTATATGGTTTGAATTTAAGTTAGGTGTTCCAGTAGTGATTTTTTCTATATTTGGTAGTGTACTGCATCTAATATGTCCAAGCCTTCTATGCCATATTTTATTAGGTTTTATTACTTCATGATTTAGGGCTTGCTTTTGAATGTTACACAATTTATATAGGGTTCCATCTCTAGTTCCTATGGTGATAGCATTCTTGAGGTTAGTGTTTTTAGGCCAGTACAAAACTTTGTCTTCATTAAAAGTGACTTGATACCCTTCATCAGCAAGTCCAGAGATGGATACTAGATTCCTTTTTATGCCATGTACAAAAAGAACATCTTTCAATTTTAGAGTAACCCCAGTTCTTAGTTGTATAGAATAGGTCTCAATTCCTTTTACTGGACAGGTGGAGTTATCTCCAATGGTGACTCCTTTAGTGAGATAATTTCCAAAACTTTCGAACTTATCTCTAAATCCTGTTATATGACGGGATGCACTACTGTCTATTATCCACACATTTTCGTTGGATTTCATCTCACTTGATAGTGCTGAGTAGAATAATAGATTTTCCTCTCCTTTTGTTTTGGCTAATGAGGCTAGAATTTTTTCCCTTTTTGGACAAAGTCTGAAGGTATGTCCAAATTTCTCGCACTTATAACATTGAACTTTGGAGAAATCTTTTCTATTGTTTCCTTTTCGTTGATAATTTTTCTTTCCTTTATGTTTAAATTTTCTCTTCTTCCCTATGTTATTAGAGACTAAGAAGAGAGCTTGATTTTATCCCTCCTGATTTGAAATGACCCCTCTACAAATTAATCTTGATTCTTCTGAGGTGCAGTCATTTTTAAGTTGATCAGAAGTTGGTATTGAAGGTCTACTTATGACTTGGATAAATGCTTCCCAATATATATGTTGTTCTCGAAGTGCTATTATTGATAATTCTTGATCTTCTACTTTGTTTCCTATAGAGGATAGTTGATTCTTTATTTCAAAAATTCTTCCAAAGTAGGATGAGATTGACTCTCCTTTATTCATTTTTATATTCATAAGTTGATTTTTTAATGTAAGTAGTCTATGCGAGTTGTTGATCTGAAATATATCTTTGATTGTTTTGAATACTTTGAATGCTTTCTTGAGATTTGATATGGAGGGAAGAATATGATCTTTTACTAAATCAATAATGATTTTCTTGGCTTTATTATTTCGCCTTTTCAAAGTGGCTTTTTCTGCCTCATCTTCAGGTATTGAAATATTTGATTCAATGAATGATTCTAATTCCAATTTTTTGAGGATTGTTGTAATTCAAATTTTCCATGAGAAGAAATTTGTTGCTCCTTCAAGCCTATCCTTGACTCTAACATTGTTTGCCATGATGTTTTAAGAATTTAGTTTTGCAATCTCTCTAGCAAATTGGCTCTGATACCATGTGAAATTATAAGATTGATTTGGTAGAGATAGAAAGTAATTATTATTGATTGAAATACTCTTCTAATTTAAATGTTTTCTCAACTTCGTTCTTGAACTTAGATAATTTCTTTCCTTTCTATTCAATGATACTAACAATAGTAATATTAAACTTCTATTGAATTAGATCAGCTTCAGATGATTGAATATATATCATAGAATCATACTGAATGAATATGAATAATACACACATACACACATATATGCACAACCTTACTGATTTATGAGGAATGAACAGCAGACTGCAGATACATTGAAGACTGTATTACATGCCTTATATTGATGATTTCCATCAGTCATTCGATTGGTATTAAGTATGGTGGGAAGCAAGCCCACGTGGGCAATGCCGACAAGGATGATGGCTGATACTGATATGAATTTGATTATTTAACATCGATTTAATCATAATTTCAACTTATGATTAATATGTAATTTGACATATGTTGATATATATATATATATATATCAAGCTTGATTTTATCAACATATATTACTCATCTATACTCTGCTTTGACTTGGCTGTTTGCTAAGTCTCAATTTGGTATGCTTGAAAAAATTCTTAGAGACTTATTGTGGTCGGATGGTATGGGATCCAAAAGAAGACATTGTGTTAAATGGGAGTGGTGCTGCCTTCCTAAACAGTTTGGGGGCTTGGGGCTAAAAGATATTAGAGTCCAGGGGACTGCTTTTGCGGCTAAATGGATATATAAAGCTTTTTTGTGGGAATGAGCCATGGAAGATTCTTGTGAGAAACAATATTGAACTGCCAGTAATTAAAAAAGGTAAACAGTGGGCTAACATTCCGTTTTGGGATATTATTATGGGGGACTTTAAGATGAAGATTTTCAGGTCTAAAGTGTTCAATTCTCTTTGGTCTGCCTGGTCACAAGTGAGGGAGTTCATTTCCTGCAGGAATGCCACTGGGGGTCCTCCTAAATATATTGTTGCTGACAGATCAATTTGGTGGGGATTGTATTTGAATAATAAACCTCTTGCTCTTACTCAAAGCTGTTCTACAAAAAAATGGAATGATAAAGGTATTTCTCTGATTAGTGATTTATTGGTTAATAATAAGCTAGGGTCATGGGATGAGATCTCCAACAAGTATGGTATCCCTAAATCTCAAAAGAAGACATATACTCTTCTGTCCAAAGTGATCAGTAAGGAGAAAGTTGGGAAAATCATGAATAGTGATACTTTTATTAGAAATACAAAATGGAAGGATTGTACTGTTATTGATAATACTTCTACCAAGCAGATTTATGCAATGTTTAAAAGTGATCACTTTGTATTCTTGCGTATAGCTAAATGTTGGGGTCTTGAGTGTCCTTTCTCAAACTGGCAATTTTTCTTTGATTATTTTTGGAAGGGTCCTTGCAAACCCAAAGTTATTCATTTTAGATGGTTGTTATTGATTAAAAAGCTTGCTATCGGATCAATTTTGTCTTCCATTAATGTTGAGCCTGTGATTTGCAGGTTGTGTAATAAGCCTAGGAGTTTTGAGCATGTTTTCTTTGAGTGTATATATGCCAAGAAAATTTGGGCCATTTTCTTTGGGTCTCAAATTGATTGGAAGAGTAGTATTGGCTTTTCATGGTATGAAATCTTGGCTGGTTATGTTAAATCTTTTAACTTGTTTTTTAACAGATTTTGGTTTGCTCTTATTGTTGAAATACTGTGGTTTCTTTGGAAGGAAAGGAACAAGGATATATTTCAAAATGTCAGAAGGTGCCGTATTGAGCTTAATCTTAAACTCATACATTTCTACATAATGTTTGAGGTATCCTTTTGCTTGGAGATCCCAAATTCCAGATTCATGAAGCTGATGCAAGATGGAGTTTTGCAAATATGTAAAGATGAAGTTAAGGCCGCATAGTATATTGAGAAGTTTCAAAGTTTTCTTACACAATCAGAGGTTGATGAGCTTAGTAGTCTTATGGAAAATTGTTATTTGGATTCTGATGGAAAAAATACTGAATACAGACATCATTACACAAAGAGCATGAGTGAAAGAGGGGCAAACACATTTGTTGCCTTAGCAACAACCCCTGTTGATAATCCTTTGCAGCTGGGTCATGGCTATTAGAGATCTTAGGTTCTGCTTCTTTTTGATTACGATGGTCTTTTGAATGTAAAGCTGTATGAAGTGCTCATGTAAGAATTGTGCAGTACTTTATAGGCTAAGCCCCTAGATGTTTAAGGCATCTCCCTCCTTTTTGTATCTTGGTGAGGGCTGGTCTTATATTCTGTGGTTGTTTCATACTGATATATCTCTTTGTTGTGGTTATGCTTTTTCAATATAAAAAACATATATTACTCATTGTATTTGCTTCAATTCACTATGAGGCTAATATTCTCAACAAAAGATACTATTAAAAAGATAAAAACAAGAAACTGCAGAAGGCCATCAATCAGAGATTGAGGAGCAAAAACCCATAAAGTCTTAAAGGAGCATTTGAATAGAAAAGCAAGACTTCAAATTGAATAAACATCAACACACCTAGACCTGATTTATAACATCACAATATACCTTGTTAAAATACTTCTACATACCAATCAGACTGAAACATCTCAAAATCCGATCAAACAGAGAGTGAGAAAGGCAAGAAACTTGAAAGAGGGGAGGCTTCTACCAATTCCTTAAAGGGAGTAATAAAAACCTCCCTTATGACCGCAGATTTCCAACTTTGCAAAGATTTAGAGCTTGTGAATGTAATCATGATACAGTGAGGGGAAGAGTGCAAAAACTAATCATCTCTCTCTTCCTACTTAAAAGAAAACTTGTATTTACCATCTTTTTCGAGCCTTGTAACTAATAATTAATAAGGAAGATGAGGCAATAATTAAACATTCGATGCTAGAAAAACGTTAATCCCCATATTAGCTAACTCATCCGCTTGCTTATTACCTTCCCGATAGATATGATTGAAAATAATTTTGTCATAATATTTGCAAGGTTCTGAATCTATAGCTATCTATTTGCCAGTTAGGAAGGGAACCTTTTCTGTGATGTCCATTGTATGATCTTCTATCAATGCTCACATATACCCACCTCAGATGTATACCTCAGATAAATCACTAGATTCCTCTAGAGATTCACATGATGGTAATTCTGGTTTTTTATTTACAGATATATAATATCCTCTAATCCTTAATATAGTTTATCTTGTGGATTTCAAAATTTTAATGGTTGAACTCTATCGATTGTAATTGAATAGACTTCTATCTGAATGCTAGGAGATGCTTTTGTATGTAGTATGTATGACTGATTTGCTGCTATATAATTCCAGAATCCCTATTGCTTACGGTGGATTGATGGTGTGGAAATCAGTTTATCCATGCCTTGATTTGCTTCTTGCTATTTATTTTTCTTCTAAGTTTCTAAATATATATATATATATACCTTTGTCATTAGAATTGAAAAACTTCCTCTATCCTTCCTTATAGTGGATTATTGTTATTCACGTGAGTATGCTGGTACATTATCCTCTTATGAATTTGTCGTCCCATTGTGCCTTGCTCCCCAATAACCAAACAATGGTTATATACTTTAAGTTAGTCCACTGTTTCATATAGTCTCTATTCAGAATAATAAATAATGAATTTTTGTTGTTCAAATGTCCAATAGTGTTTGTCAGGTAACCAGTACTAGACTGGTGCATTCTAAATATTCTCTTCCCGTGAATTTGATCTAGGCACAGAGTTCTCAATGGACGAGTGTGGGGTATTTTCCTTATCCTAAACTTTACTTCTATCTTTTAGGATATCTCTTTCCTATATTTTATGAGAAATGAAAGAGACGTTGAAATATCCCTAATAGATATTTGCTCGTTCTGACCCAAAATGTATTCAAGACCAAACGTATGCAGCTGTATTAATCGAAAGCAATAGAAACTCCAACAAATATTTATCTAGCTTCTTCTTGGAAATAGTATTCAAACTCAAACATAAATAGATGTAATACGATACAACAACAAACTAGGAGATGCTTCACAAGGTAATAACCTGTTCTTTTCTTAATAACATTCAAGATTCGAGCATATAACAATGCATTACAAACCAGTAATATAAAAATCAACAAACTCTTTAACTCCTTAAAATATGTTATTGCATTATACAACAGCAATACAATAACCAACACTAACGAATCCAATCTTAAATACATATTAATAGTCAGATTGGAATACTAGAATAAGAACTTGTAAGCGCATATGAAACACCTAAACTAATGTCTCCCTAGATAATGGGTTTGCATCCACTGTCTGCCGGCACGAGGGGCCATGTCCTCATACTAGCTAAAAGCTGAAACTTTCCAAATACTCTCGCAAGAGAGAACTGAAACTGAATCATAAATCAAGCATGCCTAAAAGAAAGAGTCTCTTCTCCTTTTAACTCCACAGTTGTGACTCTTTGACTTCCCTCCTGGCTTTTCGTCTTATCTCCCTTGTCGCTTTTGCCCACTTTATAATATTAAATTGACCTTTTATATTTTGAGTTCACGCTCTCTAGTCAATTTTAATATTATATATTGTACGCTTTTAACATTTCTAACGTCCCAGAAAAGGGGACATTACAAATCTACCCTCCTCAAAATTGCTTGTCCTCAAGCAATCAATACTAGGATCCCATATGAATCTGCAGCCAGCCCTAAAGCCCAATCTGAAAACAATTTTGGCCACACTGCGAAGCAAGGTGTCACTCTGCAATCCATCCATCAACCGGATTCCCGGATCCCATATAAATTGATAAGATTTCACTATACCTGTAGACTGTACAACTTTGACTATCCTCGCACCTAGTCTCAAATTGAGGAGAACTATAACCAACTCCTCAATAAGCCATAAATGCATACTGTCAACACCCAAATCCCAAACCCTGTTGTCATAACCGACCGATATTACAAAGTAGAAATGTATCAATGAACTATGCATGACCCAGTAGATGGTGACAACTCGACCAAATATATTGTGAAATAAACAAGCCACTCAAAGAGTGAAAGTAACACCCTGGGTGCATCAAAAAGCATACTGTCGTCATCAAACTGGAGAACCTCCAGGTACATAGGTACTATATGAATAAGAATGATGCTGAAAACCCGGTCCTTGAGATTGAAACATAACTCCCATCAATACTACACCAAAATCTATCCAAAAGTTGTTGTATGCAATCCAACCAACTCCTGTATGGTGTGAAATCGGGAACCCTACTAGGACTGATCCAATGATGAACAACTGTAGTCAATTCACCACTTCCATCCTGTGATCCATAATCATTGCTAGGAATCGCACTAGTATTCCATATCTTGAAATCAGAATCATCTTCTTCATGATAATCAAAAGGAGAGTCCTCATTTATCTCAAAAAGGCGATTATCAAAAATCCAATCAGCATCTACTTCAAATACGGGGTTATTGATAAACTGAATGTGATCTGAAACTTTGGTGCTTGGTCTTTTAGGACAAATCTCCAAGTCATAAGTTTGCTGAATGCTATCAAGCTCAATAATGACTTCTTTGAAAAATTGTTGCCTCACCTTACCCTCATGTTCCTGAGAGTGATTCGTGACCTTGATCTGATTTTCTACTTCCTGAAGGGAAATCCAAGCATCATCTAATGCCTCATGAGTATCCTTAAGCTCTCTATTGAGCTCCGTAATCTCATACCTTTCTTTATTCGGCTGATCAACATGTATTTCATCAACTTTAAGAATGTTATCCCTGTCAGAAAGCAAATACAAATAGTCTAATTTCATAGTTTCAATAGGTGTTTTGATCACTTGCAAATCAGAAATAAGCCAATCTTCTTCCACTCCCTTTTTAACCTTCCTGTAGAGATCCTCAACCATCTTGTGAGTGCTGTCATTACGTACCGACAATGCCACAACCATGTCATTACTAACCTTTAGCTGATTCCTAAAGGTATGCATTTCATTATTGTTATATTGAGACGGTTTATCGTCTTACAATATCATCTTGGATTGTTCCTCTGAATGGGCATCAGAAATATATAGTTCATCATGGAAAGATTCCAATCTTCTATTACCTCGTGTGCAACTGACCTCATCAACTTGCTTGTGAAAGCTAACCTCCAAATTGCCAACATAGAAACTTGCACCTTGATTAACATCTTTTACGTAATCATGGGACGACTGCAAATCAAGGGTAGTTGACTAATCTTCCTTTTCAAGATCCTCTATTTGATGATTTTGGTCTATCGGAAATTCTTCATACACACCTTTGTGCTAGTCTTTTGCAAGGAGATCCTGAACCACATCCAAATACTTTCTTTTTACCACATCAATTTTATTTTGCCACTCTAGATGAAAAATCCATGTAATCACTGAATGGTAAAACATTATGAATTCGGGTAGGAAGTTTTTGATACTCTTTGTAAATGTTGAGTATTTCTGTTCTTATATCTGCTGATTTTGGCACCCACAGTCCAAAGTATTCAGTCCTTTCCATATCTCTTTTTGTGTCTTTGTGTTTCGGACTACACCATCTATATTCATCAAATTCTAGGCTACCACCTTTAATCTCCTTTACATTATTATTACTTCTTGGCAACAACTTCTTGTATTTAACTGTCTCTTGGAGTAATTGTAAAATTCTCGCTTTTCCCTAGAGTAATCAGATGAAGTCTGCATAAGCTTAGTTTTTTGGAACTTGCTTGGGCTAGTGTGCCTAGTTGGTTTGAACTCTAAATCTTTGTCAACATTCCTCTCTTCATGATTTCCATCATCTGATTTTTTAAAAGACATGTTTTGAGCCACAAAAAAGTTGGTATTACCAACTTCATTATTATATTGAACTTTTTAAAGTTTTGAGTAATGAAGTCGAACCTTCAACAATAGAGAAAAACACTTAATATTGTTCTAATATGATTTTCAAGTATAGAAAAACATTCAGGGTGTTCAAATATTCAGCACACAATTTTGTCATTGGTTCTATAACAATGTTCATTTCTTCTGCAACCACTAGTTGCTCCAATACATACTATGAAAGCTCTGTCATTCTCGACCAATCTTGAACAAACCACAGATTTGCTTTTCCAGGTCTAGATGTCCAAAAGATTAATATCCTTTTAACCTAGATAAAATATTTCAGGACTGTGAACACTTCATTTTTTTGATTTCACAGGCTAGCAGGGTACACGGCTTTGATACCACTAAAATATCCCTAACAGATATTTGCTTGTTCTGACACAAAATGTATTCAGGACTAAACATATGCAATTGTATTAATCGAAAGCAGTAGAAACTCTAACAAATATTCATCCAGCGTCTTCTTGGAAATAGTATTCAAACTCAAACATAAATAGATGTAATACGATACAACAACAAACCAGAAGATTCTCCACAAGGTAATAACATGTTCTTTCCTTAATAACATTCAAGATTCGAGCATATAACAATGCATTACAAACCAATAGTATAAAACCAACAAACTCTCTAACTTCCTAAAATATGTTATTGCATTATACAACAACAATACAATAACCAACACTAATGAATCCAATCTTAAATATAGATTAATAGTCAGATTGAAATACTAGAATAAGAAACTATAAGCGCATATGAAACACTCGAACTGATGTCTCTTTGGACAATGGGTTGTGTCCACTGTTTGCCAGCACGAGGGGCTACGTCCTCATACTAGCTGAAAGCTGAAACTTTCCAAATACTCTCGCAAGAGAGAACTGAAACTGAATCATAAATCAAGCATGCCTAAAAGAAAGTCTCTTCTCCTTTTAACCCCATAGCTATGGCTCTTCGACTTCCCTCCTGGCTTTCCGTCTTATCTCCCTTGTCCCTTTTGCCCACTTTATAACATTAAATTGACCTTTTATATTTTGAGTTCACGCTCTCTAGTCAATTTTAATATTATATATAGTACGCTTTTAACATTTCTAATGTCCCAGAAAGGGGACATTACAGATGTATACGCATGCTTTCCTATATTTGTTCAATGTCCATTTTTTATTCTTTATTTTAATTTTATTCTCTATTGCTCTATATGCCTTCTATAATTACTACAAACGTTTAGTGGCAATGCCCTGATCTCTATCTCCTTATAATCCTTGCTATCGATAAATGATTTATCCTCACTAGTAATAGTTGAACTGTCTTGGTTTGTAAGCATCATGTGTTCTTTTGGTCAATATCTTCTTTTCTCCCTTCTCCTTTGTTCTACCGTATCTATTGAACTCCCCTTTTGGTGTTGCCTGTGCTAAATCCTCTCTCTGATATCTTCCGATATCTATCCTTATATCCCTTGAATATATCCCTGCTTATACCTTCTTATATGTTCGATAATAGTAGAAATGCCTCTTACAAAAGTTGTGACTATTCATCCAATAACTCACGACTCAAGATTTGTTCATTATAATATAGTTTCTATAATATAATTTTGTAAAAAGAATTATATATATTTTCATAAATTTATATTTATAATAATATTTTGTTGTATGTTTTAGGTTTATATATACACTTGGAGCATATATATTTTAGGTCAATATCTTAAATCTATTATGTCTTTAAAAGACTATTATTTAATCACGTTATATCATATTAATTTGTTTATTCATCATATCATTTTAATTCATCATATTAATAATATTATCATCATATATAGTAGAGGATATGATTATATTAATAAATATATTAGAAGACATGAATTTCCTTTATAATATATAATAATAAATTATATTATATTACATTTTATTTTATTGATAAATTATTGAATCTTATAAATACGGGGGCATGGCATTTTCTAAGGCATTAATTATGTTGGTGGAATCTCCCTCAACTTCTAAAAATTTAATATTTAAGTATCTAGAGGCTCCAACATAATTGAGCTTGAACCAGTTATCTTGGGGAGCTTGCCAAACACATTCTAATCTCTTTAATTTACCTAGAGTTCCTCCATTACCCAGAAAGGGAGGAATTTTCAGATTAATCCATCTACCTCTCATCCTTTCATCTCAATGAGTCATCTTAGTGTGTTTGGGGAGAGAATTAGGCAATCTGTTGTTAGTTAATTCAATGATGGAGACTCAATCTTTTTCGCTAATTCATCAACATGCAGCTTCTTATCCTGAAAGATTTTATGGTTCCTCTCCTTCCATAGTTCCCATAGAGTTATGAAAGGAGATGTAATCCAAAGGCTGTGATATATATTGATATATTTTATCTGTTCTTAGTAGAGGCCAAGAAGTCAACATACTCTTGATTGAATTTGAAAAAGCCAACATAACTTCCAGTTGTGAACATAGCCAATGCCAACATTAGCTTGAATAAGGGAAGTTAAGAAAGAGGTGGTCAGCAGATTCCTCATTAGATTCACATAGTGGACATCTACTGGGCCCCTTAATCCTAAATTTCTTAAGCCTTTCCGATGTAAGGGCCCTTTGATGAAGGACAATCGATGAGAAAAATCCTACCTTGGGAAGGTGGAACTTATCCCAACACAGATGAAGAGGCAAAGTACACATAGAGAATCCTTGAAGAGATTCAAGATATAGATAACCCATTTTTGAGCTGTACTCTCCATTTTTGCTCCCATTCCATATGAGTTTATCATCCCCTCCCTTAAAGGAGATAATTCTGGATCTTAGAATTGATTGAAGAAGGAATTTCTCTTCTAAGGGAATGTCTTCAACATCAAGATTTCTCCACTTCCATGCAATCCATCTTCTCCAAAAATCACATAGTCCTTCACCTTTGTTCCCCATTTCTCTACCAAATAAGATTTGGCTTTCAACACGGAAGGATAACGAACAAGAGGCTTATAGCCACCCCAGGAGTCTTCCCAAAACAAAGCCTCCTTCCCATCCCCAAGATTCCATGAGAGCTTTTTCTGAATAATATTTCTGAATTTCAAGAGGAAATTCCAGAATCTTGAGCCTTTGAGATGAAAGGTATTTGTGGGAAAGAATCCTAACCCATTTGAGGTTAGGAAACCTAACCATCCTCCATAATAACCTTGCTCTTAAGGCCATTCCTTGACGTTGATATTTTTGATACTAGCTCCACCTGGACTTTTGGATCTACAGATTTGGTCCTAGGAAGGAAGGGAAAACTTATGACGATCTGCATTACCCTGCTAGAATAAGGTTCTAAGTAGACCTTCAATTTCTAACACTTTGCTATTTGAGTGATCCAAACATGAAAGCTGGTAAATAGGTTGTGCTAAGAAAATAGTAGAAACCATAGTCTTCCTTCCTGCTGAGGAAAGCCACTTACCTTTCCATCCAACAATTTTTACTTTTAAATTTTCTACAAGGGGATCCATAGTTTAGAAACATTGTGACCCGAATTGAGAGGGAGACCCAAGTATCTACAAGGCAAGATATCTTTTTTAAAGTTTAAAATAGCGCAAATTTGAGCTTCCAAAGTGGTAGAAGTGTTGAAGAAAAAGATCTCTGATTTATCTCTATTAATCTCCTGACCTGACGCCTTGCTATAGTTACCCTGACTATCTTTCTAGGCATAGGCCTCTCTAGCCGATCCTTCTCCAAATAACATTGTATCATCTACAAAATGCTGATGTGTAGATGGTTCCTCCTCGTTGGTTATTGAGATACCTTTGATGGCTCCTTCTATTCTTGCTTGCATAATTGACTTCCCTAACACATCAACCATTAGAATGAATAGAAAAAGAGAAATAGGGTCTCCCTATCTAAGTCCATGAGAAATACTAAAAAAGCCTATAGGGTTGCTATTTATTAAAAAATACATTTTCAGAGTAGATATATATTCAAATACTAACTCTATCCATTGTCTAGAGAAACCATAAGCTTCAAGACATATGCATAAAAAACACCGGTCTACCATATAATATGCTTTCATAAAATCCAATTTGATGAGCATACCGGGTAACATATTATTTTGAATTGAATGAATAGCCTCCTGAGATAGAATGAATGTGTCATATATCAATCTTCCTTGGACAAAACTTGTTTGTTCCTCACTTATAAGACTAGACAACATCTTTTGAAGTTTGCTGGCCAAGATTTTAGTAAAGAGCTTGTAGAGAGTATTACATAAAGCTATGGGTTTGAAATCATTGAAAGATTCTACCTTATCTTTTTTTGGAATAAGGGCTATAAAAGTATTATTGACTTCTCTCAGTAGGTTGCTGGAGTTCCTAACTCCTTCCAAGGCTTTCATTACATCTTTTCCTATGAAGTCCCAGCATTTCTAAAAGAAAAAAATTGGAAAACCATCAGGACCTTGAGACTTGTTCGGATTCATTTTTGTGAGGACTTCTTCAACCTCTGGTTTGGTGATCATTTGCAACAAGATTTTCTTTTGTTCCACGCAGACTAATTTTGAGACGTTAGAGAGAACACTCCTCTGAGCTGTCAGACTAGAACTTACACCATTATTATATCAAAGTAAGAAATGACTTCTAAGTTGATATCCTCAGTCGAGTTCTTTGGATTTTGTCCATGTCTTTAATAGAAGTAATTTGGTTAATAGCTCTTCTCTGCTTAGAGCTATTATGAAAATATTTAATGTTATTATCCTCGGCTTCTAACCATGTTTCTCTCGACGTTTGTCTCCAGAAAAGTTCTTCTTTAGCCAAAACTTCTTTATATTGTTGCATAATCTTTCTTTCTTCAAGGAATTGAGCCTCTCCCATTCCATTTTCCATAACTTCCTTGTTTAATAATTCCAGTTTGTCTTCCAGAGTTATCTTGTCCTCCAAGATATTTCCAAAGAATTCAGAGCTCCACTCTTTTAACTTGCGTTTGATTACTTTCAGTTAACTAACTACCTGGAACAACTTTGATCCCGAGACTTCCGTTTCCTCCCACCATCTCCTAATAAGATTAATGCAATTGTCATTTTTGAGCCACATTTGCTCGAATTTGAACTGACAATTGCTAGGCCGTTTATCTTCTAGAATTTTAAGCTCCACAGGATAGTGATCTGATTTTGATATTGCTTTAACTTCAAAGTGAAATGAAACTGATACCATTGACAGATCTCCATGACAGAAAAACCTATCTAATCTTTCTACAATATTATTGAACCCTTTCCTTCTATTGTTCCAAGTGAAGGTGTCGTTCGATCTAGCCAACTCCACTAGACCTAAGCTATTTACCCAATTTAAAAATTCTTTTGATGTTAATGAGAGGGTATTGCTGCCTCCTCTCTTTTCTAAAGATCAAAGAATAGTATTAAAATCTCCTCCTAGAATAGATAAATTTTCCTATTCTAATGTTGGTCTATCTTCTAGCTCTTTCCATAACCTAACTTTATCTCCATTGTGAATTGGACCATAGACATTAAACAACCTTGCAAAATTCAGATCTAATTCGTTTCACCATACTACTCATACAATTTTTATGAATTTCTATAGATGAAATCAACACATTTCTAGGATCCCATATTATGGCAAGATCTCCAGAATTCCCTTCAGTAGGGGAATCTTTTATCTCCCTCTAACCTAATGATCTACTGAACTTATTCATTTCTTCACTATTAAGTTTCGTTTCCTAAAGAATAATTATGTCAGCTTTAGTGTTGGTACTGCAACAGTTTAGGAGTTGTTGCCTGTTAGGGGCATTGAGGCCCCTAACATTCCAACTTAAGACATGCATGGCGCTTGGGGAAGGAACTTCTCCTTCCCAACATTAAGAATATCGGTTAATTTAATTTGACCCTTAGCTGCCCCATCTTTTAGATGCAATTCTTGCAAGGATTTCCACCCTCAGTTTCTTAATACTTTCGCACAAATAGGACCTCCCCTACTTGAGAGGATGGCCCCTAATCCTCAAGGACCTGTCAAATCCTCAGCCAACTCTGCTAGCCCTTCTTTGACGGCTTGTCTCTCTTTCCATGTCCTCTACTTCCGAGATTTTAGAGATAAAATAGAGTTTTGCAACTTGAGTTCCTCATCACAAATGTCATTAATGAATTGATTCATAAGATCTTCCACTACCATATTATTCAGGGCTTCTATCAAGATGTTAAGTTTTGCTTCCTTTCTTTTCGGGGTTTCACTTCGATCTCCCTGAGAGTGAGTCGCCTGACTTAATAAATCTTTGCTTTCCATAGCAGTCTGGTTACTTTGGCTTATTGTTAATTGGGGTGGAACCTCTAGAGGGTCAACTACCTCATCTAGATTTTAAACAACGATGACCGAGTTGAGGTGGGGATGAAAGTCTCTAATTTCCCCTTCTTCCCTGTCCTCTTGGTTGATCGACAAATTTTCCTCTTCATCACTCCTTATAGTTTGAGTGTTTATTGCCTTCCTTAGATTATCCCCAAGATGGGGTTGAGACGAAGCTAAATCCTGATATCTACTGAAGAGGCCTTTAGCTAATCGTTGTTTAACAGAAATAATTTTATTATCAACGTTAATATCTAGGGTTTTAAATTCAGTAGTGTTAACATCTGTTTTCACTATAATAATTGGACTAGATGCAGCCAAACCTGATTCTACCAAACCTACATAAGTTCCAAAACTAGATGAGTTTGTTCAGAGAATGTCCTCTTACAAAAAGTCAATTGGCAAATTTGGTAATTAGATAGCTTTTTCTACCTCGAATTTAGCCGATTTTTTGGGGTCAAAAAAGGAACTCCAGTCTAGGAATTTAACAGGATAACCTTTAAAAACTAAAGTATTACAATACAAAAGTTCATCCTTAAGATCTATTTTATCGCAGGCTAAATAAATAAATTCATTTTCCATTACTATTGAGTTAACATGCTTACCCAAAATGCTTTTTAGCCAATTTGCCACATTATTTGCCTTCATCCCTGGACTTGTCCAGCAAGCAAAAAGGCCTTGGTCTTGACATCTCCTTTGACCGTATCCCACCAGTTGGCTTGATAGATAGGAGAGCAGATAATTTGAGAAATTTAAAACATATTTTGAATCTGCTTGACTCACTTATAACATGCATGCTATCAGGCTGTGAAACAAATTGAGAACATACCAAGTTTATGAAAAATCTTGTATTGCAAGCCCTTTTTCTGATATCGATCCATGGATGCATAATGTGCAGGTGGGATTTGCTACTATGTGGCAGCACTTAGTGTAACTCCATGATGATTTAATATTTTTTCATGAAGAATTTGATCGATTACACATTCTATAGACGACCTCTGTATTATAGTAACATGTATGCAGCTTGCGGAAGAATAAGTATTGATGATTATAAATAACTATTGTCAAGCTAAATGCCCAAATGAGTATGATAGGGGTATATCAGAAGTGCAAATTTGTTTGTCTGCCCAAAGCTATGGATCATTTCATAAAATAGAATATTTAAATTTAAATGCATGGTAATCTGGTATTGTATGTCTGATTCATCAAGAACATAGGAAAACTGAAACCATATGTATCGATAGAGTGACACAATTCTTATATGTTATCTGCATATATAGTACAAATCATTATTTCCGAACATAGCTAATCCTGATAAGAACTTTTAAGTTCTGTTTTCTTTTGACAATATTTATTATCAGGCACACATATAATGCTCTACAGAACTGGCCAAACTACCCAACATTGAGAAGTATCAGGTGGTTTCATATTCCTATGATAAATGAAGGCCCTATATTGTTTGAAATGCATGTAATCATGATTGAGTTGTCCCAATGGCAGCATGGAGCTCAAAAATTAACTAGTAACCGGGTCGTTGCCAATATTGAAGCCATGGTTGTAGACAAGTTTTTCATTCCTGGCAGAATCCACGAAGATTCCAACCGCGGTGGGTGCAACATGTTAGGTTGAGGTGAAGGTGATAGGTGCCAATAATGAAAAGATTGCTCAATCAGTGGCATCTTTATTACATGACAAAGGTCACCATTTATGATAGGAATTTCCAAACCACCCACCCAATCTTGATGAAGCACACAGATTAACAGTCAAATGCTTGACAAAATGCTAGCAAATGCACAATGAGATAATTAAGCCGCCATTTGCTATTGAGCAAACATATTTAATGCCTTACAGAGAAGGCATTGAACCAAAATGCAATGTAGTCATGGCTTGATGCATTCTTGAGATAAATACATTGGATGTCAAGTCGAGGGTAGAGGAAGTAAGTTTGTTGTGCAAAAAAGTAAAGAGAAAGATCACACACAACACCCCCTCTCCCCCTTTTCACTGGATCAGAAATCACCCCCCAAGATATTACAAGTTGGGCACTTTATAGTTTAGTGTGTTAACAATGCTGGAGATATTTTCTACAGTTATAATGTCCAAGAAATGGACCCATGTACTGAAGGTAAAAAAAAAGTTCTCAGAATAAGAACATCAAAACAACACTAATATATTGTGCTCGAAAAACTATCCACTTTCAAAAAATAGAATGATCTTGATCTAAGATCATATGTGAAAGTTATAGAAGTTTGAAGTTCAAAAAATGAGGCCTGTCCTTCAAATTCACTGGAGAATCTAAATTTCTAGGAAAAATGGGAATTTTTGAGAAGGAAATGATTACACCACTACACATATCACGAGTTCCTATCCCTTTTCGAAAAAAAATGCACTAAAAAGTACCTCCATATGACTGAGAATGAGTTATTTGAAGATCAGGTACAAAAATGAAAACTGCAATGGTGAGGGGTCCAGTCAAAGCATTCAGATGTGATCTGCTCATAATTGATTTCTCTAGTGCAAAAACTAATTGATACCCAGATTACTTTTTGATGAGACAAAGAGAACCTTAGAAAGTGTTTTTCTTCATCACTTGTAGAAAAATGTGCTTGTAGTGTAAAAAAAAGCCTTCATCAAGAAAACAATGGAATGCAAAAACTCCAGCGTTAGATGTGCTCGAGCCTTATATGGAGATGGGGTTTAGTAGCCTCCCAAATGCAATGGAACCACCAAAAATGCTTCCAGAATGCTCCAATTACCTAGTTCTAAAGAACAACATATATGCTAAACAAGCATTACTAGATCTTCATAAACCTTTTTTGTTCCCCAAAATGTATTAACGCAAGAGAAATCATAACAAAATTTTACAAGATCTCTAAGAATTCATATCTTTCAAAATAGGCTTTGATACCATGTTAAAATCTGAGTAAACAAATTTAAACCAGAATTAAATGAAAGAGTTAGATCAAACAATTAGAAAAAAATGGGCAGAAAAACAATAAGAGATAAACTTGATGAGAATGCTCAGAGGCATAATAACATCAAGAGAAATCTCCAAAACCCAATATCCCAATATTTCCAACATGCAAAATACAAGGCAAGCTGGCCTGTTTATATAGGCAAGAGCTGAGAGGAAACATGGACAAGGTTGAGGCAAGTGTCAAAAATTGGAGGAAGTAGAGTCTTGATAGAACTCAACAATATCCTCTAGAAGAGTTAAGACCCCAATTTGGACTCGACCATATCATAGGAGTTCAGACTTGAGAGTCCAAGTGGGAGTCAATACTTGAGTAAAATGGATAAAGATCACATACTCTAACAAAAAGAACTATAATAAACAAAGAAACACAAAAATGTCAACAAAGCCCAGAAAAAACATCATAGAGGAAGCAATGGCTTAGTATGTTAAGGAATTGAAACTGCTTTCTAGAGGAATCCAAACAACTCAAAAAACCTTCTTTAAAGCGTGAATTTGCAGAGTGATGGCAAAACAGTGAAGGCTTAATAAGTTTGCTGCTATATGATGGTATCAACAGCAAGCCACATTTTTCGGAAATAAATGCCAAAAGATCTCCACATTCTTTTTGAAAATGCAAAATTTAGATTTGGAATGTATCTATTTTGCTTGAAAGCAGACCACTATTTTTCCATACGAACTTGATGCCAACTTTCGATGAATTTTATATTGAAGTTTAAAGTTCGTAAAAGTTCGAATGTCATGGTTGAAATGCATCGAATGCTGTGACTTAGGTTGCCTTGATGAGATCGTCATTAGGATTGAGACCCGTCCAATAATTGCAGGTAAAGACTGAGACAAATTGATTAATATAATTGTGAAACCGTTATTCTCATAAAATTATCAGTCAGCGATTAGATCCTTTTGGAGATTCCTTCAGGCAGATTTTCTACAAAGATATGGAATTACCTTTGAGATTTGCATGAGATGTCAAATAAAGGGAGGGTCTTCTAGGTCTTCTTGAAGAATATGCTATTTTCAATCATGATGGACGAGGTGTCTTTATACACAAATAATCACCTACTACTGGTAGCATGATGGTTATAATGCTAAAAGGCTTACCATGATCTATGAGAATTTCATATGAACACTCAACATCATGTCTACCAGTGTTGACTTGTAGTTTGATGATTTGTGCAATAGACTCCTGCTAAAAGAAAGATGGAAGCAGTTTGTTAGCTATAATGTTTTATTAGCCTTTGCAACCAAGAACGAGGGCAAAAGCAAGTGGCCTTAGAAGAAAGGTCAAGGACAAAAAGTAGATTCTTAGAAGAATATCAAATGCCATTACTGTGTTAAACTTTGTCACATGAAAAAGCACTATAGAAAGAGATTGGTTGATCAGAAATCCAAGTAGGACAGGCCTCCCCCAAAGGCTTATTTCATAAATCTATTTGAGGAGTTAACCTTCTATTCGTTTATGGCCAAATGACTGGTAAATCACTCTAAGTCTTCTATGTGGTATATTGATTCTGGAGCATCCAATATCTTTCGCATTCTTTTATGGTCGAATGACTGGCAAATCACTTAAGTCTTCTATTTGGTATATTGATTTTGGAGCATCTAGATATATTTCAAAGAAGAAGGATTTGTTCATTGAGTATATGACTTGCATTGAGTAGACATTTCAATAGGAACTTTAGATGAATAATGCACATGCCTATAGCATCAAAGCACATATTGATATTGTTACAATGATATGTCATGGTGTTATTCATCTTTCAATCTATAGTGGGACTAAGATTACTATTCCCATTGCTGATTTTTCCATTGGAGTGGTAAAATGGATTCCTATGGTGGAAAGTTTATAGTTCAACGTGTGCACCTCTTCTTCAATGTAATGTCCCCAATTTTTTATGTAATAATTAAATTAAATTAATTAATTAGCTGGTCCCGGAATTTAAATAATATAATAAAAGGACCTTTAATTAATTAATTTGTGCCCAAGCTATTTAATGTTTGTATTTAGGGGTTCCGATTGATTTAGTATATCTCGGACCTATTTTTATTTAATTGTTCCATAGGTGTTGACCGTTGGCTATTTTTGTAAACCCTCAGGATGTTTATCCGAAGGGTATTTAAGCACGGCTTGTAGGTAGTCGTAGGTATGCTTTTGGATGATTTTCTATGTACTGTGAATTCCTGTTGGGATCCTCTGTTCACCATTTCGGAAGTGAAAGATCTTCCCAATTTGGCTTATTTGTGGTTTCGGTGGGAATCAACCCTCACCCTATTCCGCCCGTGTATTACTCGGCTCAGATCTGGCAAATTGGAGTGCCATTATTGTTTGCAAATATTTACATCTATAGTAATCGGTAATTCTTATTGTATAGGTGTACTGGTTTTATTGATATCTCTGGCAAAGGCGATCACTTGTATTCTTTTGTGTATGGCTTAACTTGGGATTTGGCAAATCAGAGCAACATTTTTTGACACATTAATTAAAGGATTGCTCGTGTTAAAGTTTTCTATTACCGTGTTTGAATCTATTTACGCAAGAATAAGTTTGCATCCTCTGTGTGGCGCAGTTAAGTAATCATGTGGTGTTTAGACATTTCCATATGGCCTCCTCATCACTTGTATGATATTCATTCCGACCATCTCCCACACACCACCGTACTTCCCCTCCCATCCACCGTACGATCACTACTTTCTACCATACGATCGGCTGACATATTGTACGTCTCTGTTGCTATTGTACAACCACTCAGTCTTTTAGGCCACGCAGCACGGGAAAGTGACCGCGCAACACGAGAGCATCTCCAGAACCGTCTGAGAAAGTGGTCGCGCAACATGGGTAGTGGCTGCGTAGCACGGGCAGTAGTCACGTGGCATAGAAAGTGGCCGTGTAGGTAGTAGTCGCGCAACACGAGTAGTGGCCGTGCAGCATGGGTAGTAGTCGCGCAGCACGAGAAAGTGATCGCGTAGCACGGGAGCATCTCTGGAACCGTTCGGGAAAGTGGCCGCGCAACACAGGTAGTGGCCGCGTAGCACGGACAGTAGTCGCGTAACACGGGTAGTAGTCGCGCAGCACAGGCTGTGACCACGCAACACAGGAGCATCTCCGGAACCGTTCGGGAAAATTACAGTGGTATTAGAGCTGGTGATTCTGCCAGCCTGTTGGGAGAATGGAGAACTTTGACTTGGATTACACTATGGCTCAGTTTCCATCTGATTGGAGGGCACATTTGATAGTCGAATACTCCAAGAATACTTTTGCGTGCCAATTGTTGGATGGTCAAGTGCAGGATGACCAATACAAGGTGGTTGGCAATGTCATTTACCATAAAGATAGAATCTATTTGGTACCTGAATCGAAGATGAAGGAAATGATTTTGGAAGAAGGTACTTGCACAAATAACATTAACCCAATGCTCGACGATCAACTTGATGAAACTTTGGGTTTTACTAGTGACCCTTCGAATAAGCAAGCTCTACCGGTAGTTGTTTAGCCTCGTGGTGATGTGGATTCGATTGAGGATTATTTGCAGGAGCAATCTTTACAGTTGGCTGATTATGAAATCTATTCCCGAGTAGTAATCATGATGGATTACAAAGATGAATTTGAAGTCTGGGATCTTGGTGACTCAGGACGAAACAATATTTATATCAAAATGGCACAGCGGAGCTTGAATGGTGATCTACTCATTTTAGTTGAATCCAATTATGCACATGTGATCCTGAAGAAGAATGGAGTTTTCAGCAATTTGCATTCGTGCATGGTTTGGGATCCTGGAGTTTGTGTATTGCTTGAGGACAAGCAATCTTTGGCCGGCAAGGATTTGTAATGTCCCCAATTTTTTATCTAATAATTTAATTAAATTAATTAATTAACTGGTCCCCAAATTTAAATAATATAATAAAAGGACTTTTAATAAATTAATTTGGGCCCAAGTTATTTAATGTTTGTATTTAGGGGTTCCGATTGATTTAGTATATCTCGGACCTATTTTTATTCATTTGTTCTGTAGGTGTTGGCCATCGGCTATTTTTGTAAACCCTTGGGATGTTTATCCGAAGGGTATTTAAGCACGGCTTGTAGGTAGTCGTAGGTATTCTTTTGGATTATTTTCTATGTATTGCGAATTCCTGTTGGGATTCTCTGTTGTTCGCCATTTCGGAAGTGAAAGATCTTCCCTATTTGGCTTATTTGCGGTTTCGGTGGGAATCAACCCTCACCCTATTCTGCCTGTGTATTACTCGGCTCAAATCTGGCAAATTGGAGTGCCATTATTGTTTGCAAATATTTACATCTATATCAATCGGTAATTCTTATTGTATATGTGTACTGGTTTTATTGATATCTCTGGCAAAGGCGATCACTTGTATTCTGTTGTGTACGACTTAACTTGGGATCTGGCAAATTGGAGCAACATCTTTCGACACATTAATTAAAGGATTGCTCGTGTTCAAGTTTTGTATTATCGTGTCTGAATCTATTTACGCAAGAATAAGTTTGCATGCTCCGTGTGGCGCAGTTAAGTAATCGTGTGGCCTTTGAACATTTCCATATGGCCTCCTTATCACCCGTACGACATTCATTCCGACCATCTCCCACACACCACCGTATTTCCCCTCTCATCCACTGTATGGTCACTATTTTCTACCGTATGACTAGCTGACATATTGCACGTCTCTGCTGCTATTGTACAACCACTCAGTCTTTCAGGCCGCATAGCATGGGAAAGTGACTGCGCAGCACGAGAGCATCTCCAGAACCGTTCGAGAAAGTGGCCACGCAACATGGGTAGTGGCCGCGTAGCATGGGCAGTAGTCACGTAGCACGGGAAGTGGCCGTGCAACACAGGCAGTAGTCGCGCAACACAGGTAGCGGCCGCACAACACGAGTAGTAGTCGCGCAGCACGGGAAAATGACTGCGTAGCATGGGAGCATCTTCGGAACCGTTCGAGAAAGTGGCCGCGCAGCACGGGTAGTGGCTGCACAGCACGGGTAGTAGTCACACAGCACAGGCTGTAACCGCGCAACAATGAAGCATCTCCAGAGCCGTTCGGGAAAGTGGCTGTGCAGCACAGGCAGTAGTCACGCAGCATGGGAGCATCTCCGAAACTGTTCGGGAACATTACATTCAATTGGTTGCAAATAGATAATTTTCAGCTACCTTTGCTGCACTGAGATTTGGTTCTATGAACAACTTGCATCACTATCATGATTTGCATGCAATAGGCTTGTTCGAGCATCTATACATTGTTTAAAAATATTTATTATTAATTGTGGATTATGTCACTTGATTATAGAACCACTGTTTGTTGATGTGAGTTTTGTGACTACTCCGACATGCATGTTGAAACACTCAGTATTAAGGATGAAATATCAAATATCAAATCCTCTCTTGAACAAAGGCACCACATATGCTAAAGATTTCAAGAAAGATCATAGTGGAGACTCCAAGGTTCATATTTCTATTGTACATAACTCAGTTTAATGATGTGGTTTGTTGGTAACCACACAGGGACTTACACTACTAATTTTGCAAATGTGAATGACTCGGCAATGATGGCTCTTCAACTAATTTGAACCAAGCAAACTAAAAGAGGATTGGGTTTAGAAAGCTATGCTAACTATAACAATGCAAGTCAATATTGATGGTGAAGTGAGACTCTAATTAGCCCTTTCTTTACCAAACTAACTATGCAAAGGAGGGCACTATTTTCTAAGAATGCATGGATCCTTTTCATATTGTCAACACTCATTCAAATACCCAATCATGGTGCAATCCAACTAAACACTTTCAATTGAACTTAGATGCTTGCACTGAGTTTAGACCAACCCTACACTTCTACTTGCAATCAACAAGTACCAAAAGGTCTAAACATAGTTTCACCATAATTCACTAGCAACAATATCTTCCATTCATCTACTTAACTACTTTTACCCAACATAAACAAAAGTCTAATGTAAGTGAGGAAATGTCGAAACCATAGAATACTCCAAACCTTCACAAACATTCACCATGATAACAATAATGAAGAAGGAATAATTTTGGTAATATATTAGCAACAATATCTGCAAACTTACTCTTTACAAATGAGAAACCTCACCTTATATAGGGACTGTTTGACTTCCCAATTAGATCAATAACTAGGCTACAAAACTCAACTCAGGGATTAGACATGCAGACTAAGCAACTATAATTTCTCATGGTGAAGGCTCATTTACTTTTCAACCCAGGGAACATGTACTTGAAACGGGCCAGCACTGCATGTGCACTAAGTACCAGCTAAAGCCATGCTATCTCACAGCTTAAAAGGAAACCATACTGGAAGATAAATGCTTGGAAATAAAGTAATTCAAATGCTTATCAAAACCCAATGCTAAAGCTATCTCATGCAAGCAGCTACAACAAAGTTCCGGACAGAAAAACAGGAAACTTCTCTATGTGGCTTGACTACAAGAACAGTCACAGGAAATTATTTCCAGTGAGTGCAGGAACAATCAAACTCCAGAGCAGTAACTATAACTGAAAGGAAACTAATGCTTAAATGAAAAGGGATAACTCACCAGTGGGCTTCCTTGGATGAGTATATCTAAAGGTCAGTTACACTATAAATTCTGAACTTCATCACTTTATTCATTCATCCAAAAAGTGAAGCTACACATCATAGCTGAAAGCTAACTGAAACTGTACTTGAACTAAAAACTAGAATGCTACATTATATTAAGCTTTACTTATGTCTGGCTAACCTTCGAAGAAATTTCAGATCCTTATTTATAACAAAAACTACTAACAGCCTGACAAAGGAATAGGCCAATAAGTATTATTAAGAACTAGGAAGAAAGAAAACTATCCATTAAATAGGATCTGAAAGAGGGAGCATTGATATCAATCTATATCTTCATTTTCTTTCTTCTTGTTATATCAAAATACCTATAGTCAATAGTTTTTATCAAAAAACTTAATTATAGTGCCTTCTTTTTTTGTGTATCTCATGACTGATCCCTGTTTTTGTTTCTCTGAATACTAACTCCTTAGAAATCATTTCTTAATGGAGTTATATCTTTTATCTTGATCCAGATGGGATGGCCGACATCATATCCAACAAATGAGAAAGAATCATTTCTAAAGAACCTTTTGCGGGAGAAGGTATTAGTATTTTGCAAACCTTGCATAAACATCACAGTTGACCACCAGATTTTTGTACTATATGCAATATTTTTAAAGTATTTTCTCTATTTACTCGACTATCCAAGCTTTATATACTTGATATCCATGCTTTCATTTTTCTTTTGTGATATTTCAGTGTTTGTTTGTTTTACCAAATATTAATGGCATTGTGCCACTGAAGTGCAATGACTCCCATACTTTTAGCAAACATTAAAATGAGACATAATAGCTTTTCATTTCATACCTAGCATGGAGAAAACATGTTGATTGAAAACACATATTAATAGGTTGTAGTTGTATTTAGAGGAAAATTTATGTTTATGCTGTAGCTTGAGTACATACTGAAATCTTCACTGAACTATTACAGAAGTCTTAAAATTTGCAAGATGGTAATGAACTGCATCTTCTCCTATTGTGTAGATTACTGCTATTTCAGTGTTAAATTTTGGTCTGGTGGTTGTAGTTGTTTTATTGAAACAACTCCCAGACATTAAAAAGATTGACATATTCACTGAATCTGTCTACTATTCTGTAGAGTACTATTTTGTGGGTGTTAGATTTTGGTCATGGTGGTTGCAGTTGTAGTTTTATTGAAACAACTGTTGGGCATAATTATTGAAGAATATATTTTAGATGGTGCCATCAGAATTGTTTTGCCTTATTATAGAAATTAGTGGAAGTCACTTTAGACTTGATTGTGCATCTGTTTTAACCTCTGAAGTTTTGAAATTAGTAGGGATTTTGCATAGTTTATCCTCTTCCACGATGCTTTTCTTCCCTTTGATTCTGTTTATATACACAAAAGAACTATAGAATTTATGGTAAACCAATGTAATCTTGATGATTGGCAGCGTTGTGCATTGGAAGATTATGTTAGATCCAGCAGTTTATCTTTGCGGCCAGGAATTGAGAAGTAAGTTTGAATGAACTTTTTATTTAGTCTGAATATGCATTCTGAAGCTTTTATTTGATTTGGTTTTGTTTACTTAAGTATAGGCTGTGGCCGTCTTTTTTCTTTTGACCTCTTCTTATATTCTGGGTGCATTGCTTCAATATTTAAAGATGAATGCCTAGGACTTCTTGTAAATATCTGGATGAGGTCACAAAAAAATTAATTTAGGATTCATCTTTTTGAGTTTTGTTATGAGTTGTAAAATTTGCTTTTTGTTTTGTAATTGGGTGGGGGTCTTTATTTAGGCGTGCCAATGTGAAAAAAATTGCATTACTATCTGGAACTAAGTTGGTCAATGTGTTGTAAATTGCACTAAGTAAATACTAGGACAAAGAAGAGCCCTAAGGATAAAAAAATGTAACTATTGCACACAATATAAAGACCAATACAAGAAGATGAGCTCAAAAAAGGGAATCCCTAGTCCTATGTTAGGAAGAGAATGATATAGCTGTGCGATGATGTGAACGAAATAGAAAGCCCATGAGAAGCATAACCAATGCTGAAAACTAGAAATGATTCATTTGAATCAATGGTTGGAGTATACAAGTCAGACATACCTATGTCTAGTTTAAATCTAGCTAGTTTCATCTAAGTTTGGGTAATGTGGTTGCTATGTCCATGTAGAATGTTATGTCCCCTCTTTAGCCTATCTAGCAGAGTGACACAGGGAGGGATGAAAAACTAGGGCCAAAGGCACACCCAACTATCCAAACCACGATGCAAGAGTTAACGTAGTAGAAACACAACACAAAGAACAACAACCAAAGGAGGAAGAAGAGCAAACACTTTTATTGATTTGCCAAATAATCAGCATACATGCCCAGCTGTAAGGCCTTCTAGGTTATGGCTAGATACAAAATACATTCGAATCCACGATCCAGCTTCAAATTCGGATTTCTAGACACATGCTTCCAACTTTCACATCCTCTCTGTTCTACCCTAAAACTCAATCCTAGGCCTCCTTAAATACTTGTGCAGCCACAGGTCAGCCTATCACAAAATTAAACCTTACACTAAATGCATGCAGAGCCACAAGTTGGCTCACATCAATTATTAACTATCAATATTGAAATTAAATATGTCCAAGATCGGCACAAACCAGAACTAGACACAGACAACTCGGTCAAAGAAGGACCAAGATAAATATTGGCACTCGACACCAACAGGAACACTCGGCATCAACAATAACACTCAACACCAACGAATTCAGTCGGCACATGAAGGAACACTTGGTCAACAGTGGATTGCTACATTAACTCGACATCCACTAGAGCTATAGTAACTCGGCTACAAAAAGTCGGCATCCACTAGAGCTACGATAACTCGACATCCAGTAGAGCTACAGTAACTCAGCATCCATTAGAGCTATAATAACTCGACACCAACATGTAGAATGAACAAAGATGAGCAGGATAACAAAGCAACTCAGTAAGCTCTTGTATCAGACAACCGGGGTTGAAAGAAACGATTCCCCTGAATAATTGATATGTCACAATCTGAGTTGAATCCAACTTAGTTCGAGAAATCCATGATGCATCTTCAATAGGTCTGTTCTTCCACTTCACCAAATATTCATAGTAATCCTTTCCTCTTGTGCTCTTGCCAACTCTCTGATCCAATATCTGTTCAATTTATTCAATCTGCTTCTTAGGATAATCGTTTGATACAACAACTTCATCATTTGACTCATGATACTTATACAAATCAGCAATATTGAATATAGGAGATAATCCATGTCATCAGGTAACTCAACTTCCTAAGCATTACCACTCTCAAACTTCTTCATCGTCAGCTTATTATATGTTCTAATAGGATATCTTCCTTTCTCCAAATTCACAATCACCTTATCACCAACTTCAAAATCATGATGCCTTCTAGACTGATCAGCATTCTCCTTATACTTCTAATTACTTTGTTCCACCCTCAACTTCCTTCTCTTATGCAAAGATTCCATTAAATTAGCAAATTCTTCCCCTGCAACACTTCTCTTTTCTTCACCAGCAATATTTCTCAAATTTGATAGACCTCTAGGTTGCATTCCAGTAACAATCTCAAAAGGTGTTTTTCCTGTACTCTTGTTCACAGAATTATTATATGCAAACTTAGCTTGTGCCAACACTACTTCCCAATTACTTGGCTCATCTCCCACTAAACATCTCAGCAAATTACCCAAGTTTGTATTCACGACCTCTGTCTGTCGATGGAATGTAGAACTAAACTTCAACTCAGTACCCATCTTCTTCCACAAAGTCTTCGAAAAATAACCATCAAACTTACTATCTCTGTCAGAAATAATACTTCTTGGTGATCCATGCAATCTCACAATCTCTTTAAAGAAAAATTCAGCAACATGCTCAGCATCTGATGTCTTCCTACATGTTATGAAATGAGCCATCTTAGAAAATTTATCCACCACAACAAATATAAAATCATACCCCTTCACTGTCTTAGATAATCCAAGAACAAAATCCATACTGATATCAGTTTAAGGATTCTTAGGAATAGTAATAGGTGTGTACAAACCATTATTTTGACTTACTCCTTTTGCAACTTGCCAAACCCCACAACTCTTTACAAATTTCTTAACATCCTTATACATTTGTGACCAATAATACTTAGCCTTCAACAAACTCAATGCCTTATTTATTCCAAAATGTACAGCCAATCCACCACTATGCTTTTCCTTAATCAAATTCAATTTCATAGAACTTTGAGGAATACACAACTGAATACCTTTGAACAACATACTTTCTTGAATAAAATACTCAGCATACTTATGTTATTTGTTAGATTTGGTGCTCTGCACTCTCTCCACGCCTCAAAAAAATCAGGTTCAGTATCATACAACTCTGTCATGTTTTCAAAACCAAGAACTTCAACCTTCATCTCAGTCAATAAAGACCATCTTCTGCTCAATGCATCAACAACTTGATTAGTAATTCCACTCTTATGCTTAATGACAAATGTGAAGCTCTGCAAGTACTCAACCCACTTCATAGATCTTTGGTTCAATTTATGTTGACTTCCCAAGTACTGTAAAGTTTTATGATCAGTATACAACAAAAACTCCTTAGGAATCAAATAATGTCTCCACTTCTTCAATGCTTGAATCTCTTTATCATACACATAATACTTCCTTTTAGCATCATTCAACTTTTTACTAAAGAAAGCAACAGGTTTACCTTCTTGACTTAATACAACTCCTACTGCATTACCACTTACATCACATTCAACTTGAAATACCTTATTGAAATCAGGTAAAGCCAATACAGGTAACTCAATAACCTTTTGTTTCAAAGTCTCAAAACTCTTGTCAGCTCCATGTGTCCACTTAAATTTCTTTTTATCTCCTCTCATTGTTTTAGTCATAGCATTACAAATAGAACTGAAATTTCTTATGAACTTTTTGTAGAAACTAGTCAAACCATGAAATGATCTTACCTCACCCACATTCTCAGGTGTAGGCCATTCCAAAATTGTTTTTACCTTCTTAGAATCCCTCTTCAAACCATTAGCTGAAATCACAAATCCCAAATTCACAATCTCCTCTTGCATAAAATAACAATTCTTCAAATTAATTAGCAACTTCTCCTCTTTCAATCTCTACAATACTTGTCTAATATGCTCAAGATGTTCTTCCTTAGTTTGACTGAATATTAGAATGTCATCCAAATAAACAATCACAAAATTACCCAAATTTTTTTCCAGAACTTCATTCATCAACCTTATGAAAGTACTAGGTGCATTAGTCAAACCAAAAGGCATAAGCAACCAATTATACAAACCATCTTTTGTCTTGCAAGAAGTCTTCCATTCATCACCTTCTCTAATTCTGATCTAAAGATAACCATTCTTCAAATCAATCTTTGTAAAATACTTTGGTCCACTCAAACAATCCATTATGTCATCCATCCTCGGCATAGGAAACCTATATTTCATTGTGATCTTGTTAATAGCTCTAGAATCAGTACACATTCTCCATTCTCCATTCTTTTTAGATACTAATATAGCAGGTACAGGCTTACAACACATGGACTCAAACTTTCTCTGATCAAACCTTTCTGCAACAACTCATGCACTTGTCTATTAAGTTCTTCATTCTCTGTAGGTGTCAATCTATATGGTGCTTTGTTCGGCAAACTAGCTCTAGGAATTAGATCCATACAATGACTTATACTCCTCATTGGAGGTAAACCATCAGGTATATCATTTGAAATAATCTCTTTATACTCATTTAACAATTCTATGATTTCTTCTAGTACTTGGTCAATACTACGAGTTGTCACTCGGTCACCGCTGACTGGTAGTTGCTTAACACTGTTTTCTGGCACTGGGTTACTATTGACACAACTCGGTCTCCTTGGAATTATAACAAAACAAACTTGATTCTTTTTTATTTCCTTTTCAAATTGTTTCCCATTAACCATGCAAATTTTTACAGCGGCACAATTAACCTCATCTGGACTTTCAATCAAAGGCAACAATATTTGTTTCTTCCCATTCACCCAAATAGTATATTGATTCAATCTTCTATCATGTATAACATATCTATCATATTGCTAAGGTCTACCCAATAGAATGTTACAACAATCCATAGGCATAATATCACACAAAACTTCATCAATGTAATGTCCAATTTTGAACGTCACCATGCATTTCTTACTTACCAATATCTTATGCTCATCTTTGATCCATGAAACATGATAGGGTTTACAGCCTTTGCAATTGCAACTTTGTAACCAACTCTTGTGACACCAAATTTGTAGAGCTTTCATGTCAATGATCACCTTGCAACATTTTCCAGCGATCTTACATTTGGTCTTGAAAAGACTTCTTAAAATAGGTTCTTCATTACTTTGCTTATAACATATGGTTCTTCTTATCATTAGATTTTCTCTAGCCTCAGGTCCACTTGGTGAACCCTCATCATCTCCTTGAATCGCAACATTTCTGTTACCTTGCCCTCTTTTAGAGGATCTACATTCAAAAGATCTATGTCCCTCTTTACCACATCTGAAACAATTACCATGAAAACCACCTCTAGAATAAGAATTACCTCTTCCTCAGTAAGAATTAGTACCTCCTCGGTAAGAATTACCACCTCTCCATTCGGTCTTGCCTTTGTCATCATTTTTCCATTTAGATTTTCCCTTATCTTGTATAGAATTGTTAGATCTGCCACCTTCACCATAAGATCTACCTTTGCCTCTCTGGAATCTGCTACCTCTACCTTTTTGTCTTTGTTCATGCTTTTTTGTCAAGATCTCCTCAGCCTTCAAGGCATATTGGTATGCTTCTTCTACACTTTCTAACTTCACAAAACGTATTTCATCTTGAATTCCAAATCTCAATCCATTTATGTACCTTGCAATTTTCTCAATATCATCATCCACATGTCTAGATCTGATGTCCAACTTGTAGAATTCCTCAGTATGCTCCTTCTGACCTTCACACTCATGTCTCTTCACCTCAAATTTTGCATCTTTCTCAACAAGCTAACTTGGTAATCAATAGGAAGGAATTTGTTCTTTACTTTGTTTACCATCTTTGGCCAGGTTTTGATCTTTTCCTTTCCTCTCTTTTGTCTATCAATTTGCAAATGCTCCCACCACAGTGAGGCATGACCTTTTAACCTTGTAACAACAATTTTCGCCATCCTATTATCAGGAGTATTTTCATATTCAAAAGATCTTCTCCATATCAGAGATCCAATCCAACACAACATTGGCGTCTAATTTTCCATCATAAGGAACAACTTCTACAATAGGTTTTGAATTTGCTCGAGACAACACTCTCAACAATCTTACTTCATCTTGGTCTTCTTCAGGTTTTGAATTAGGGTTTGGTGCTACTGCTTCATCATCACTTACATCATCAAGATGCGCTCCTCTCCTCTGAGCGATCTCTACAGCATCTACTCTAGCTGCAATTTGTTTCAATATATCCAATATTGCATTATCAACATTTCCTCTACCTCGAACTATCTTTACAAATCAGGCTCTTGCAAGAGCGTAATCCTCTGCAAGTTATAGGTCAAATCCGCAGATCTACAACCCTATAACCCAATTCATTCAGGGTTGTATATGATCTAATCACCACAAAGACGAACCTCAAACTCTAATACCATCTGACGCAGGGAGGATGAAAAACTAGGGCCAAAGGCACACCTAACAATCAAAACCACCATGAAAGAGTTAACACAGTAGAAACACAACATAAATAACAACAACCGAAGAAGGAAGAAGAGCAAACACTTCTATTGATTGACCAAATAATCAACATACATGCCTAGCTGTAAGGCCTTCTGGGTTATGTTGTCGGTAAATTCTAAATTGTAGCTAGCGTGTAGAATAGTATCTGAACGGGTGCGTGATGGTTGAGTCACCCTTTTGGGAAAGTATATGTACACTGGCCGGAAGGAACTTTGAATCATCATCAGAATCATTGTAATGGGCATAATCATATTGTAAGTATTGAAGTGCATATTGCGTATATGAATAAAGTATCTTTTATGTGTTATATCTTGCTATACTACATGTGATAAGTATCCTTTTACCCCGTACAGTAAACATTTGGCGCCGTTGCCAATCGAATCTGGAATGAAAGAAGTGTTATGAAGATTAATGTTGAATTTGCTCAACAAGGATAGGTATAAGATAAAAGATAACGATGAAATATGCACAGCACAAAAAATTTTAATTTTGGCACAACAGGCGAAGTGCAAACAGAAGCTTCAACAAATTATTGACGAACATTGAGGGGGTGAAGGAGCATAGATGGAGGGAGTGCATTCACCTTATAGATCGAGGAGTGCCAAGGAATTGCTAGAAGAGACTCGACAATGATTGAATTTGGTCGAAGAGACAAGGGAGGTGTTCCTTAACTTGTATACGCTGAGGGTAGGGCATCCAAACAGAAGGGAAGCAACTCGCACGGCTCGAAGTGCCGAAGGAGCACAAGCGTGGAGTGAACTCTTCATTCCCGATACACCCAATGAATGGATACAAGTAGAGAATTGAACAACTTCACTTGAGGAAGATCTTTTTTCACTAGGTAATGCGGTTGTTGGAAGGACGACGGTTGTTCGAAGCAGCGCGGTTGTGTAGAACAATGCGGGTGCTCAGAATAACGCGGGTACACAACAAGTACCATAGAATCAAAAGAAAGTAGCAATGACAGGACCAAAAGAGAAATTGTTGAAGTTTAATGGTGACAGAATGACAGATCCAATCAAACACTGTAAGACGTGTGAAACAATTGTAACAGACGAGGATGATTGGGTCTGGCAGTTTCCAACAACCTTACGGGATGTAGCAATTGATTGGTTTGTAGACGCGGATCCTCAAAAATTGATTACATGGGCAGATGTCAGGAAGGAGTTCATAGTAGAGTTTTGATTGCTAAGGGACGATAATGAAATTGTAGCAGAAATATATAGCACAAAGCAGGGAAAGAACGAAATGATCTGTGCCTATTCAAGACAACTGAAAGAGTTGGTGGGGAAGATGGAGAGCCAACCGGATGACGGATTGAATAAACGATGGTTTGTTGAGGGGCTATGGTTGGCTTTGAAGAAGAAAATGAAGATTGTACCTCCAACATTGTACGTAGATGTGTATAATCGAACGATGGACCTAGAGAGTGAGCAAAAAACAAGCAAGAAGAAGAAGCACAAATCGTTGGACTCAAATGATTCATCATTCGAAAGTAGCAGCAATGATGAAGAATCAAGCAAAATAGTTCGAGCGTTGCAGAAAGATATGCTACGAATGATGAAAGAATTAAAAAATCTGAAAAAGAATCCTGACTTGGTGAAGGGGGAATTGTGGTGTACGGACTGTAAGGTGGAAGGTCACACAAAGGGCTCGTACTCGAAGAAATAATTTTGTGATATTTGCCAGATTGCGGGACATTCCATAAAGAAATGGTCGTTCAGTATGAACTCAAAGGGACACCAGCAAGTGCTACTGACGTAGGAAGTGTCCATCGGAACAAATACGAACAATGATGCAACCTCAGGAGGATATCACAACAATAACCGGCACGGAAGGGGTGGTAATAATAATAACAATAATAACAATGGAGGCCAGAGTCAGATACAGTATGATGCGAGTGGATGATCGATGATCCAGTGCTGTGTGTGCAACCTTTGGGGGCACTTTGCTATAGATTGTACCACGAAGGAGATGCCGTAGTTGCTATGCAGATGGTGTGGTCTGGGAGACCATGAAGATTCGAAATGCCCAAAGAAAGGGGTGAATTTGTTAAGCATCGAAACATTTGAGGAGGAAGCACTAGTCATTACACATGAGCAAGCTAAGAAGGAAAAGTACCTTGATGCAGAGGAAGAAAAGAAGAGGTTGCAGCAAGCACGAATGGAGTTGGAAAAACATATGGAATCAGGAAAGTTGCAAGTAAAAGACACGGTCGATACCTCGAAGAGAAACTTGGCTAAACAAAACATGATAAGGCAGGTAACGCAAATAGAAGTCCTTATAAAATTAAATGACCCTACAATGCCTCAGTTACGGATGATGATTTTGAATATGACACCATTTTGATTCTGAATATGACACCACTTCCAAAAGCAATGGAGGAAATAGGAAAGGATGGTAGTGGAACGACTGTAGCAGACCCAATGCTACTGGCACTCATGACGGGAAGCCATCCGACAGTGGTTGAGATGGGTATCTTAGGACACAATTGTGGACAGAGGGTCAGGCGTGAACTTGTTACTAGAGGATATATGGAAAAAGTTGGGACAACCTATGTTGTGGCCACCTACATTCCAGTTATGGTGGATCAACGTGGAATCAAACCATTGGGAACCTTGATGGCACAGCTGGTAACTATCGGAATGCAACCATTTTTGTTAGATTTTGTGGTCATTACACTGAAAAGAAAAGGGTATGACGCTATCCTTGGACAGGGTTGGTTGGTGCAAGCAAAAGTAAAACATGAGTGGAAACGAAATACCCTATCCATGTAACACGGAGGCCAAAGATTTATAATTCACTTGCATATGCAGATGGTAGGTGAGGAGGCATCGTCATTAGATTCTGAAGTTGAAGGTGAAGGTGGCGATGAAGGAAAGAAGAGAATGGAACCAGACGAAGGAGTGTTGAGATTAGGAGGGTCGAATGATGACGACTTCGACTCGGTGAACGACCTATTCCACTAGTAGATGGAGGATTACGAGCTCTTTCTGAGCTGTAATATGTTAAGGGTCGATGAAGGTGAGAAAAGGAGAGAAAAATAAATGTTCAAAGAAATACAGAGAAGCAGAAGAAGGAAAGGCGATTATGGCTGAAGCTGAAGGGAAAAACATATTGTACGAACCCAGCAAAAGGAAATATTCCATGGACCACGGAAAAAAAAAATGTTGTGCCACAACACGGATTTAGTAGAAAGGTACCGACAACAAGGAAAACACATCGTACGGTCTGCACAAGAAATAAAGAGGAAGGGCTTAATTAAAACTTAAGCAGTATGGAGCGGAGGTTCTAAAATCAAGAATACAGTTAGTGACGACAAAGAGTGGCAGTCGACAAAATTCATGGCACCAAGTTTGAGAATTGCGATTGAAAATAAGTTAGGAGATATGGAAAACCTGAGAAAAAGATTGTATAGTTTAAATAAACTGGACGAGCGATGACTGCAGGCACAATGGGCCACATAAATTACACAAAATAGGCATAAGGTATGGCATGACAAGCATTCAAAATTGAATAAATTTCAACCAGGACAGCTAGTTTTGAAGTATAATGGGCGGAACGAAAGCGGACTAGGAAAGTTCAAAGTGAAGTGGGTGGGACCATACAAGATATGCGAAGTTGGCGATAATGGAGCAATCAAATTATGGACATTGGATGGGAAAGAGGTGCTTGATGTAGTAAATGGGTTGAAGTTGAAAATCTACCCCAAAAGAAATAACGCACCTCCGCATTCGAACAACTTGGAAAAAATATAAAAATAGTAGATAAAGAATGTATATATGTAAGATAAGTAAATGTAGATAATATATGAAGTTGAGCACATTTCCTGAGTACGGCCAGGAAATAATAAAGTAATAAATTCAAAACATTATGAGTGTTGTACAACTATTAGTCTTATATTAGCATATGAGTAACGGAGATGAGCCCTATATTAACATACCTTCGAGAAGAGATTTAGATTAGAATCATATGAAGGAAGATCAAAAGGAGCTATCCGCACAAGTAGTCACCGTACGACCATATGGACAGAAGGAGACACACTATAGCAAAGGTTGAAATGAACTATACGGTCTATACGACAACCATAAATAGGAATGCAAAGACTGTACGACAAAGGAGAGGGCGAAAGGAGGGATAAAAATACCGTACGACTTCAATAATTCACATGTATTGAGCATAGGAGAAGAATATGACTGTACAACTTAGTGGTTCACTAAGCGTATGATTCACAAAACAACACCGCATGGCTGTATCGACAAGAAGCCAAGCAAAGCTGTGCAGCTAAACATTTTGTGTTGCCGTATGAATATCCAATAAATGTAAAACATAATTGTTTGTACGACACAGAGTTATCGAGTGCAGAATGACCACCGTACGACCAGCTTAGTAGACTGTACAACCTTGGAAGGGGTTGTTAGCAAGCAATATAAAATCGACCATGCGGCTAGTTGAGGTAACCATACGGCCTAAGGAAGGTACGACCACCAGACAGCAAAGGAAAAGTGTCGTACGACAATGAGGATTGTTAGGAGATAGTAATGTTGTAGATACCGTACGGACAATATATAGGCATCTAGTTGTTTGAAAGGCATTGTACAATCACAGAGCAAGAAAGTGTCAAAAGGAAGCACATTTCGCGCCGTACGGAGGTAGGGAAATTGACCATCACACAACAAAGGGAAAGTGGACGCCACCATCGTACGGTCTGGGAGGAATTGAATGCAAGCAGGGAAAGTAGATCGAATAAACCACTATAACGACACAAAAGAAGGGTGATAGGAGGTTCTAAAAGAAAAAGAAACGACAAACCAAAACAGTTCGTAATGAATAACGTATGGCGCCGAAGGGAAAGACATAAAGAAGTAGTGAAGGAAACATAAGTAGTTGGTAGAAATAGTATGCGATCGGAAGAAAATCACAAAAATGGTGTGTTCCATGGACTTTTGTGTGGGTTTGAGGGTGCTAATTTGGTGTGTTCCCGAGACCCCTGGTTAGTTCAGTTATCATTCGTGGGAAGTGTGACCAGTTGATGAGACTTGGAGCTGCTGCAGGCATGGAGTGTCTGTTTGCCAGATGTGGAGAGAGCACTGGCGCAAGCCTTTGGAGAGGGTGTTACGCTTTGAGGCATTCGGAATAGGTGTTCAACATGAGGCTGTCTTGATGGATGCATAGAGAGCTCAGGAGGAGCTGACCATCCAGTTGGAGGCAGTAGAGTGACACTTGGCTCAACGTACCCAGGAGTTGGAAGCAGAGAATGCAACGCGGGTGGCTATCAAGGTCAGATTGGCTAAGGTGAGAGTATTGTGTTAGCAAAGGCTATAGATGCAATTTTTTTTTAGAGACTAGTTTGGTGCAGGCACTAGAGGAATGTGAATGGGATGTGACGGAAACAGATCTATCTTGTTATAGTTAGTGAGTTAATGTATTCCACTTTGTTAATCTATCTCGGATATTTTGTAATTGTCATCTGGAGATGACTTATTTTTGGGAATGATGTTGTCGGTAAATTCTAAATTGTAGCCGACAGGTAGAATAGTATTCGAATGGCTGTGTGACGGTTGAGTCACCCCTTCGGAAAAGTATATGTACACCATTCGAAAGGGACTTTGAATCATCATCAGAATTACTTTAATGAGCATAATCATATTGTAAGCATTGAAGTGCATATTGTGCATATGAATAAAGTATCTATTTTGTGTTATATCTTGCTATACTATGTGCGATAAGTATCCTTTTACCCTGTACGGTAAACAGGTTACGGCCAGATACAAAATACATTCAAATCCATGATCCAGCTTCAAATTCGGATTTCTAGACACATATGCTTCCAACTTTCACATCCTATCTGTTCTACCCTAAAACACAATCCTATACCTCCTTAAATACATGTGTGGCCACAGGTTGGCCTATCACAAAATAAAACCTTACATTAAATGCATGCACAACCACAAATTGGCTCACATGAAATATTAACTACCAATATTGAAATTAAATATGTGCAAGGTCGGCCCAAACTGGAACTAGACATAGACAACTCTGTCAAAGAAGGACCAAGACAAATATTGGCACTCGGCACCAATAGGAATACTCGGCACCAACAGATTCACTCGGCACATGAAGGAACACTTAGCATCCACTAGAACTACAGTAACTCGGCATCCACTAGACTTATGGTAACTCGGCATCCACTAGAACTATGGTAACTTGACATCCACTAGAGTTATGGTAACTCGGCATCCACTAGAACTAAGGTAACTTGGCATCCATTAGAGCTATAGTAACTTGGCACCAACATGCAAAATGAACAAAGATGAGCAGGATAACAAGGCAACCCAGGATGCTCTTGCATCACAGAGACATGTGAGTTAGCCTATTATGGTGGTCTTGTAGGTTAGCAGTCGTGGATAGAGACTCAAATTGAATATTCAGTGACCGGATTTGGTGTTTCAGGTAGTTTGTGGGCTTGTTGGGAGCAGTTCCTTGATTTTAAGGGAATTCCCTAATTTGTAGGAGGTTGTGATAGTTTCCAGAATTGAGGCTCCACGGGACCATTCCTTGGTTTCAGTTTTAGGAGGGTAGGCCATGTTCCCTAGTTTCTAGGAGCACCCCTAGATTTTAGGGATGGGACTGCCAGTTGACCCATCTTGTCCAGTTTCAGTCACAGACAGGTGGCAGGGCCAGTTTCATGCTTGGTTAGTTGTTTTATGCTATCAGAGGCTATAGGAGAAATATTTTAATATATTTTAATATTTCCTAAGTTAGCTATTAAATAAATTATAATAAGGCTATTTATATAGCCATTTCAGAGTAATAAGGGGAGAATTGCTTCATTTCGTTAGGTATGCCAATGTTTTATAGCTTGTTGGAAAGGTCTCGAATTAGCTTAACCTATTTTCACTATCCAAAGACATTTTGACCCCTTGAGTTATGATATTTTAATAAAGTAATGTTTTTCCTATAGCTAGACGCCTTTATTTGGGAATTATTATTTTATTATAAAGTGCAAATTGTATTCTCCTCTAGAGTTCGATTTGGATTTGGGAGGAGATATAAGGAGATGAGAGCTTAATTGTGGGGCATCTTTTGACATTTGAAGCTTATGATATATGGAATTGCTCTGGGAGAGCGATTTTGTGGCTTGGGACAAAACCTTCAAGTCTGTATTGTTGGGACGCAAACCTCAACAAGTCCTTAGGTGATTGAATTCTGAGATATTGGGAATAGTGAGATCAAAGGAGCAATTCATTTCTTCCTAGACAACTTTGCATTTGTGAGAGACCCAATTTCAGCTGGGCGACCATTATTTGTAGTTGAGGCATCTGTATTTGAGGCAGGTCGGCTTGTGTTTGGGCATCATTCTACATTATCACACCACGCCATTGATTGGAAAGTGCATACAAGGGTTTGAGAACTGCAAAGTATCATCATTTGCAATTGTAAAATCCTTTGTCAATTGGCATCAACTCCAATTCTGGACAACAACAATCAACATTGGCAATCTTTCTATTTGAATGCATAAATCTGATTATTGTGCCTGGTACAATTTGAGGCATTTCCAGATTGTCAAGTATTTTCAATAATGAATGTTGTTTATTATATGTAGTTCAGATTTCTTTGTTAGTTATCTTTTATTTTTGCATATATGTTCAAAAATCCAAAAACAATTGAAAAACCAGCAAGAAAACAAAAAAATTCAGAACTGAGCAAAGTCTTCCAGAGATGCCAAATGCTAGGCAAAGACTCAAATTGTGAAACAAATAGTAATTTCCAATACCTTCGGTATTGGGGATCTTTCATAGAAAAGAAATTCAAGAAAAGTAGTGGAAAGATTTGGGAATTTGTTTAGTAAAGACACTCAATTTTGTAGCTCATAGAAGTTGGATGAGCATGTAAATGAAATGACCTAGACAATTGAGTGCATTAATGGTTGTGATCTTCAGTTGCGATGACCTGAGGTTGAAGTTAGTTGAATACAACCACCTAACAAGAGTGTACTCCCCCCAATTCCTAATGAATGAGGGAGAAGGCCTTTAGAGTCTCTTGTTTTGTGGATCATAGTTTCAGTTTTTCTTTGAATCCAAAGATGATTTGGTTATCCCATGTCTGAGGTCTCAATATTTGGATTGTTGTAATAACCCCAACCAGTTATAACTTTGTGAAACACCAAATCCTTCTCAAATTCAATTGTTTGACATTTTGTCAAACACTTTGCAAACTAACTCTAATACCAATGTAATATCCTTTGCGCAAACTGACCGATTTTAGCTCAAGGAATATTGTCAAACACTTATATGTTGCCGTTCTCTTTTTTGATTTTTTTGTGTTTCAGATTGTTTGAAATAGTTTGAATGATGCTAAGAAATTTAGAATGTTCACAATTGATATTACAATGAACTAATATGCAAGTGCAGTTCTTTTTGGTATTTTCAATGCATATATATGAAAGCTAGATATGGAATGCATACCTACAACCAACTAACATTTTGACAAACAATTGGCATACAACTATTATGCTGATCATATATGCTATTAGATGGACATTTCGTCAAACAAATGGTATGCAACATATATCTCCTTATTTGAATTCATTCCCATGTACAATGTTACTATGAATTTACCAAGACAAATGGGCTTACAATAATGACTGCAACAATGCCAAATCTGATACTGAGTTATCACTTACAACAACAAAATTATATGCTTAAGATTACAATGCTAACTACTAATAGTTGCAAGAGGAACCTGATAATAGTGATGCCCACGGATGGAGATGAAAGTTGCATAAATAATGTAGTGCGACACTGTTCACGTGTACTCAAGCAGCAAGAAAAAAACGATTACTAATGGCTGCCAAAAATGAATTTTCAGATCTGCACTCAATAGTTCTTCAATATTCTTCAAACCCTTCGTTATTCCTTAACTTTAAGCGCAAATAGAACTCCAAAATGAAGCTCTCCTAAATGCCAAATTAAGTGGATATTTCACCACCTCAAATGGTTGCAACACTGAAGAATTGACGCTCTCCAATGGCTAACTGAAATCAGAAACCCTTAGTTTCTTCTCCCTAGTTTATATCAAATGCAATTGACAATAATTGGATACCTAACAATGGAGCTTTCGCCTCTATTTATTCTTTTCCTTTACCCTTCTAGAAGGAAATAAAATATTATTTAATTCCACTCTCTAGGAGCTTCCCCCTTTCCAATACAATAATTAGTTGTGCTTCTAGAAAATGCACTCTCTAGAAGCTTCCTCCATTCCAATACAATAATTAGTTGTGCTTCTAGAAACTTAAATTAAGTAAACATAAAGTCACCTTTAGATTTATTTATTTATTGACTTTAATTTAATTTATTTCTCCTTATTTCTACACTTACCCTTCGGAGAATGAAAAGCTAAGAACTCCATTGAGGGTCTAAAAGATGGAGAACATTACAACTCCCCAAGTTTAGCTAGTCTCAGTAGACTTGCAATGTTCCTATCCGAAGACTTCACTACAACCAGCATAGAAGAAAAAAAAAATTGTCTTGAATTGTCCAAAACATGTTTTTATTTGCCTCCCAATTCCTTAAAGCTCATTTCTATTGTTTACAAACCCAATGAGGAAAAAAGAGGCCTTTGGGCAAAAATATTGAGGCATTCAAAAGTAGACCAGCAGATTGATAGAAAAGGAGATAGTGTATACCCACCACTTGCTACTATTATAGTTTATATTGTCAAAACAACCTATCATATGCATGTTAGATCTTAAGTTATATTTGATGATTTTTTAATGTGATTACAATGCCTATTATTGATGCAAAACATTGATAACTTGTTTATATGATTTATATCATGTTTGGTAGATGATGATGTTTACAGGTATATGATTTTATGTATATTATGGTTTTTACCATAGTTACATCACTTTTGGGGATGTCGGGACAAGAGGACATGTTTTTGGGCATGTGGGACAGAGGGGCCTTAATTTGGGGATAGCGGGGGGTGGGGGGGGTCATACTATATACTATACATGTAGTACTTCAAATGCTAGTTATGAAAATATGTATAACAATATAAGACATAAAGATGTAAAATACTAATTTACTACAATTTAAATACTTGAAAATTGCATTGAACATTGAACGTGAAAGTCGAACATTGAACAATAAGTATTAGGATTTTAAATACTTCAATCAGCAAATTGAAGAGTTCTAACTTCTTTTATATAAATATTAATAGTAATAGTCATTGATATCAAAAGTATGAGTATCTCATCAAAAAGATGACTCCATTGAGCAACATGATATAATATTCAATACGGCCAATAGGATATTTAATTTTTTTTTAAACAAACCTAATTTTTATTATTTGTGGATAGGGGATGCCCAACCGTCGCCTAGAGGGGTCATGAGATGCCTTCCCATCCTTCTGTTACTCAAGGGACATCAGGATGTCCCCTTATCTCCGCCAGAATGACGACAAGCTTGTGGTGCCACTAGAGATGTTGAAACGACGTCCCTGGTACATCCCCCTCTCGGAGACATTGGGGATTTTTGGGGGAACGCTTCCCCATTTTACATTGGTTTTTACTTACCCCATACTTGGATGTGGATGGTTAGTGTGTATGTTTTACGTTTCTGTTTGACATGTGTGATATGGTGAGGCATGGAGTCGTACTCACTTTCGTAGTGAGATCTACATGATGTATTGATCCCTACCATTGACCGTTGTTTGTTATATATGTTCGTACATGTTCATCTTTGATGCAGGTTTTCAAGTACTAGGCATCAACTTCCTGAATTGCCAGGATAAGCATGCCCTATCACAATATCTCAATGGTAAGAGAGGGGAGATATCAGATATGTTTAAATCCTAATTCAAGCCCTCATTTGTTCTAAAATAGTGGACAAGTCTCTAGTTGACTACCTTCTACGAATTCGTGAAGGTGATGTGAAGTTGTGAACTATTGTTTGAGCATGCGTATGTTGCATCTTTTCTATATTTTGATTTGGTCGGCTTTCCTTCATGTTGCACTCATGTAGGTCAATATTGCATTTCGTCATGATGTCAGTAAAAGAGTAATTAAAGGTTAATTCTAAAGATTAAAAAATTAAACCTTCCAAGAATATTGGAATATTAAATATATAGATATTTAATTAATAGGGATAAATTAATACTTGTATTTATTAAAAGGGAATTAAAAAAAAGTCTAAGATAAAGTTTGGGGATTTAATTAAATATTAAATCTAAATGGAAATTAAGTCCATTCTGTCATGAGCCCTAATTTGCGTGGACAATGCAAATATATATTTAATAAATACATACACTTTATTTAAATAACTTATTATTATTATTGATAAGTATGATATTAAACATTAAATCATAATCAATATAATTTTAATATAGTATAATTTATTATCATATTATAATAGTGCATGATATATTAATATGAGAGTTAAATGTTATATTAGGCAATAAAATATAAAATTTAGATTAATAATACATAAACTAATGTATTATGTAATAATATAAATATTAATATAAGAAATATAATTGATATATTATTAATACAATATATGTTATAATCTAATCATTAATGCAATTATAATATCAATTTAATATAATTATATAATAAATGAAAAGATGCAACTCTTACAATGAAAACTATATCTATAGAATTCCTGCGTTAAGAGATGATCATTAAAAAAAATATGAAGAAAAATAAGAAAGAAATAACGGGAACAATTGGCAATCAAATCAGAGAGAAGAATTGGAAAATATATGTCAAATCGGGTTTCAAAATCTAATGTTTGAATCGGGGACATTACGCATTCATATATTGATGTTTGCTAGTTTCAATCGGATAAACCTATGAATATATATAATTATATATGAGATATAATTTATATATATGGGTTCATTATATTTGAGATATAAGTTTATTATTACAAGAGAGAAATTAATATAATAATGATATATATATATATATATAATGAAATTTGTTATTATGTTATATTAATTTTTCAGATTAATGAATGAACATGTCCCATGAAGGAATATGTCTTTCTATGGCTTATGCTCATTATAAATACAAGAGGTTGCTGCATTTGGAAAACACATACCAATTTGATAGTGCTTAGTACATGTGTAGCGATCCATGAAAATCAACATGGTATCAAACCCATGCTGCAAATAAATGCTAAGAAAGGTAAAAAGAACATAAAGGTGGCTGCATTGCAGAAGAGCTTGTTGAGTTTGTGAATACTGCAGAAGGCATGTCTTTATCTTTGGTCAGTGAAATAATATATTTGGGAAGTGCAGTTTAATCAATATGATTATAACGAAGAGTGATTGAATATTGCATGAGCTTTGACTCACACATTGATGGGCAATACAAATAACCAACAAAGATATGTAAATGAAAATCGGCCTTTGAGATGGGAGAGTATTGAAAGGAAACATATATAAACAATACATATTTGAAAGCAACGAATATGAAGGGCATCGATGGCTTGGAAGAGATAAGTCAATCTGACCACCATGTATTAAAGGGTAGCTAAAAGAAAGATATTTAACTCGTTCCCAGGAAAGTGTGACAACAAGTTTTTGGAAAGGATGATTATACAATAAGTACAACTCATCTACAACCACCCGAGTAGTACTAAAATGTCTTGATGTTAGCTGGCAAGTAAAGAATAACAACCCGATTGACAAACAAACATCAAATGGGCCTTTGGAAGGGAAACCAAAGCATATTGGAAGCATTACGAGGGCAATTAGTAAGGAGAGTGACATGGATAGAGGTTAGACATTAAGTCACCGCCACATGGCATATCTAATAGGCAGGTTTGATGTATGAACGATATTAAAAGCGAGGAGGTCTATATTGGTAGAAAAGACCGAAACTATATATCATGACTAATCGAGTAAGAGGTTAGGATGTGGACAAGCATTGACATCAACAAGGTGTGATTACCGTGCATCACAATAAAAAGAAATCCATTAAGCGTGGTTCCCATTGGTATGCCATGAGGAATACAAAAGCATGGCTCGATCAATGCATGCATGAAGGGAAGTATAGCCAAGACTTGAGTAAAGAAAGATTTGAACTAGGTAACTTGGCATTTATAATAAGTGTTGAGGCATTGAGCATTTTGAGATAATACGAGGTACAAACCCCTTACTTTTACAATGCAATAATAATTAGAATATGTTCTCATATGTTCTATATATCAAAGAGTTATGTGATTGAAACATTTTAGAGGGTAATAATATTATCTTGAATATATATATATATATATATATATATATATATATAATTAGAGTATTATGAATTCTCATTTTAAAAATGGGAATTCACTTTCTCACAATTGTAGATTATTGAATATAAATCTATATAAAGTATAAATATATGAATTTACACAATTAAGAATTATAATGTGAATCATGATAATATTAATGAGAAATATATTTATACTTTTGTAAGTATTTGGCACGAGTTAAACTACTAACATTCTTATTTGTATTATAAGTAGTATTTGCTGTGATCTTTTCCTCCAAGAATGTTTTTGCAGGAAAAGGGAGGTCGATATCGGATTTAGAGGGAGTCTGACACTTCGTCAAAGGTAAAGGAGCTCAGAATATTGATGTTCAGAGGGAGTCTGACACATCCATATGAAGGAGCATATAGAGGATATGTATTAGTTAATCGTTGGAGATCTTGATCATATTAGAATTAGGGGGAGTTTTGACTCGATGTAAATTTTTGGTATCATGCGTGTGACTGCATGATTTAATTGGCCTACCCCCAGAGTACATAATGAAGAAGTGATGACTTCCAAATGATCATCACTTGTATTTGTAGAAGTTATTGGAAGGTGACGATCTTACAATAACTTAAGTCATGATATACATTTAATGAAAATGTTGAAATTGATCATGATGGATTGTATTTTGTAAATCAACAACTAAGTGTTAGATGTCATTCACTTGACAACCTATAGTTGTTTGTGTAGATATAGAATAGGTATTTAGTGAATATCATGTGTTGATATTCTGATATGACAATACTCATGATATCAAAATAGTGGATATCTTCTCATCACAGATATCCTCAAAATTTGTCATTCCTAATATTATCGATGGTGTAATATTTGTCTTGTGTTTATCCTCCTTAGCTAAGAGAGAGTGTTGATGTTTGGTAGCTTCAGTCGAATAAACCTATATATATATATATATATATATATATATATATATATATATATATATATATATATATATATATATATATATATATATATATATATATATGGGTTGTTTATGTTTGAGATATAAGTTTATTATTATACGAGAGAAATTAAAATAATAATGATATATATATATATACTATAATTAATTTTATTATTATATTAATTATCTAATTAACCAATAGACACATCCTATCAAGGGACATGTCTCTTCATGGTAAATACGAGAGGTTTCTGCATTTGGAAAACACATACCAATTTGACAATGCTTAGTACATCTGTAGCGAGACATGAAAATGAACATCATACACACTGTAGACTTGTGTATGCGATCAAAGTAGGCATCTTATACTTCTTTCCAAAATTCTGACAACATGGAATTGAAGGCACAAAAACTGGGTACCCAAATAAATATGAGGACAACCCAATTGAGATCTCAAATGGTGCGAAGAATCTGCATTTAGTTTTTCAAACAAGCATGAAAAAAGAGAGATTTGAATGAAACCCTAGCTGGTTGCAAGAAACTAAAAAATAGCCGATGAGCTTAACATGAGGCTACAAGTACAAATGGCCGTGTGAGCTGCAAACCATTGAATATGAGTTGAATGGACATAGAACAAGCAGACCCACCAAAATGTTGCAAACTGATTTTTGGATGGAAACCCTAGACGAGTCTAGGAATAAATAGACTTGAACGGATTTATTTTGAAAAAAATTAAAGAGCATAAGAGTTCATTGTAAAATTCTTAATTTTTTCGAAAAAGAATTCCTTAGTTGTGATAGCATGTTATTGGGGCCAGATGATATAGTAATGAGATGAACTTGTTATATTAAACAGAGGAACGTGTTACATCCCAATTTTTGACCCAATTTAAAATGTTCATATAGTCGTTGAGGTTCACATGAAGTCAGTTGATAGTTAAATTTGTTATAATCGTGCAAAATGGTAAGATGGTTAGTCGTTATAATTTCATATAAAGATAACATACTAGTTGATTATTTATTATGAATTCATGAAATTGAAAAGGTGGTTAGCCGTTATGATTATTTATGATTAATAATCTGTTATGATAATATGATTTAACTGTGGAGAATTTCCTTATAGGGAGCACGTCTAAGGGGTGGACGTATTGTCAGAAAAGAATTGGGCACAGGAGTATCACCATTACTGGGCAAATGGGTATGAATCTTGAATCACCATGGTCGAGGACCTAGCCACTGCATAACAGGATACACACATTAGACACGCATGAGCTATTAGATAAACATTAAAAAAAACATTAACAATCTTTACTTAATTAAAGTACATACCTTTATTGGATTATGGTTGACATTTCCATCACTTGATTATAAAACATATTTATGTACATGCACATAGATATCAAAATAAAGGTGACACCAAGGTGTTATTTTATACAGGATTTTATCTATTTAATACATACATTTAAATACGTGTACAAGAACATAAAATAATCTTTCATATGAAACATATATTTAGATATACATATTTAAAAGGTACGACCTTGGATAAACATTTAACATGATGCCATCTTAATAAATATATTTACGTGCAAGTAAATAAATATACTTATAAATTGTCCTTGTTTTATAACCTTCGAGTTCTTTTCCATATTTATTCATTTCTTTATTAGAAACCAAAATGTACACTTGGCATATAATATCGGTGTTCAAGAAGACATATTTTAATTCTTTAAGAGTTATGGCTTCTAGGAAGATATATTTGGAAGTCGAGAGAAGGCAGAGACATGAATATTGTCTCCACATGATTTACCTCTGCATATTTTTCCAAGTTATTACTTCATATTCTATCCCCTTTCCGAAGGTCGAAAATCAGAAATATTTTGGAAATTGCATATAGATTGCTTACATGAGGGAATTGATTGTTAAACATCAAGCCAAGGCTCATGTTTCCATTAAGTCAAACCAAGTTAAGTGGTCACTTCCTTTTTGAATGATACATCTTCATTCTTTTATTTTTGCATTCGAAATTATAGCAAAAGGAAGTACATCCACGAGAAATCTATACTGTATTAATAATGAGACCAATCTTTCCGTATTGAGTCAAGACCACTTGTTCATGATAAGTCTAAGCATCTTTATTTTATTGCTATAAGTTAGAATCGAATTGTACTTTTGCAAGTCTTAAGATTGTTTTCACAAGTCATAAAAGTTGTGATATATTGAAACATGTAATATTCATACACTAGCTGAGGATCAGTAGAACGAGTTGGTTTACTCTGAGATTTAAACATTTGGGACTCACCCAGCTGTATGGCCAAGGAAGAGGTGAAGACATGATAAAGAAGTCTGCAATAACATGGAAACAAAATTAGAAATGACATTACAATTTATATATTATTTTTAAAAGAGAAATCATTTAATAGCTCATGCTTTTCCAATTCATTCTCTGTTGTCAAGTCGAGTGGTGTGATTAAGTTCCAGAATGCTTAGTGACTGATAGGGTGTTCTATGTCTATTCCGGGTAGGAAGGGTCTTTGTAGTTAGAGAAAGTGTGGGGATAAGTTTAAAGTCTGTGGTTGGGAGGTTAAACCCTTGACAATGTTTTCCCTCTCCATGATATGCCAGGACGTGCATTAGATAAAGATAAGTTGAGCATTCAAACATTTATTGGTAATAGGTAGTTTTACTTTTATGATATTTATACAAGTAGAAGATATGATGGATTAATTTATATCATTGAATTCGGTGATTTCCTTTGATGAAAGCAACCTTTCTCGTCAGCGTAATTGGTAACCATTTAGATCGGTTGACCTTCCAACTAAATATGGAATATATCTATAAGATTGTTATTTCAGTCTTTCATTTATAAGAATAATGATTATGAGCATATCTTTTAATCTTATGTTACTGCCACAGTTAGCAATAGGAAGAAAATGAATGAAATAGAGGTATTTGATGCCTGAATGATACAGTGGTATCTGATGCCCCAAATGATAGTGGTATCTAATGCCCTAAATGATCCAATGGTAATTAATGCCCTAATTGACACAGTGGTATGTGATGACCTAAATGATCCAATGATAATAGATGTCCTAAATGATACAGTGGTATGTGATGCCCTAAATGATCCAGTGGTAATCGATGCCCTAATTGATATAGTGGTATTTGATGGTAATTGTCATTTGATTTTGATATAGTGGTATTGGATGGTAATCGTCATTTGATCCTAAGTGGTATTTGTGCACTAACCTGGGTGCTTGCAGAAGCATCTCTAGATTGACTTTGGTTTCGAATTCCATGGTATGTAGATTTGAATTTTCATAGTAAATTCATTGATGGTGTTTTCAATTGTTAGTTATGAAGTTTCCGTTTAATTGATTGTTAACAGTAATCTTATTCACATGAAAATAACAGATATATAACATCTTCCTATAAAAATGAAGTAATACTTGCATTTCTTTGATATTTATTTGTTAGTTAAGACCTGGTAAAAGTTGGATGTTACAAAATGAACATTCCTAATAGATTTACAAACGTGATGTTTTTAAAATAAACAAATGTTGACAAAAGACAGAATATGATACTTTCCCATACAGACTAAAGATGACTAGATGACCATTAAAGAAACATTATCTTAGAAGATATTATCCTAATAGTCATTCCCTTGGTCCATGAAACAACAACAGGTGTGTTGGATTGTTTCAAAGATGGTACAAGGTAAAAATTGGTCTTGAAAGGACTAGTACCCTGGTCCCCTTGAACTTACGTTGGTCTTTGTCAATATTATTACTCTTTTTTTTTAAATTTTAACTAATGCATGCATGATCAAAATTTCCTAAATAACAACTTGCTTCCTCTTCTTTTTGCCTACTTGTTTATCTCTGTAGAATCATTTGGCCTCTTGGTCTTAGGTAGCATAATACCCAATTAATTTTATCTAAAATAAATGTATGCGCTCAATTATAGCTGGTGTTGGCATTCAAATCACTGTTTAAGTTGGCTTGTGTATGCCCACATCTAGGAAGAGTAAAATGGAATGGCTTTACGGAGAGGAACTCATGAGTCCAACTCGACTTCTTCCATATTCACAAGTAAATTATTCTTTTTCCATTATGGAAGAAGACAATGAAACTCTCAAAAAGGCTCTAAAGAGGGATTGTTAATACATAGTCATTTTTAGAACCTTGTTTGGAGGTAAAAGTCAAGAATTTTTTTCTCTAAACATCCTCGTATCCTCATGTGCAGTTGGTGTCAATTATTTTAGAAAAGAACTCATCTAGTTTAAAATTGCTCATATCCATGTAGCTATTGGGAAAATTATTGTTAGTGTTCACATATTTCTTAGAATTATTAGTTTTATAGTTTTCTTAATAGGTTATTCTTTAGTGGTCGTATGTTGAGTTTTTAAAACAATTTAGTCTATTTAGGAATATTGTTTCCTTACTAATAGGATATGAAAATCCTATAAATATGTTTTTTGTGTTTGAATGAAATGTGGAAGCACTGTATTGATTGATTGTGTTAAATTTGTTTGCATCTTCTATATTTAGGTGTGCCCATATTCTTAATACAATATTAGAGCAGACAAATTTTTATGTGCCTGAATGTTGAACTGTGCTTGCAATCTTTTCATTGTCAAGTGGTTGCGATATCATTGGTGATGTGGAACAGTCATTTTTAGCACGCTTCATTGCTATCTTCTATAATTTAACCTTTTAAACAATGGGTGTTTTGTATTTGATATCACTTTGTATTACTCTATATTCTTGTTTTGATTTTCTCAATTCATATTTAGAGCCATATCGTTTCTTTGCTGAAGATTAATTTTTTTTTGCGAAAGGTCGACCTTTATTTCCTTGTGTATAGCACAGTGATATATTATTATTGAGGTTTGTGCAAGGTTGTGCATTGTCTTTGGCGTCAATTAGAGGCTTCAATTGTTTCCTAGAGTTGTAATTGTTGAAGCTCGAGTCTTATTTTTGATGTCGCTTCTTCCACTTACTGGTGCCTCCACACAGGAAAGATTGCACTATCTTTCAAAATTGATGAATGTTGTGCTTGATTTTGTTGCCAAGGTTGATTTAGAGTAGTTGTTGTTATATAATAATATTTTGGTTTGTGTTCCTCTATAGTTTGAATGATAATTCCAATGTTTTTGTTGGTTATTTTCTTTTAAAAAATTATTGGAGCTTATAATTAAACTCAATCAGTCATTCTACTTAGGAATTTGTGTCATCAAAAGGTGCATTATTTGCATAGCCCGGAATTTTTTTATAGTTCTATTGATAAAAGGGGTAGCTATTCATAAATGAACTTTCATCGAGAAATTTAGTGGCATAGATTTTCATACATGGAAGATACAATGCAACTTCACTTGATAGAAAAGGATCTTTGGGATGTTGTCAAACTAAACTTAGTAACACTAATTGATGCAAGTGAACTTGCTAAGTGGAATATGAAAAATCAGAAAGCTTTAGGAACTATTGGTCTTGGCTTATAAAAAGCATATTTACACCATGTGGATTTTACAATGTCGGCAAGAGACATGGGAGTCATTAGACAAGCCTTTCAGATCTGAAGCAAAGATTGTATGTATTGAAGATGGAAGAAGGTACAAATATGACAATCATGTTGGGTAGATGTTTCGCAATTGACAATGTGTATAGCTTTTGTTGCAAAACAGTAGTACCAGCCACAACGTGTGAGACAAAGTCTGTCCTACCTTAAAGGGAAGGCTCCCCCTTCTCACTGTTCCTTTGATCAACTCAAGGTAAACAAAAAAGTTTAGAGATTCTTTTAAAGGTTGTTACCAATATTCTTTCCTCTTGTTTCAAGAAAGAATCCACTTACTCACGGAGCAGGTAATGGGAAAGATGGATCTCTTAACTATAGTTCTATCTAAAAGTTGGAAACAATGATACCGATAAACTCACACCAACTCATAGGCTGAAAAGCGTACTGGCTTATATCTATGTCCATTTTTCCTACACTATAAGAATGACTATGAAGCTTACAAACTCCTATGCAATTCTTCAAAGAATCTCTACTATTACGGCATATAGACTTCCAGAAGTTCACAATTTCTAAACTTCAGTCCTATAAGCTATTTCAATTCACAGACATGAAAGTAACTTAATTTTAATAACTTGCATGAATATAAGATAACAATACAAACTATCGTCACAACTTCTAGTTTGTATTACAACAATTGCTTCCAGTCAGAACTTCAAATTTAATTGCTTCTTGAACTCACTTTGTTGTAATACATAGACAAGATGAACATGAATCAAAGTAGTAAACACAAATTTTTAGTCATAGCTTCCAACTTCATCTACCACAATTGCTTCCAGACATTGGTTTAAAACAAATTGCTTTTTATATTCAGTTTTCTTTCAAATTTATACTACAAACCACAATTATGCTTGCACAAAAATGACATAGCTCTCTTGCATATAAAAAAGATGGATATTTACAATGGATGGCACTCCTTAATAGAGGCAAAGGAGTGAGAGAAAAAGGAAGAAAAAGGTGGGAGGAACTCAACCACCTTGACTAAGTCAAACTAAGAAAGAAGATTTCTTGGACTACATGACCAAATGTACATGTAATTGGGTTACATGAACATGGATTACATGCAACCTATCTTTAGAAACTACAAAGATGAATAGACACTTGAAGAAAATGTTAAAACTGTTGATTCTAAATGAATCAATTTTGTAGATTATTAGCAAAGTCCTTGTACTTGATGATGCAATCGTAGAAGTTCATAGGATTGAGAATTCTTGTATTTCATGCTATTGCGTTCACCTTGATAACCGCAATGTTGCATCTTTTGATGAATTCCCAGTTGTCATTTTGAAAACTTAATGTAATCAAGCTTTTCTTATTCCATAGTTGTGAATTCTGCTTTGTCAAATTTGCACATTGTGGAGTTTCCAACACTTTCAAAACCTTCTCAATGATGTCCGGATATAAATTTAGAATAACTTTCCCTGCAACAGCTTTAATTGTTTTTAAAAAAAGTGATTCCCTCACGAACTCAAGTTTTAGGAAATCCATTGGGAAAGTGGAGATCAAATGAATATTGCTTCGTTTGATTTGAAGCATTTATCTTTACGTTTGGATAGTGAAGGTTCTTCTAACATATCTTGACTTAAAGAGTTTGTAGCAACATGAGAAGTCCAAAGAGTGAAAACAACTTTCAATGAGATTGAATCCATGAGGGTTTCAAGATTCAAACAATGATGGAAGATACATGGAGGATAAGTATTCAAAGTATGGTTAAGAAGCTTTTTGAACACTTATGAATGCTGGAAATTGTTCGAATAGGTTGTATTCTAGGCAAGAAGGGCCAAAATCAGGTTTTTCAAGGTGGATTGAATGTAGGCAAAATATGGCTTTGCTTTGAATGGTTAAGATCGCAAGTTGGGAGAATATGGATGTATATGGATGAGAGTTTTGAGTTAACAACATGAGCTTTTCTCCCAAATTCGGGTTTTAGAGATGTAATTACATGTGATGAAAACTCATTTTTTTACCTTGTGTAATTATGCCATCAGGTTTTAGAGGTCCAATTGCATATTTGAGAAAATGGAATTTGGATGAGTTTTGAAGATGGATTGGATATGGAAGATGGAAACATGAAGGATGCTTGCATTGTTTTGATGAACATTCCAACTTTTCTTCTCAAACAAACTAAAACCAAACAATAACAAGCAACCGAAGTATATACAAAATAAAAAATGAAATGAAGAATAAACCTCTTGCTTTGACTTGATTTGATAAGTTTCAACACTATCTTGCACTGCAAATTTGTTTTTGAAGGAAGAACCTTTGCATTTACATAGAATGTGCTTTTTGAACTTATTCAATAACTTTGAACAAAAATCTAGGGCTGCGTTTAAACAAATGGAAGACAAAGAAAAAAATGCAACAGATATGAAAAATGATCAAGAAATGCAAACAAAACCCAAATATTATACTTACTTGGAGAGCAAAGAGCAAAACTTGGAGGAAGAAGTTGGAATGCGACTCTCTTCTCAAAAACTGGGTTTTAGAGACATGTTTGCATGTGTAGATCAAATGCTTTGAAAAATTGAAACTCCAGCCCTAAATTGTGGATTCCAAGTGCAAATGCATGTGTTGAATGATGCAAATGATGTTGCAATTGCCTCCTCAAATGCAGATCGCACTTCTCCAAATGTTTTACATGTTTGAAATAATCTCTTCAAAGGCAAATCAGGGTTTAAAAGGGAAAACACATGTGCATGAAATGATGTAAATGTTAACGACAAAAGCTTCTTCTTCCCAGCGTTTATGCAAATTGTGGTTCTCTAAACACTTTGCATGTACAAGATGGAGATCTTGATTCAAATCGGGCTTTACCAACATTTCTACATGTAACATTTTTTTTTGCATGAAAAGCCCAAGTCGAGGTCTAGCAAAGAAAACATGTGTTGGGAATGATAAATGTTCACACGAAAAGCTTTTGACTTAAATCAGGCTTAACCAACCCATTTACATGTTGCATTTTCCTTCAAATCCCCAGATTGGGGTTCGAAAGAGAAAATGTGTGTTTAAAATACGATGCATTTGAAACGAACATGCATTCATAACTTCGATGCTCAAATGGAGAGAAAAGCTTATTTTAGATGTGAACTTGTGGTGAAAATTGGGGTTTACAAGTTCATTTACTTATTTAAAATAACCTTTCTAATGCAAATCGTGGTTTGGTATGCATGCTCTATGTTGCATATTTGCTTTGCTATGCGAATTGTGGTTTGGAATGCATGGTCCATGTTGCATATTTGCATTCCTATGTAAATCATGGTTTAGATGATGGTTTACATGTTGTATGTTTGCCCTTCTATGCTGTTCTCCAAGAGATTTGCAAATTTCATTTTGTATGTAAAAGGGCAAATTGTGGTTTGCAAATCAAAATGCATGTAACCCCATCCAAACAATCTGTTTTGATGAGAAACAAGTAGTTTTACAAGCCAAAATGTCATTTAAGAAACCATTTACACATTGCATATTCAAAAACATGTAACATGCAACATGTAATTGACCCTCTAAACCATGGTTTGCTTCTTTTTGTGAGAAAATACAGACAAAAAGGAGGGTTTGTTGTAATGTTCCACTTCTATTAGAGACTGTTGGCGTATGGTAGCAACAGATGGGTTGTATGGTGGGAGCAAAGTTGGTTGTATGGTTCAGTTTGAGAGGTCATACATGTGCAATGGGGAGGGTCGTACGGTGCAGGTTGGATGACAGTACGGTTGGGGAGGATGGCCGTACTGTGCAAGAGGCAGCTATATAGAGTGCAACTGGATGGTGTACGGTGGAGGATGGTGGGAAGAACATACAAGGATGTTAATAGCCTTTGATCTGATAAGTAAGATACACCATAAAGATTAAATACGCACAAACATCAATTCAAAATCAAGTCTATAATATAGTTACAAATAATAGTAGTGCTTTGATTTGCCAGATCCAAGCCAAACAATATAGACGGAATAGGGTGAGTGTTCAATCCCACCGAAATTGGGAAGCCAAGTAGGGAAGATCTTTCACTTCCGAAATGGCAAACAATCCAGAACTCCAACAGGAATTCGCAGTACAATGAAATAATCCAAATCACATACCTACTACTACCTACTTGGCATTCTTAAATACCCTTCGAAGAAACTTCCCGATGGTTTACAAAGATAGCTGACGGCCAAACCTACGGAAACAATTGAATAAAAATGGCTCCGAGATATACTAAATTAATAGGCCCATTAACAAAGGTTTGATTAAATAATTATTTAATGACGGGAACATTACAGTCCTTTCGGCCCAAAATTTGCTTGTCCTCAAGCAAATGCAAATCCGATGTTTGGAAACCTTCTGTAATCAACTTCTTCAGTTTTGAGTCAGGTACCAAGTAGATCTTATCGCCATAGTAAATGATATCATCAATAACTTTGTATCTTTCATCATGTATATAGCCATCCATCAACTGACATGCAAAATGGTTCTCAGAGTACTCAACCAATAGATGGGCCTACCAATTATCCAAGGAATGGGGCAAGAAGTTGATTGTTATGTTTTTACTTGCGGCGGCTAGGATCTTATCATGTTTTAAAATGGCCTCCATCTTCTTAATTGTGACTTCCCTTGATCCTTTATTAGACATTACTCTTAGCAGTACCTTGTCATCTATCTCGAATGAAAAATCCATCCTCTTGAAACTTTGGGTGTATTGGTCAAGGGCCTCCATGTACTGGATGCCCAATATAATATTAGTATCAACCAAATCTATGACAAAGAAATCATCTATCAAGGTATAGTTTCCCATGGAAATTTGTAGCTGTGGGATCACATGAGTGTAGGGTAGCAAGGTTCCTCTAGCAACCTTAACCTCAAATCCTCCATGCTCTACTGCATGCAAGCCCTTACCAATGACCAAAGATGTATTGATGAAATTGAGTGTGGTACCACTATCAATCATGACTATGACTCATTTCCCATAAAGTGTGCCACAAACCCTGAAGATACTACTTCCAGCTATTGTAGTGAAGGTAGTAATGGAACCCCCTTTTTGTATTAGGGCACTTATTCCCTCGTACTAGTTACTTTCATCACCAGTCACTATAGGTACTTGTCCTTTGTTGTCATCAGGAAACACTTCAATGTAATGAATCTTTCCCTTAACAAGGCAGCGATGACCTAGTCCCCATGGTTCCCCATGGTTCCTTGCAGGTGAAATAAAGCTTTTTCCTTCGGAGCTCTTGCCGAGAGTCTTCATCCAACGGAGGTTTTTTCTGAATTGGCTCCTTGTCTTTGTCTTCTTGTTGGGACGGTGTTGGCGTAGCTACATGAGTTTTGGAGGAAGATGCGGCCATGTCACACACCTTCTTAATAGCCTTGTTGAGTGCGCACAAATTGAACCCTTTGATCCAGCCTCTCAAAGGCTCTTCCAGCCCATCCATGAATAACATGATTTGACGTCTTTCAGAAATGTCTATGACTAATAATGAAAACCTTTGGAACTCAATGATGTTATTGTTTACCATACTTGTTTGCTTTAGTTGAGCTAGATCTTTAAAGTTTAGTTCAGGATCCTTCCCATCGAAATGGTCAATGAGTCCTTCAATGAACTCAACATAAGATGTTACTTGGTCATAGTCGAGAGTAACCAATCGATGGTGCCACCATTCTTTCGCCCCTCCTTTGAGATGGAGTGTTGCAAACTTGATTGCTTCCTCTTCGGGCATCGGGTTGAGTTGGAAATAGGTGTCTACGTTCAGAACCCATGCCTATGCAGTGATGGCTCCAAATCCATCAAATGACCTGATAAGTTTACTTTTTCAGTCATTCTCCTAAGATCATCATTAAAATAACCACGATTTCCCCTACTTGAATATCTCATTCTTAGATCAACATAGTCTCTGTAAGATATATCACCTTCCATATTTGCGTTCCTCCAATCTTCCCGAAGTTTTTCTTGTATTTCTTGAAAAGTGGGCTCTCTTTCTTTGCGTGGTGCTTGTGTCCTTGGAAGGAAGATAGGTATCAAGGGTCGAGGGCGAGAGGGTTGAGAGTTTGTCCTTTCTGAAACAGAGTTGTCGCTATGCCCATTTTGTTCTCCTATTGTCTTTCCCTTGGCTAATTTTTGTAGCATTTCCTGCATAAACCTTAGGTTTTCGTTGATTCTTATTTAGTTTTTGCTTAGCTCTCTTAAAAGATTCATGAGTTCATAAGATCTTGAGGATCTGCCATTCTACCAAGAAGTTTATTTCACCTTATCCTTCGTATATAAACTTGCATTCACTTCCATAGGGTGGCCGAAACTTGGCTCTGATACCACTGTAATGTTCTACTTTTGTCAGAGATTTTGTTGGCTACGATAGCAACATATGAGATGTACGGTTGCAGCAGAGGGTCATACGGGGGGAGTAGAGGTTGCCTTAGGGTAGGAGCAGAGGTGGCTGTACGGTGGGAGCAGAGATGGCCGTATGGTGGTAAGAAGAGGTGGCAGTACGGTAGAAGTAGAGGTGGTCATACGGTTCAGTCTGAGAGGCTATACGTGTGCAATGGGGAGTGTCGTATGATGCAGGTTGGATAATCGTATAGTTGGGGAGGATGGCCATACTGTGTAGGAGGTAGCCATACGGAGTGCAATTGGATGGTGTACGGTGGAGGATGGTGGGAAGAACATACAAGGATGTTAATAGCCTTCAATTCGATAAGTAAGATACACCATAAATAATGAATACGCACAAACATCAATTCGGAATCAGGTCTATAATATAGTTGCAAATAATAGTAGCGCTCTAATTTACCAGATCTGAGCCAAACAATACAAACAGAATAGGGTGAGGGTTAAGTTCCACCAAAACTGGAAAGCCATGTAGGGAAGATCTTCCACTTCCGAAATGGCGAACAATCCAGAACTCCTATAGGAATTTGCAGTACAAAGAAATAATCCAAATCGCATACCTACTACTACCTACATGCTGTGCTTAAATACCCTTTAGAGAAACTTCCTAACGGTTTACAAAGATAGACGACAGCCAAATCTATAGGATCAATTATATAAAAAAGGGTCCGAGATATACTAAATCAATCAGCCCATTAACAAAGGTTTGACTCAATAATTATTTAATGATAGGAACATTACATTTGTGGGTGCAATTACATGTACAAGTTTTAATTTAGTACATGTTCAATTAATTCACTTAAGTGAAACTCACTTTATAGGGTCCATTAAAGTCCTAATTAAATTAATCATTTAAGACATGTTCAATATGTTCAAAAAGTGAAAAATTATTTAAGTAATTAAAATAAAAATATTAAAGTCCAACTCGACATTAAATTAGATCAAAATAAATCACTTAAGTTATAAATTAAAATATCAAAAAGTGCAACTATATAACTTTAAAACATAACATAAAGTGATTTTAAGTCATATATTTCAAAAAGTGTAACGTTACATCAAATTATTAGGTTCAATATTTAAAATATGTAATGGGGGTTTTAAACCCTCGTTACATATGCATTGAAACCTTAATAACTTTTGATTGAAAACTTCGATTAAATCCCAAGTTAGCTCAAAACGAGGGCATGACCCAAAGCAAGAGATTGAAGCAAACAAAAAGATAAAAGCAATCTAAACAAACACTCAAAAATGCAAAAAAGACTTTGAAGGCCTCAAAAATCAAGTATAGGCTAACAAAATAAAAAAACAAAAAGGACTTGATGAGAGCCTTCATTAAAAAGACTCATTATATGGATTGAGAATAATTGATTGATCAATCTTCATCAATCGAATAGTGAGTTACCTTAGAGAAATATGAAACTTAATTAGTTTCATAGTGTTGCCTCCATTTTGTCATCACAAAATGAAGGACAAGAAATTACACTGTAAGTTTCATTCTCTCCTAAATCAACTGGTTGGCATTAATGCGAAGGTAAAAGATGATGATGCTAAAGCAATACTCTTGAATAGTTTACGTAAACATATGTCTAGAATTGTTTTCACACTAAGGGAACCTTTTGTCTTGGAGGAGTAATATCTACTCTACTCAATCATAACGAAGATCTAGAAATATGAAGAGGTCTTATAAGTGAATAATAGAGCAAGAAAAGGAAAGTACAAATTGAAGCATATTCCTTCAATAGGAAAAATTGAATGCTTCTATTGCAATGAAATAGGACATTGATTATTGAATTTTAAGAAGAGGGATAAAGATCTACCAAATGAGAAATTGGATCATCAGGCTTCCTTAGCTACATAAATTGTAACATTTGGTCTTTTTTTACAAGCTAAATTATAGTCTTGAACTAACTAACTGATTTAGTCTTGTTCACATGACATAGTTTTTCCAATCTATTGTTCAAACAGAAACAAATCTAAATTACAAATGCTAATCTTCCAAGACTACAGATTTAAAACATTACAACTAACTCAGCTGAAAGTAATTATTTAACTACCTCTAGATTTAACTGAGAATAAATGTACTTGGAATGAGATTCAAATGAAATATATATGATCATTTAACTAACTCAATGTATTAATTTAAAGTATATGACTTTCAAGCTTGAAAAGAAAAACTAAAATTACAGGTTTAAAAAAACAGACAGATTATTTGTGAAGCTTCCTTAATCGGTTGTCCAAGCTCTGGCTTTGGTGAGAGAAGAAGCATTGACATAGGCTTAACCTTCTAGCCGCGGACCATTACTCTGCCCCACAAGTTCTAATTTAATAGAATGGCCCTCCCTACCTTGAGGTCGGGCTTGGGATGTTCATTGATCCAGCCATCAGAGTATCCAGGTGAGTTGAGGTCGCAATAGTTATTCGACGAAATAACTGAAGCATCTAGAAAACAACAAGATCAATTGTTCTGGCAAGTCTGCCTAATTCCACCCTAGTCAAGGATTTCAAAATGTGGGTTTATAACCTGATCTCCACCACTCAGCTTGACAACTTATTTCAGAAGTGGAAATTGGATGAGCTAATGTATTAGAAAAATTATGTATGTATTGTTTATTGATATCATTCTTGTATTTTCCTTTTACAGGTTCATCTACACCTCCTCACCATAATCAGACCATCTAGCCGGTGATTCCTCGGTGCCATCAATTAACTTTACAGATATGCCTTGTACCTTCTTCACCATATTTTGGCTCTTAGCTTGGTGAATTCCTTGGTACTTTGGTTTGAATTCAAGAAGATTTACAGAATATTAAATGTTCGAATATTATGATGATAAACAAACTTAAAACTGGAACAATATTATGGCAGTTGATTAACCTCGAAAGATTATATTAATCTTGGAAAGGCTACAACCGGCTTCAACCAATATCTTACATCATTGATAAATAAGAGACAGACTGAAATGGAATACGTATGGCTTTATTTACAGTTCGAATTCTCTTTTACATGAGGATACGACATTCTTGCAAGATTACTGGAAACAAGGAATTCATGTTGATTAAACTTAAGGCCAACTCAACATTAGAAAAAGATAATAAAAGAAAGGTAAATCACTTCTTACGTGACACACTGTCACCGTAGTCGGAGAAGGCTTCTGCTTGACTTTAATCCACTTCTCTGCTCTGTATCTCGTGGTGAGTGATAATAGTTATTAGAGGTTGCAAGTGTTATCAGATTTCGGGTACTAATGACATAGTATTCTAAGCAAGGAAATCAATGAAAAATTCGTGCATGAAAAGAAAGCCGATTTCAAGGTGGTATCCGATACACGACAAAGGTTTGCATAAATAAGTTTGAGCCGACCTTACGGCTACCCAACAGTTACAAAAGATCATACTCAAATCTTTAAGCAATCGGCTAAAAAGAAAATAAAGAGGAGGGAAAAAATGAAAAGAAAAGAAGATGAAGAGTTTATCTAAATAATTGTTATTATTTATATTTATCTTATTTTCTTGATTAAGTTTATAGATATGTAATGGTTAGGTGGCATCGTTAGATTAATATTTTTAATGTAATGGTGCCACTATATTATTATTTACTTACGATCTTAATTGAGAGAATAAAATAATATTTAAATGATATTATTATTTGATAATTTCTTAAAGGTAAGAACTTATGTTTATTTTGTATTGTTTTAATATATATATTGTTTTTACTTATAGCGCATGGGGTTCCACCATGAAATATATTGCCAAGTCCTAATAACCTTGCCACGGTGGTTTTTAGGTCAAACCTGTCACATCTGATGACTGAACCTTATGACTATCCCCTTCCAATGACCTCGTTTCACAATGCTTCCCCTCTCTCTCCGGTCTTCATCCTCTAATCATTCAAAACAACATTCTCACCAAGACATCAATTCAAGATTTATAAATTGCTAATTAAAATCATCAAGTCATCGTTAGGAATCTCATCAACATCATAATAGTTGACTTGTTCATCATCTATGCACAATGATTACAATTAACTGACTCTATTTCACATGATCACGAATAAATTAATACAACGACTAGAATTAACTAACTCAATTTCATATAGTAATTAGATCAATACAACGACTATAATTAACTAACTCAATTTCATATGGTAATTAGATCAATACAACGGCTATAATTAACTAATTCAATTTCACATGAACATGAAGAGATAAGTAACGGCTATAACTAACATGTTATAACAACAACTATAATGAATTAATTCAAATTCACATGAACATGAAAAAATAAATTGGGTTCAACGGCTATAATCAGTTTAAAATTTTAGGGCAAAAATTGGGATGTAACATACCCACCCCTTTAGATTTTTCATCGTACTCGATGAAAATAATATCAAATTGTATTTAACAGATTAAAGTAAAGAAAATGAAATATTTAGTTTTCAACTTCTATGAAAAGATAGGGATGTTTCGGAAAAATATCATGATAATCTTCCCAAGTGGCATTATCTTCTGTATATTGGTCCCATTGGACCTTGCACTGAGTTACCTCTTGATTTCGTAAGCGCAGCTTACATACCTCGAGTATTCTGAGCGGTTTTACCTCTACCACTCTTGGCTCTCGCACCTACAACAATTTTCAATCAATCATGTGCTCATGGTGACTAACAAACTTTTTAAGGTAAGACACATAGAAGACGTTATGCATCCTGACAAGGGCTGGTGATAAAGCAATCTTGTAAGCCATTGGGTTAACAACCTCCAAAACCTCGAAAGGTCCTTCATATCTGGGGGCTAATTTAACATTCTTGCCAAACTCGATAGTACTCTTCTGGTGCTTAACTCTTAGTAACACGTTGTCCCTTACTGTGAATTCTCTGGGTGTTCTTTTAGCATCAGCATAACTTTTTTGCCTGTCATTGGCTTCTTTCAACTTTTGACGGATCTGAAGTATTTTCTCTTCCATTTCCTAAAGCATCTAAGGCCCAATAATGACCCTGTCTTCCAATCAATTCCAACTTACTGGGTTCTGCATTTACGACCATACAAGGCCTCAAAAGGAGACATTTTAATCGAAGACTAATATGAGTTATTATATGCAAATTCAACCAAAGGTAAGTATGTTTCCCATTGATACTATTGATCCATGCAATAAACCCTTAGGAGATCATCTAATACCCGATTTACTCGCTTTGTTTGACCATTTGTCTTAGGATGATAGGCTGAACTTATATTTAATTTAGTGCCCAAGATTGAAAACAATGTTTGCCAAAATCTGGAAGTTATCTTGGCATCCCTATCTGAAATAATTTTCTCTGGAACCTCGTGTAACTTGAAAATTTCTTTAATGAACTTATGAGCTATCTCAGTTGCTCCATCGGATATATTCCCTGGTATGAAATGTGCAACCTTAGTTAATCTGTCAACTATGACCAAAATAGTGTTGTGGCGATTTTGGGTCATAGGTAACCCTTGTACAAAGTCCATGGATATTACTTGCCACTTCCATTCAAGTACCTCATTTGGGTGCAACAATCCTTTTGGGTACCGATGTTCTGTCTTCACTCTCTAACACTCTAAACAACTTGCTACAAACTCAATTATCTCTCTTTTCATTCCCTTCCAAAAGTATAAGGGTTTTATGTCAGATAACATTTTCGTTACTCTCGGGTGTCCTGAATATGGGGCTGAGTGATACTCACCTAAAATTAATCTACATAGTTCAAGGTGATTGGGCACATAAATTCTGTGGTGGTATCTCAACAATCCATCTTCTTCCAAATTAAATTCTGAATACTTGGGGTCCTATAGATCTCTAATGAGTGCCTTGCTGATTTCTGTATAAAACTTGTCATGCTTGAAATGCTGCAAAATTTTGTCCCTCAATCTAAATTTTACCTTAGTCATTGTTGAAATACGTCTTCTTTGACTTAAGGCATCAGCCACCTTATTTTCTTTTCCCTTAATGTAGCTTATGTCGAACTCATAATCTGCTAAAAATTCTAACCATCTCCTTTGCCTAACATTCAAATTTTGCTGGGTGAAAATATATTTTAAACTTTGATGGTTGGATTGGAGCTCAAAAGGTTTTCCAATTAAATAATGCCTCCACATTTGTAAAGCATGTACTATGGCTGCTAGTTCAAGGTCATGAGGTGCATAATTTTGTTTGTAATTTTTCAGCTTTCTATACTCATAAGCTATGACTTGTTCTTACTGCATTAACACACCCTCTAAACCTTCACCTGAAGCATCAGTGATTACCAGAAACGATTTCTGTGGATCGAGTACCCTTAGGATAGGTGCAATAGTCAATTTTTCTTTCAGAAACTCAAAAGCTGATTGACATTTTTCTGTCCAAACAAATTTCTTTCCCTTCCTCTGAAGTGAAGTGATTGGATAGGCTATTCTTGATAAGTTTCTGACAAATTTTCTGTAAAATTTAGATATGTTTCTAGGTATGGGCCATTCTTTAATTGTTTTAATCTTTAGATGGATCTATTGCTATACCCCATGCCGAAGTAATATGCCCTAGGTACTGAATTTCTTTTGGGGAGAAAGCGCACTCTGATAATTTCCCATATAACTTATGTTCTCTAAGTCTTTGTAGTACTATTTGTAAGTGCCTCTAATGTTCTTCATTTTTGGAATATATTAGAATATCATCTATAAAAACGAATACAAATTTGTCCAGACAATCCTGTAATATACTGTTCATTAAGTTCATGAAGGTCGCAGGGGCATTAGTTAATCCAAACGGCAACACCGTAAACTCATAATGTCCATATCCAGTTCTGAAAGCAATTTTATGTATGTCCTCATCCTTAATTCGTAGTTGATATTCTGATCTTAAATCAATTTTTGAAAATATAGTCACACCCTTCATTTGGTCAAAAAGATCATCTATTCTAGGCAATGGGTACCGATTTTTGATGGTGATTTTATTAAGCATCCTGTAGTCTATACATAGCCTCATGGTTGCATCCTTCTTTCTTACAAATAACACAGGCTCCCCATGGTGAAACACTAGGTCGAATCATCTTCTTATCCAACATATCTTGTAATTGAATCTGCAACTTCATTAGTTTTGTGGTGGTCATACTATATGGGGCTCTGGATATAGGTTCTGCTCCTGGTATCAAGTCTATGGTCAAATCAAATTTTCGAGTAGGGGGTAATCCAGGAAGTTCCTTAGGGAACACATCTTGATAGTTCTTCAAATAGGGATATTTTTCTTTGAATGATTCTTTTAATTTTTGCTTGATTTCTGCATCTTCATAAATATAATCATCCCCATATGTGGTTTCCCTTGTATCTTCAACTCTCACTGCGAATATTTCACAACCTTTTCTTCCATATCTTTTAAGTTGCATCACGAAAATCTGTTGTGCTCTAATTTTATGTTTAACCCCTGAAATACTTGTGGGTCTACATCTATCATCCACACAATTGATTGTTTTGGCAAGGCAATCTATCTTAGCCTTATGTTCACTAAGCCAATTAATTCCAATAATAATGTCATAAGACCCTAGCGGAGCTACATATAAATTTAGTTCTGTGTAGAAATTCGGGAAATCAACTTGACCTTCAAACAGGCATTGCTCTACCATGGCCCTTGACTGGTTTGCATATTCGACTGTCCATGGTTTTGCCACGAAACCAGATCTTTTTGGAAATCTGCTTAACAGCCTAGGTGATATAAAACATTTAGTTGCTCCAGTATTAATGAGTATAGATATAGGGTTTCCGTAGATCTTACCCGATGTTTCTATGGGACCTATCTGCTGCTCCGCTCCTATTATCCAATGCTGCGTGAATTCTTTGCTGAAAAACTTGCTACTACTGTGGCAAGGGTGGGCGTTGTGGTTGATTCAAGTTGGGGCATTGCTTCTTAAAATGGTTCCGTCCGCAAATAAAACAACCCCCTGGTGGTCCTCTTTTCTCATTGTTTCTGTCACTTTTGTTCACATGAAAATTTCCTTTGATCTCTTTAGTTCCACTGCTTTTATTCTCAAGTTTGTTCTTATAATTCCTAAATTGTTTTCTTGGCGGTCCAGATTCAGTGCCTTCTGAGTACTAGATAGTCTTTCTCTTATTGTCCCAAATATAATCGTCCTTCTTAACCTTATGTTATTGTCGGACAGCCTTTTCTAAAGCCTCTTCCATGGTTCGTGGTGCAAGAACATCTACGGCTCCCCCTATCCTGTTATTCAGTCCCATGATAAACTTTCTCACTTTCAGGTTAGTGTCTTGTTGGTATGGTGGTACATATTTAAGCAACCTAGTGAACTTCTCCCAATATTACCACAATTTTTCTCAATTACAACTTTGACTCCAATTGCTTCTTAGATTCACTATGCTCTATTTAAACACACAATAAGAACATGAATGAAAAATAATAGAAGTGAATTGCAGGCACTGGAGGCACAACTTCAATTCGTTCTATTGCAATTGTTTCTAGTCACAACTTACAATCCAAATGCTTCTTTCTATCCACTTTTTTTTTCCAAATTTGTAAAACACAATTCCAGTTATGCTTGCACAAGTTCGGTAGAGCTCTTTTCATATAATAAAAGATTAGATTTACAATGAGGTGGACACTTCTTAGATAGGTAAAGAAGTGAGAGAAAGGAGGAAAAACTAGGAGCAACACAACCACCTTGACCTTGTAAAGCTAAGAAAGAAGATTTATTGGATTACATGTACTGAAGGTTGATGTAATCAAATTACATACAATTGTGATTATGTATAATCGATCTTCTGCATCTACAAAGCTAAAAGTTGAATCAATCCTAAAGATTGTCAACAAAAGCCTTATACTTGGCAATATAATCATGAAGCATTGGAAGATCTAGAATCTTCATTATCTGTGAAATGGCGTCAATCTTGATTGCATTGGCATGTCGTTTTCTTACAACTTGGTAGTTTTTTGCAATGGAATCGCACAATTGCCTTGCCTTAAACTTATATGTGGCAAACTTGTTCATTGTATGCACTCCAAAATCCTCTGAATCAAAATCAGCATTAACTTTGTCAGTGAACTCTGAAGTCATTTCTGCTTCGGTGAACAAGTTTTCATCCTCTGTGAGGACCTTGCATCCCCTCTGTTTTAGATCGTTCATGATCGCTATTTCCACAACCTAGCAACTTTCTAGGGTTTCCTATGTCTTTGTCAAAAACTTTTCCATCACATGTTCCTATTGACCCATGAGTTTGTGATATTCATAGAACATATGTAGGGATGGAACGATGTCGTATGTGATCAAGACATCCAAATCCCCTTTTGTCATTTGATCTTAGGTGCCCAAATCTTCTTTCAGGGTGTTGATCTCTTAATTGTCTGTGGCAATCATATCATGGAGCCTTTCCTCAACACCTTTGATATGTTCAAGGACTTTGAGTGCATATTTAATTGAGTGAACTCCCTCTGAGATAACCTCCTTGAACCAAGCCTTAGCTACACTAGCCCTTCGATTCACCAGAGCTGTTTGTGATGTGATGGGAGGATTATTGGTGAATGACCTCATGAAGATGAGTATTCTCTTGCTTCAATTGATTTTTCTTCTCCCAAAGATCATTATTACTCTTTGACAAATTAGAGTGTGTTATGAGCATCCTATAAATACCCCAACCATGATTGTTTCCCAAGTTCAATTTTGGTGAATTTGAAATCAGAGGGATTAAGCTTTTTGGCTGGTTTATCCACCAGAGGTTCTGCAATCTTAGCATACTTGGTCTTCTCAGAATCAACAAGGATCCTTGAGACATCCTTTGCCTTCAGAAGCTTAGACTTGTTTTTCTATGCAGGGAGATCATTTGGGGGTAGTTTGATCTTTCTCCTCTTTATGATTTTCTAAACATGCAGGTAGGCTGAAACCTTCATCTACTAAGACTGGAATAGTGGCTATGATAGATATTGATCCTGATTGTATTTTTGTTGTCATAGTGCACGCCTTAGTTTGCACAGTTGGAACCATGGGTGTACTTTGGGACAACTCCGTCATGAATATCTCAAATGCTACAGTTGAGGTATCAAGTCGGAAAACTTGTCCTTTTGAAGGAGTTGGAAAATCGTCAAACACATTTTCCAAGTTCTCAGATTGTTCTGTTGTGAGGATATGAGTTGCAGAAGAGATAGGGAGTGTTGACATATTCACTTCTGAAATGTAAATTGTACGTGCGATTACAGTGGAGAATGAATCCACATCATTGTCTATGACATCCAAGAATGGTTCCTCTTGAGTAGACGACTCTTGGTTTCTTGGCGGTTGTGGAGGAGATATGACCATTATCTCTTTGTCTTCCTCTTCTTCATTTGATTCTTCTGCTCACAAGGGTTCTTGAGAAGAATCTAAGGGTGGAATCACAACTTTTCCACCTTTGAGCTTAAATTTGAGAGTTTTAGCTAGCTTTGAGGAGGATGAACCATCTTTCTTATTCATGTCCACTTGAGCCTTCCTTCCAATAGGTTTGAAATTACTACAATCTACTCCAACCTTCAGATGATCTCTTTTAAGGCCTTTTCTTTTCAGCTATTTGTTGGTATTCAACAAAATATTTGGAATCTATCAAAGCTAGAAGCTCCCACTTTTTGTTGCCATTGAACACGAATGGGAGAAAGCTCTCCCAGTTGGCTAATGCGATATTCTGGATCCAAGAGCATGCCATCATCCTCAATCTCGACCCCTTCTAGAATTTGAATCATGTTGAGGTCGATGATTTCCTGCAAAGTAAGCTTGCAATAGTCCATCTTGATAATATCTACTTCGCTGCATAAGTCAATCACACATGTTCCATACGATCAACATGGGTGAATGCCCTTTTTATCTTTGAATGCATTCCTCTGTATAGAAGTTGGATCTATCCTTGAACTTCTTCAAGGTAATGAGTTGAAGTTCAAACTCCATAGCTTTCCCCTTGTATAGCGAGGTAAGTGCATATTGACCAATGTGGAGAGGTTTGGCGGTTGTAATACTGAATCCTAGCTTGTGCTGCCTGGTTTGGTATGTTTGCAGTTCTACGAGCTATCTGGCCATTTCCATGTGAATTATCCTATCACTAGGATCTCTTGGCAAAGTGTATGGTTCTCCTTCAAAATGACCTACTCTTAAGTAGGTGAAAGTTGGAAATTGCAAGACAATGTACCCATATTGATTTACTCCCTCCGATGCCTCATTTGAGACATGATTCAGAGGTTGTTTGTTGCATTCATGACAGAGTTGTCATTGATGTCAAATAATTGGTAATAATGTGAAGGCTTACAAAGCAACATATAGAGTTTGGCTTTGCGAGGTTTGAGGAATGCAAATGAGCTTATGCAAATTTGGGATGATGTTCTATAGAGTGTGTAGATACTACATTTAAGAGCGCATAAGGACATATGAAGACAGGACACAGATATGATGGATTTAGTAAAGACAACATTCAAACAAAGTTTTTGTGTAGTAGTTACTATTGTTTGGATTGTATCTCCTAACAGAGAGAATCTGGTCATGTGGACTTGGAAAGAGATAGAAGACAGGATGAAGATGTGGTGGTCAAACGCGCACATCTTGATGAGTTGTCCTGCATTTTGTCACCACAAAATGTCGGTAACAACACGAAACTTTTCCACGCTAGTTTCACGTTTCTCTAAGTTTGAATTTGATATTTAATTGTTTAATGTTGATCAATTAATTAATTTCAATTCATATATCAAATTGTTTTACTGAAGGCCTTCATCAAGTCTTTTTCGTTTTGCTTTTTGTCGAGCCTTTGCTTGATTTTTGAAGCCTTCATTGTCCATTCTTTTCTTTTGAGTTTGCGTTTGCTTGTTTTTAGTCCTTTGGTTTTGCTCATGTCGTGCCTTTCGTTTTTTCCTTCATTTCAGTCTAACCTAGAGGTCAACCGGAGTTGCCAGTCAAGAGTTATGCCCGTTTTAGTGCCTCAAAAGTGGACATTTTAGGTGAAACAACACAAATTAAAAATATGATGTTATATTTTCAATTTGACATTCATTTTTTGAAAAATATAACTTATATTCACTTTTTGTTATGTTTTTAAGTTATTTTAACTTTAAATTTTTAACTTAAATTGACTATAGTGCACTTTATGTTATAATTTTAAGTTGAGTTACTTTTTAATTTTTCTCTTAAAGTAACTATATAACTATACAGTTTCAGTTTAATTTTTTGTTTTAAAAATCAAATATTTATTTAAATGTTACTTTAAAATGATGTTTATATATTATATTTCATAATATGATAAATAAATATTGTTTATGACCCATTTTGTAACATTTTTATAATTTTAAGTGAATTAAATGACTAAGTCTTCAAAAGTGGGCATTTTATATGCAATAACATGTAAAATTTATCAAAAGTGGACTTTTTACATGGCATTGTATATAAAAGTTTTACTTTGGTGGACCTTTTTGATGTCATTACATCAAAAGGTTATCATAACTGGACCTTTTTGATGCTATGGCATGAAATGTGAAATTTTTATATTTAAACATCTAAAAGATGAGTTGCATTTTAAAATATGCTTCCTCCTCCAAAAGGTCCGATTTTACCTATAAGCATGTTTTAAAATATGTAATGACACCAAAAAAGAGTGATTTTAAAGAGGTGCATATTTTAAAATGTGTATGTGACGCAAAAAGGTCTGATTTTGGAGAAAGACGTGTTTTTAACATATGTATTGACCTTCCAAAGGTCTATTTTTGAAGAATAATATGCTCTTGCCCTCCAAAAACCTGATTTTGATCATAGCTTGAGATTTTCTCAATGGATTTGCATGAGATTTGTTCCATTGGAGACGTTTTTGGTTGGCAATGATTTCTCCTCCTAAAATGGATTCATTAACCTAAAAAACGTTTTTGAAAGATTCATGATAGATCACGTTTTTGGAGAAATTTGCAAAAAAATTCATTTTTAATGTATGTTTTTCCTCTCAACCAAATCGATTTGGCATATTTTGGAGGTTACATTGCATTGTAGTTCACATTTTGGTGTTTAATGATCAAAACGTTTTGATCTTGCAACATGAGGAGAAATGTTTTTTGCCAAAAACGTCTCACAAGCATGAACACCCAAAAATATGGAGCATGAATAGGGCACGTTTTGGCATCTCCTAACAACTTCTCCTTATTTGCTGTGCTCTCCCATTCAAATTTGTTTAGTTGGAAAAAGTCTGGGAAGATTTTTTCAAACATTGGAGCATCTTTTCCCTTCATTTTTGGCACATATAAGTGGACTTTTTCTTTCTTGCTTTAAATTCATGCTTATCTTGCTAATTTTATGAATGAAATTACTTGATGGTTGCCATTTGTGAAAATCTTTGCCATGGAAAGTGCATTTTTCTTTTAAAAATGAAGTTTTTGTTCATTTTTATGTTTTTGGTTCTTTCCCAAGTCCCAATTTCGAATTTAAGTGTTGAAGTGCATTGCATCTTGGTTTATTTGAGTCATTTTTCAAAGAGACATTGTTTCTTTTGTGTTTTGTGCTTGCTTGCCGGTTTTCTCCACTTGGAGAAATTGCAAGTTCTTTCCCAAGAACTTGTTTTTGCTTCATTACATGTGAAAGCATCGTCATAATCCACGTGTCGTTTCCATGTCACAACACTTCATCTCTCACTCTACGAAATGCGATTACATGTTTATGATCTCATTCACCATCCGCATATGCATGTAATCCCATTTTCCGCTTCCATTTATACGACACGATTACATGAAATGTCTTACGTGTAATTTCATAAAAAAGGTCCGATTTTGATTAAAAGTCACATTTTGAAAAGTCAAAAAGATGTTAGTTTCACCTCTTATGTACTTTGACTTCTCCTTTTCACCAAAGGTGACTATAAAACTAATTATCTCACTTCCATTTTCCATTTCCATTCCTCCATATGCATTTGCACCTCCATGAGCAAATACATATTTCCGTATCTTTTCATGCTTTCCATCTCATCTTTCATTTACACTTACATACGAAGTGCATCCTTCACCTGCATTTACATATCATTTCACCCTCCACCTCCCGTTACATGTTGCATTTATATATACTCATTTTTCATGCAATAATGTCTTGAAAACTCTAAGTCACTTTTGAAATCAACAATTTTCATTTGCACGCATTCCCATGTGTTTCACCTTCACGCATTCTCATTCCTTTCCATTTCATTTCATCTTCTATTTTCTCACTTTCATACCATTGCATTCCGCATTTTGTTCATTTTATTCCGCTTTTCATTCCATTGCATATGCATATGCTTTCTCTTTGAAGTAACTTTGTTGGATTTGTATAGTCTCTAATCCATTTTTGAATCTGCACTGCTAATCCGGAATTCACTTGTATGGAGATTCATTTTGATGATGTATTTATGTTTTGGGATTTTTGTGTTGTAGCACAAGCACAAGACATGTCCTAGCTATCCAAATCCAAAGGCAAAATGAAATATCAATATGATAAGGAATTGGCCCATGCAGCTCCTTCTTTAGTCATATCTATTTTGGATAATGTGTTTGACAAAAAGATTGGTGATGTGGACGTGGCTGATTTTCTACAAAGAGTTGAAGGTCCAGCTAGTAATGAAGTGAAGTGCATTAGAAGAAGCAACATTCATCTGGTATCTACATTTCCTATGGCGGCTATAGAACCTGACTTTAGTTATGGGTGTGCAAGGCGGTTTACTTTCAAGACAAAGACTATCAAAGATGCTGATGGCAAGGTTATCATTAGCCTAGATCTTGAGGTTATAGAACAAATCTTCAAGGTTCCGCATAAATTATAATGTGCTAATTTGACTAAAAGATCATCATTGGCCTATTGGAATGAGCAAAAGAGTAATTATCAGAAGTATGTCAACCTTTATTGGTTAGACAATAAAAGAAGCAATTTCTCTAGATGGCCAAAGACTGTTTATCGGTCAAATTTCAAACAAGAGTATAAGGATCTCATCATCCTTCTCAGTAGGATTTGTGGTCTTAAAGATTCTACTGATTTTGAGCCGTGGATGTATAAGTTCATGTTTCAAATTATGGATAATAAATAACACATCTTTTGGGGAGAACTCATCAGTACTGCGTTTTGCCAGCAAATATGCAATGTGGGAACATCAGTGCCTTTCTTTATGAATTCTTATCTTGTTTACATTGCTGCTGCCATGGGGTCTTTTTCTGGTCTTTCTACCAAAGGAGATCGTCTTCAAGTTCCTATTTGGGATTAGTAAGACCAAATCACTTTGGCAAATAGTAAATTCCACTATAGAAGAGTCCAAGATGCCTTCTTCGGACATTTCTGGTGTTTGTTCGATAAGCAATTGTCTATCAAAATAGTATTTGATGCAGCATGGGAGAAGGTGAACCAATATGGCTATATTTTTCTTTAGTTTCCCACTTTCACATACTTGAGAGTTGGATATTTCATAGGTGAGTTGTATACCTTACCTAGTTATGCTACAAATCGAATCATCCTAATGGAGCTAGCTAGACAGCTCATGGACATGCAGTGTGATCAACATACTTTGCATAGGCCAGGCTTTGGCATTACCTTAGCTAAGCCTTTGGCTATTAGCAATTATTCAATTATTTCTGTGCTTAAAGCAAAGAACATGGAAGCAAAGTTGTAGTTGATTACCTTAATGAAGTTCAAGGCCAGAATTGATTTTGACTACCGAGAGATGAATTCTCAGATGAAAAGAGCCTACACTCATGTTCATAGCATCGAAGACATCCGGATAGATATGAGGACAAAACTTGACATCATGAAGATGGATTATTGCAGATTAACTTTGTAGTAGATAATTGATCTTAACATGTTGGAAATCCCTTCAAATTTTCAAGTTGAAGATGATGGCGACATCCTTGATCCGGAGTTTCATCAAGCCGGTGTTGATAAGAAGTGCCGTTTTCCTATCCAATGACAACAAAAGGAAGGTACCTCTATCATGGACAGATTTCGATCCATCTTAGTAAACGCCAACAAATGGTTGAAAAGTAAAAGCCTTAAAAGAGTAAATCCTAAGATGGGTTTGGATTGTGGAAGTTTTGGTCCTCCTAGTAGGAAATCACAACTAGAGATTAGAGGGAAAGATGGTGCCTCATCTTCAGATGCCAAGGGTTCCCTCAAATTCAAATTGAAGGGCGGAAAAGGAGCTAAATCATCTCAACTTCCTGAACCAATTAAAGAATCAGTGGAAGAATCAGAACAAGAATTGGAAACAAAATCTGATAAAGGAGATTCAGATGAAGAAGGGGAAATCACGATTATATGTCCTCCAAAGCTTGCACAAGCGTGTACGTCTTCTATATATGAAGAGCTCTTTTTTTCATGAGGTTGATGATGATGTGAAATCATTTTCTATTGTTTTCACTCCTTCCATTCTAGTCTTGGAGGTTAATATCATGGCTCTTCCTATTTCTTTTGCTGCTCCTTGCGTCCCTGCACATGAACAATATGATCACTTAGCAGATGTGTTTGAAGATTTTCCGACTCTTACCAGTGGTCAAGTTTCCCAACTTGATACATCTTTGACAGGATTTGAGCTTTCTATGACAAAATCTTCTCAACATTTTCCTATGCCTTCAACAGTACATATTGAATCTTGCTCAGTCACTACGGATATACAATCTAGATCAATGCCAATGGTCTCCATTGTGTCTTCTTCTTTAGAAGAAAGTTTCAGCTTGCCTGCATGGTTGAGCAAAATAACAACAAAGAGAATGAAAGTGGTTGTTCCTCCTGACAATCTTCCTATTAAGAAGACTAAATCCAAAGCTTTGAAAGATAAAATTGTTTCTCGAATTTTGGTTGATTCTGATAAAACCAAATTTGTTGATGTTGATGAGCCCTTGGTAGATAAATCTGTTGAGGAGCTTATTCGTTTTGACTACAAGTGTACTAAGGTTGAAATTGGAAAGCAATCACATTTGAGTTGCTTGCAAGATGCTCAAGATGTATTGGCTGATGTATCAAAGAGCAATCATGAGCTTTGGGAAAAGAAGAATCAACTGAAACAGGAGGTCTCTCGTTTGAATGAGGTTATCTAGAAACAATCTTCTTAGAGTGTCGTTGTTATGTCTCAAGTGTCTAAAGAGAGAAGGTTGATTGAAGTCGCCAAGTCTTGGATATAGGAAATCATTTTTGAAGGAGTTCGAGCCATCACAGAGATATTTGTTGTTCTTAGGCGTGTCAAAGAGATGAATGAAATGGAGCGAAACTTAATTTCTTCTTTGACTCAAGAAGCAGATAACTTGAAGGAAATCCTTGATGATTGGGATGAAATGGTTAAATTCGATTTAGATGCCTTGGTCTCACGTGATATTCTTCCGTCATGTGACATGTTCTTTAGGTTTCAAGGGCTCATTGGTTATAAAGAGAAGACATTAAGGAAGTTGATAACAAAGTTGCAGGTGGCCTTTGGAGATTGTCAAGTAGTTGAAACAAGTGTTACTTGTGATTTGGAACAAATGGGATGTCGTGTTACTGATGAATCTGATAATCTTATTGCAATAGCGATAGTAAATTCAGAATATACAATTAGGATCAATGCTGATGTAGATTCTGAAGATTTTGGTTCACTTACGATGAACAAGTTTGTCTTGTATAAATCCTTGACAAACCATTTGTTAGATACTACGGCAACAAGTTCCAAAGTTGTGCAATCAACATATGAAAATGCAGTGAAAGTTGAAGCCATATCGAAGACTATGGAAATTGCTGATCTTCCTACAGTGCGTGACATCATTGTCAAATTCAAGGCACTGAGAAACAATCTCTAAGATTGTTGTTTTGTTTCTATTTCTTGTTAGTAGTTGTAAAGAATGCATTACATGAAAAAGCATAATTACATGTAATGTGAGACACATGTATGTAAAATGATGTAATGCGAGTTTCATGTGTAGTTTCATGTAACCCTTTATTTTCTTTTGTAATTAGACTAGGTACAAAGTTGGTTGAGTTGCTCCCACTTTTTTCTCCACCTTTTTCTTAGCTCCTGTGCCAATATAAAGGAGTGCTCCCTCATTGTAAAATCGTCATTGTCTTCATACAAGAGAGCTGTGGAGAAATTGTGCGAGCAGAACTTTGTTTGTGTAAGCACTATTTTGAGAGAAAGTGAATACAAAGGAGCATTTGAGACTTCAACTTTGATTAAGTGAGATTGTTATTTGTGTGGGTTGTAAGCTTTGTCTATAATTCATCCAAGTTGTCTTTGATTCATGTTATCTTGTGTTATTGGTAATTGTATCTCGTGAATTTAATAGAAAAGAGTTAAGAAGCAATTGAAGTCGGAGCTTTGACCAGGAGCAATTGTGAAAGTGTATAGCTAGAAGCTTTGCCTGTAGCTTATACTTCTTTCTTAATTCACAAAATAGTTAAGTTATTTTTACTTTTAGAAGTCTTTGTGCCCTAATTGTAAAGATTTTCCATATAGAGGTACGACCAGACTTAGAGCCAAACCGGTACATTTTCAGCTAGCCTTTGAGTCAGTGAAGGTTTATTGGTATCACTGTTTCCAGCTCTTGATAGAAGTGTAGTTAGAGATTCACCCTACCCATTACTCGCTCCACGAGTAAGTGGATTCTTTCTTGATAGATAAGAAGAAAGGATATTGGTAACACCCATTTTATAAAAATCTCTTGACTTCTTGCTTACCTTGAGTTGATCCAAGGAATGGTGAGAAGGGGGAGCCTTTCCTTCAAGGTAGGAGAGACTCTATCTCACACGTTGTGGCTAGTCATCCTATTTTCTGACTGGATTTTTACCCAAAATTGTCACTTGCAAAATATCCACCCAGTAATGAGCATTGAGTGAAGATTGATGAATAATGTGAGCCGGCATTTGTTTGTAGTTGTGAAAAGTGTAAAGATGTAACGTAACGTGTAAATGTAATATCATAACTTGGTCCTATATTATTATTATAAATTGGGAAAGCCTCAAGGCCGACTCAATAATATGTTTTAGGACATGGTATAAAGGAAAGATGTTTTCCTTGTCGTAGAGTGAGGATCATGAGATCCAGTGTGGATATTTGTGTAATGCGGATATGCAAACTTGTATGTGAGATCCAATGAACCTTATAGCGAATATCTTTTGATCAGAGAAGTGTTTGGTGCAGTAAAGCATGGTGTGCGAACAAAGAGTTGTATTTGGCAAAGAAGTTGTTGTTGGACAATGTTAATGGACCATTGTATTATTAAGTTAGGATAATATTGAAGCTGTTTGAACAATGGGTCCCTTTGTCTTCCTTCGCAACTCCTAATAGGGTTGGAATCTCATAACAGGGATTCAAAGTCTCCTAACAACGATTGATATGTATTGAATGTATTTCATTGACCCCTAATAGGATCCATCCTCTTACAAGGAATATATAGATATTAGTACATCATTTTGTGCATACCATCCCTACTAGGCACTTGTTAGTTCTAAGTCAATCTGACCTTGACATGGCAAGCCTAATTTATAAATTGTAATTCATAAATTTCTAAGTCAATAAGACCCCTAATTTATAAATTGTAATTTATAAATTACAATCCCTACCAACTTGCCATTGGCAAGCCTGAACATGGTCTGGACACCCGTTTTAGATGCTAAGCCTTGGCTGAGTTGGTTACCAAATTCAGCTCATCCTTTCTGCTAGAGTAGAGTCCAGTAATTAGTCTATCAGTGTTGACTTAGTGATTGATAGGTTCAGTTTATGAGGAAAGAAAATGCCACTAAATACGTTCTGAAAATTCTTTGATTTGTTCTTGTCCATTCTTTTTGTACTTGAATATGTAGTTGGTTCAATAATTTTGCTTTTAGTTTTGTAAAGAAACAAATAGTTGCCACAATTAGCTAATCAATAGCTATGTGACGTGCTTATGAAAACTTTTGCAGGTTTGTGGACGATGCATTTGAGGAACAAATACCAGTGATTATATTATCCGCATACAGTAGAAATGGAGAAGAAACTGCTAGGTCTGTCGCATCTAACAGAACCAAATATAGTTATATTTTCCCAAGTGGAAATTTCATTAGCCATAATTGCATATTAATGAATTTCCGACTCTTCTATATAACATTTGATGAAATGTTGACTGCATTTATTTATTTTTATTTGTAGATATGATGGTCTAGGGAGCATGGAAATGATTTTCTTTTTGTATTCCATTCTTTTGCATTAGATTTTCTGTGAGAGTAATTTGGGTATTTACTCCCTGAAATAGTGTAAAGGTTTTGTCAATTGTTTATAACATTTTGATTACTGTTTAATTGAATTTTTAAACCGTTGAGTGATGGACATTTTTGTAAAAGGCATTCATTTTTCTCTCAAAGCTTTCTTTGCATCATAGCAATGCAGTGAAATGAGAATTTTGGTACATATATACTGGACACTTAATTTTTTATAGAATGGATATGAAGCTTAATCGTCAAGAAATGTTTAAAAACAAGTGTGTTGCATTGAATTGAACTTTTGAAGCTCTTTTCCCATACATGCACTCAACACTAAAAAGTTATGGAAAAAATCCATTGGCAATTTCATTGAAAATAGGAAATCTGCATTTATTAGAACTGATCTAACCTATCCTTATACATGCATTCCGTGACCTCAATATTTATGCTCACGTTAGTACATTTATTCACAAATTTTGGACTTAATTTTTTTATCATGATTGACTGTTCTTTGAAGATAATATTGGTTGTTTTTCTATTTATTTTTCAAATATTATTTAAAATAGGTGGCCTTGAAATGCCTTGGACCAGATCCACTTCACTAGGATCCATTTTTGGTAGTTTGAGTGATGTTTTCCTGGCTTAGGCTTTGTATGTGATGTATCCAAAGGTTGTATGAATTCATTGTTGGTTATGGATTTCCATTCAAGTGAGTTATATCTTATTTTCCCTTGAGATTCTTTTTCCTCTCCTCACTCTCAGCATAGATTGATATAAGTTTTGTCTGCTAAAGTTGGGCAAAAAAATTACATCTTCAAATCTCCATGTATTTTACAAAGAATCGCACTCTAGATAAACTTTGTACAATTAGTTAGCACCTTAGAATGGATTGGTACAAGTATGCTATAATTTGTCATGCTACTTTGCATGTTCTATTAAGCTGGGACAATAACCAAAAATATGATATTCAACTTGTTGCTAGTACTAAGTGGAGGGATTACTGTAAGGAAGAGAAACAATTTGCTTGAAGATAGGAAGCCAATGAATCCTTCAAACACCAAAGATGTGGTTCCTACATGTGGTTCCTTTCGATGAGCCTTTGCATTGGTGCTGCAAGTTTCAAATTTGTTCCTTGCATTCAACCTTCCAAGTTTAAAATCTATTCCTTGCCTTCAAAAATTGACTAAAATGCCTTAGACAGGTTTCTTGTAATCAGCAAAAGTATAACACTATGGGATCAGATGGTACCCAACACTTTCATGGAGATGTTACAAGCTGTAAAACATTGAAGAAAAGCACCGACGGGATTCTGAGCTATTAACGCAAGTGCTGGGAGTGATCATTTCTCAAAAAACATGCACTCAATACCTTATGACGGGTTTTTGTATTGCATAAACATGGCAAAATGCTTGCATAAAGCAATGACAAAATTTCATATTGCCTTAGCAAGTCATTTTGATGTATAAACAACAACTTAATGCAAGTTCGTTTATGGATTCGACTATGAATGTTTTGATGCTAAAAAACATACACAATTGAATCTAGAAACAAACTTGCATAAAAAAAAGTTTGTGGAAATCTAATAATGTTAACTTAGACTTTATTGATAATGACGAGCTTTTTAATATGTATAACACATCAAAATCATCATTTTGACCTCAAATATCTAACTACGAGTTTCTGGAGCACAATACATGTCATTATATAATTAAAAATTATTTTTATCATATGTATGACATATAGCAAAAGACATACTTGCATAATGATGGGACTTTATTTTGTCATTGCAAGTAAAAAGAAAAAAGGCAATGGGATTCTCATTTCCACATACATGCAATAGTTTAAATAAAACTTATTCTTAAAACACCTTTGGACGGGTTTTAAGTTATGAAATGCACTAAAAAATCAGCACTTTTAGCATTTTCAGCCAATGATAGGCTTCTTATGAGCATTTGCAAGTCATTTAATAACTTTGAAACTCATATTTTCAAAGAATCCACCTTGTCTTTGGACAGGCTATAGGAATTGTTTTGCATGAACATGCCTCAATTTAAAACAAAAAATAATACTTGCGAATAAGCCTAAAACATCCATTAAGCATGCATTAGTTTAATTAAAAGCCATCATTTTGTTTTAAAGATGGGTTTGTCATGCTTATTTACAAGCATATTAACTTTCAAAGAGAAAACATGTAATTAAACTCAAAAAGCCCACAAATGCCTTATAATCTCTTTAAAAGTCATATATTTATTATATTCCCTTGCAAATATGTAATGGTGGAGTTTTAGTTCCAAATTGCAAGCAAATGACACCCTTGATGACATGTAATGAGTCAATGACTAACAAAAAGCCCACTTAATCAAGATATTAAAGAATAAAAGAAGATATGCAGAGAGGCTTAAAACCCCGCCCATAGTGCACTTAATTCCTCATAATCTCTTGAAATACAACTTTGATTGAGGCCTAAGAAGGCTTGAAATGAGTGGAACTGAAAATTGCAACAAACCTAGAGCAAAACCAAAACCAAAAAATCAACAAACAATTAGAAAAAATCAAAGAAAAACTTGAAGATTACCAAAATTGAGCACTTGAAGAAGAATGTTTTTGCTAGAAAAACAAAAGAAAACTTGACAAAAGCCTTCAAAAATGGAATTTGTAGGATGAGAAATCTAGGCCAATTCAAGGTACCGTTGATTGCCTTTGAAAAACATCCTTTTGAACAAAAAATGAGATTTTGCCTACGATTTAAGGAGAAAATTGTATAGAGTTCTCCAATTTTTGTGAATTCTAAATTGAGAACAACACTCCTCAAACTAATCTCTCATAGAGAAGAATTCATTAACAAGAGATTGCAGCTCAAATGTAACAACCAGTTTCCCCAAGTCTTAAATAACAACTAACATACTTGAGAAATTCAGCTGTTACTTCAGTTTGATAGGAAGACAGTGATAACAGTCATGTTCATGTGAAAGAGATTTACTATTAAAAACAGTTAAACAAAATTTCTTAACGAAGAGCTGAGAACACCATCAATGAAAATTACTATAGAAGTTAAAAACCACATACCATGAAATTTGAGATCGAAATCAAAACTAGGGATGCTTCAGCAACCACCCGGGTTAGTCCACAAATACCACTATAAAAATATTATGTGACCACTACCATCTAAAACCCGCTATCTCAAAATCAAATGATGATTACGATTAAATACCACTATATTTAAAATTAGGGCATCATATACCACTATATTAATTAGGGCATTGATTACCATTGGTTCATTCAAGGCTTTTAGTCATCTTGGTATCACTTAGGGCTTCTGATACCACTGATTCAAATAGGGCTTCCGATACCACTAATCCAATTAGGGCTTTCGATACCGTTGTATCATTTAGGGTTTCAGTTACCACTAAATCAATTAGGGCTTCCGATTCCGCTGTATCATTTAGGGTCCTAGTTACCACTGAATCAACTAGGGCTTTCGATTCCTTTCCTTCCGATTACTTAACTGTTGTAGGAACTCAAGATTAGGAGATATGCACATATAAATGGAAGTTTGACATATCAATTTATCAAATAAATCTATCCTTCTCAACTAATTGTAAAAATAACTATAATTATCATATAACTCAATTATTCTTACCTTCATCTTGCATGTACATCATAAAAGTAAAGATACCTGTTCCGATAACACAATTGGATGCATAGCTTATCTTGTCCAACACACATCCGACAACTTATGGAGAGGTAAAACATTGTCAGGGGCTTAACCACCCAACCTCAAACCAAATCTTATCCCCGCACGATCTCAAACTACCCAGAATAGACAAGGGTCATCTTGCCATATACTGGGCATCTTGGTAATTAACACACCATTGGAGATTACATCAATAGGATTATGCATGAGCTAATATTTATTCATTATTCCAATCTGATTTCATTATTGATTATTGCCGGTTAATTGCACCTCTTCACCATTCATTGGCTTCCCTGCTAGGTGAAGTCCTCAGTGTCCGCATGATTCTGATTTGTTTTACACCTCTTCACCAATTCTATGGCTTCTTTGCGAGGTGGATTTCTCAGTGTCAAAGTATTCTAAATATGTTCGGAAAGTTTATAAAAACATGTGCATTGATGTGGATTTATGTAATCAATCAAGTCTGATACAAATACCAAATGAATTCATAGATGATACAAATACTCAGGAATTCTCGTGCATGGTCTCATATACACTTTAGAATACTTCAGCCAGTTATATAAATTGATCTCTATTTATCAAGCCAGGCTGGTTACAGTTGGTTACTTAAATCAGAGAGAAAGGATTTGAGAAAAAAACGTATTTGATTTGTTCACAATACTATCATTATGAACCAGCTGAAGATGGAAATAAAACTCAGTAAACAAAATAATCGGTTCATGATATACATTGCATCTATGGTATTCAATCATAAAGAAATAGAAGGATCCGCTTCCAGTCGGCTCATCATGAACACAAATTAAAAAGGGAAAACAGGATTCGTAACCTGAACTTGGATTGGGACTCCCGTGCTCCAACTAGTCTCTTGCCCACCCAGTAACTTTGAGGCTACTACCTTACTTCAGTCGCCGGCAGTCTTAAAGAAGAAGATAGGGATTTAGGGGTGTGTAAATAAAAATAATAATCAACTGAGAACTTCCTAACTCAGCTTAATAAGAAAATGTAGCAATATGGAGTTAAGAGAGAATGAGAGATGGAAAGAGGCATCCTCTGCCTAATTCGATCATGGCTTCTTAATGTGTTAGCTGAGACTCCTCGGCTTCCATCCGTTTTCAAGAAGACTATACGAATACCAACATGAATTCAATTTGAAAAGAAAAGAATTAAAGAGGGAAAAGAAAATAAAAAAGGTTGGAAGAGAAGTTGGAAAGATTATAAGATAATTCAAATTGCCAAATATTAAATTGATTTATCATGCCAAGTGTTAATCGATTAAAAGAAAGAATAGAATTGGAAGATTATAATTCGAATATTATTAAAATTCAAACGTTATTATATCTTGAATATTATTATTTATATAAGCACATGTAAATATATTAATGAGGTGACAACACTTAATTAAATTATTATAATATAATGGTGCCATTTCATTTTTATATCTACATGCACGTATATAGATATGTCTATAATAATATGATGAAAGATTATTTAACTTCTTTTGAGGTATGTTTTATAATTCAATTATTGTGATTAAATTATTTATTTAAATAGCTCATGCGGGTCCCACAGATGTATCCTCTTTTTCGAGTTGCTAGGTCCTCAATCCACGTGCTCGGTGATGGTGATGCTCTTGCCTAATTCTTTTCTGGCAATGCTTCCACCCCTTCGACATGCTTCCTACACAGAAATTCTCTTTAGTTAAATTATATTATCATAATAAATTATTTAATTATAAATAATCATAACGGTTAACCACCTTCTTAGATTCCATGAATTTGTGATAAATGATCAACTGACTTGTTATCTTCACTTGAAATTATAGCGACCAACCATCTTACCATTTCACAAGATTATAACAAATTAAACTGCCAATTGACTTCATGTGAACCTCAACGGCTATGTTTTAAATTAGGTCAAAAATTGGGATGTAACATCAAACTTCTCCCTCATAGAAAAGAATTCATTATTAAGGGATTGCATTTCAAACTTCTCCATCATAGAGAAGAGGAATTCATTAACAAGGGATTCCACCTCTATTTGCCCCGTAGGGAATTAGTTAATGCATACGAGAATAACTAGAAATATAACAAAAGAATAAATTGATTCATCAAATGCTTATAGTGTCTACAACAACAATCACGACAATTGAAACAACTACTTCTATATCATCATGATGTCTTGCAATACCATGTATTGCAATCATCCCAACGATCTACTTCTCTGAGTAAGTAATAATCACTAATAATTCATAATTACCTGACAACATCATCTTCCAAATATGAAAGGCATATCTTGATGATGCACAACAAAATAATAATAGTATTTATGAATTGCTTATTTATGTAAGTAATTGTATAATTCAAATGTCAAATTGACCTATCGGTCTTTGACATTTGAGTTTGATATACCTACAATAGATAACTAGAGTGTTACCAAAGAGGTGTCCAAAGACAAGAATATTTATCAGGCTCTGAAAGGCACCCTAAAATGTTGTGCATGAAACAGGGAATGTGCTAGAAAAACTCTAGAAGCAAGCCCCCAAGCCTACAAGAAGAGATTGAAAATTGTGCTTAGAATCATACAAATAAAGGTATCCCAAACAAGAGTCACCATCAATATTGCCACACTTCTTTCCACTTCCATAGTAAAGGATCCCACCTCAAAGGGAGTAGTCAAGACAAAAGGCAGTCATTGAGACATCACCACTTGATTCCAACCTGAGGAAATTTGGAAAAAATAACTAGAAACCAACAAAGGAACAACAAAGGAGAAGACATTTACATAGAAGATTCAGATTTGGATCTACCCCTTATCCAAGTAGCCAATGGCATGAGTAGATCACATAGAGTCATCATCAACCATCTCCACCTGACAAAACCCATCTCTATAGGCAAGGCCATTTCCTCAATGGGAAGAGAGGAAGAGAAGAGCAAAATGAAACCAACCCACTCTAAAATTACAAGAACAATCTCTACCTTAATAGAGGACAACCCCACCTCTAAAGGAATCACATGTATGAGAAACCAGATAGAAAAAATAGGAACCCTTGAAAGAAAGAAGGAAGAAATGCTCCAGGTTCCATCGGAGTTAAACCCAACTCCAATAACAAAAGATCACCCTGACCAAAAGAAGAGATCAGCCAAATGAGGTCGAAGGACAACAGAAAGATCACTAGAAGAAGCAAACACACCACCAAAAAGAGAGGCAAGTTGCTTCAGAGAAAAGAGGAAACCCTCCAAGAGAATAGATTGACAAAAGGACCCCAAAGCCTAGACCCTCAAATGAAGCAACCACGGGCATGAAAACCCAACTACCAACACCACAAAGAGCAATGAAGCAATGGCCAAAGTCTGCTAGAAAACCCTCAACAACCACAAGGAATCCCAAGCTACTGAAGAGAAGGGGATACCACTGCCACAAAAGACAATCAAGAAAGAAAACTTTGAGCTCAAACTCTATAAACACCAAGAACACCACATACCAACCAAAAAGGAGTGCAATGAGGAACAAAGAAAAACCCTCTAAATCAACCTCTACCACCAAAAATAGCATAGACAAGGCCAAGACCAAGGGCCAAAAGGGTATAAAGAAAAGGGCCCAAATGCAACCACAGGTTATGTAGCATGGATCCCAAAAGCAACGCCAAAGGGGCCTCAAAAAATAACCACATAACAAAAAAAGTGATCAAAGCTCCAAAGAAAGCTATAGCAACAAAACTAACTACATCCTTAGAGTCATCCTCAACATAAGTCGCTCCTAAGCTTGCCAAGACATGGCACCAAAAACACACAACCCTGGTCGCGATAGAACTTGACAAAAGGAAAGGGGAACAAAAAACCCAAAAACGAAAAACATGGACCTCCAAGGAAGAAAGAAACCCCAACTGCAAGAACTTGAGATCCTTGATGCAACTCGAACCAAGGAGGGTGGTCAGAATTAACTACCTCATCTCCATCAACATCCACACCATCATCTGGTCTAGCACAAACCCCTTCCAAAACCTTAATAGAGCTCCTGCTCTTGCCTCTCATCTTCATAAAATGAATACGACTCCTATACAATGTTACTATGGTAATTGTGTTATATTATTTAAAATAATGAAAAATGTATATACATAGCATTTATATTGACAACATTTCCTAAAGAAACAATCGTTTGCTGAAAAAAATTAGAAACTATCTAATCAAACTAAAATTACATTGTTAATAATTAAATAATTAAATATACAAGTATTATTCTATGTAATTGTAGAGATTTTTTAGAATGATAACTTTTCTCATGTACGTTTAATATAAGAATATTAAAATTGTAAATGCCCCATTTCTGTGCCTAGCTAAGGATTAGTTATTTCTAGAGGTCTTTTAGGCTAAATTTGTATAGTTTATTTTTGTAAGTCACTTGGATGTTTGGTGTCATGCTATTTATATTAATTCATCTGGATGGTCGGAGAATGCTACGGTTATATCCAAAAGGTAGGCAAGATCAATTCTTGGTTTGATATTTGACATTTATTTGGTTTTAATGATTTAATTAATGTTTAATTTGGCATTAGCTTTGATCTAACTATTTGAATTAAATAGCTTTACTATTAATGGAGATGTTAGGGGTCAAGTGTGCATTTAATATATAAATGTTATAAAGTATTCAATTATTATACCAAATGAGGCACCAACAAATGGAGGCATAAGGAAATGAAAGTGACTTTATATTAATGAAAAAATAATAAAAGGGGGACACTTTACTATCATTTCCCATATGCAAGTTAATATTAAAATGTTAAAAGTGGGAAATTTAAACTAGAAACTTCACGAGAGAATTATCAAGGAGATTTGCGGAAATCATTTGATATACTTGGTTTATTTTATTTATCTCTCTAAGAATCTGGGACACTTGACTTTCAATGCATGAAAACCAAGGGCAAAACCCCTTGGAGTTTCTAGGTGATTTGGATGGAAACCCCAATCCATCTTTGGTGTAGATTTATCCAAAATTCACCAGTGTGCTCATTACTAAATTATTCAAATAATATTTTTATCATTTATGTGATTTCGCACAAGGGTTTGCATATTTTCGGAGAGTTGGACAATGCTCAGCTAGGGTTTGAAGTTCAACACTTTATATAAGGTCTTCAAAGAGAATTTGTTGTTATTAGTCATTTAGATCACCATTTGACACAATTGTACCTTCTTCTAAATATTGGACTTTGTAATTTCAGCTTTATCGTTTACAACACAATGTTATCATTAGCCTATTCCGCTTGGTTCCATAGGCTAACTAGAACTTAGAGGCCATTTGGCCTAGGTAGTTGTGGTTGCATTCATCTTGTGGTGATCTAAGGTAGTTTTGGGGGTACTTAATATTTATAGTAAGATCATTTTGGGCATGTTAGACTTCCAATTGCAGTGGCATGTCAATAATAAATTGGTAATATTGACAAGATCATCTGTTTGTTATTCATATAAATTACTGAGTTGATAAAGTTAAATTTTATTATTTTAACTTTATTAATGCATAGTCTATAGCTTGTGAGAAATATTTAACTAAATGGCCCCCCTCTATTATATAATACATTGGAAGCATAAATAAAAGTTATTGGGGACTTAAGTGAAGAAAAAATATGTTTTATGGCATGAAATATTAAAGACAAAAACAATCCCGATAAAATAGGAGCCAATAAATTGGCCGCATGAAAATAGGGGCAGAAAATATAATCCCAAAATTATAGGAAAGGGTAAAAAGTGATTTTGTTTATCGCACATTGTCAAGGTGAGTGGTTGAGCTCTTAGAAAGTGTTCTAAATGAGATCGAAGAACTATTTTTCAGCATGCTTTAATAAAATATGAAATTTAGTGAAATTGTGATGAATTTCTCTTAAGCGCTTGGAGGACGAAATCCCTCTATGCTAGCATTCTTCTCGCTCTTGCAAGACACAATCAGGACAGTTTATGTTGAGTTTCAAGGTAGAATCTGATCGTTGAGATATTTACTACTACTTTCATTTCCCAACTGCCAAGAGAGTTTGTTTACAAAGGATTAGGATTGTATTTGAGTTGCCTTGCGGAGACAAGCTGCTGGAGATTGGTCTTATCATTTGGGAAGGAAAATTACATACCGTACTGATGAAGTAAGACACAGAAGTGAGTTGCATTGGCTAAAGAAGAGTCTGTTCATCAAATTAGTACGAAAAATTATCAGAAACAGCTATGGGTTTGGAGGTAACAGTTGGATGCCTAACTGGACTGAAATAGTGAATTATATTCGGACGTGTGGAGCCTTAGACTATCATTGCAGCTGCAGATCTGAAACAGCGAATTGGGTATGCAATGTAATGTATTTGTGTCCATGGTATAAGGGAAAACATCACATTATCTATTGTGTATTGCATTGTAATTGTTCCTTTGAAGAAGTTAGTAATGTTATAATCAGAATATTCATCTACAGCTGTAACTTCAATTATCAGAAATTAACAAGTTGTTTTACATTATGTATTTGTGTCCTATTCAGTGGTGTTGGAAATACTACACATTAAATTGGGCATTGAAATGAAATAGAAATTCAATAATCACTTGCAAGTTAATTTTTTGACAAAATTCCTTAGAGTAGAAGAGACCAAAATTCCTTAGAGCAAGGGGGTTACTTCACAGGCTTCCATCCTTGTTTCTGGGTATGTACGTGTCCATATTGATTTGTAATAAACTTCAAATTTGAGAGATTAGAATGTAATTGTAATGATCTGATGCTAATAAAGTGAATTTTATTTCCAAAAAATTAAAAATAAAGTGAACTTTGATTGAGAAACTTGATGTTTATGTTTTATGCATTTAGTATTTGCGTATCTACATGTTCTTCATTATTGGGCATGCAAAGTGTTTGAACTTTTACAAAATGTCAAACATCCAAAACTTTAAAATAAAAAAAACAGCAGGATTTGTAAAGATTCTTACACACACAATAAATAATCAAATAGAAGTTACTTGCACCACATCACAAGTGTATATCAATTACATGACTACAAAAGCAAAGCTAGTTGAAGGAAACAATAGTTTAGATAAATAAATAAATGTTTTAGGTATACAAAACTGATGGACTATGATGTCCATTGCATCAAAACAAAAAAACGCAATGTGGAGTCATAACTATAGCAGGAAAGAGATTGTAGCTTTTAGCCGAGCTGTAATATTCCTTGCCAATTCTGATCTCAAAATGCTGATTAGAGGCTCAAGGAATACCATCAAACACTTTGCATACAACCTCTTCACTTCTTATTTCAATGTTTCAGTTTGATAATAATTGCTTAAAATGAAGTCAATTCTGATTTAAATGCTTTCAAATGGTTACTAAGATGTCTAGGCAAAAAACCATAATGCAAATGTAATTCTTTTTTTGTCTTTTGAATGCATATAGAGAACCTGCATAATGTAAATATGGACTTACAGTGGCTATTGCATTAAAATAAACAGTTGGCATTCAAACTAAATATGAGAGAGACAACTCTTGACATTCAAAATCCTTGGAATTTTAAGAATTGATAATGAATATGCATCTAAATCACCGTTGGCATTTTAACAAACGCTTAGCATGCAAGCTAGGATTAATGAAGTATTTTATTGATAATTCTCGTGCCAAATAGTTACAAAGATATAGCATGTATTTCCCAGAACTTATGAGAGCATAATTAGAGATCCTAGTATGTAAATGCCTTCTGTCAATGACGGTCTCCACCTTACAAAGTATATATTCTACCAATTTGACATGTCCTTGCTGTAGTTGTACATAATCTGCCAGTTGCTTGATTTCTTAATTTATAATGGCAGCCAATATAAATCTCCAGGTCTTCTGTAGATATACCTTCCAATCCTTCAAACCTATATGAAATTTTCCACCTGTTAGCACAAAGTGGACTCAATCAAGCAATATTTCGATTGGTCTTTCTCAATCTCAAACTTGCAAACATTTGAAGAGTTTCCGTTCTTCAATGAGGATAATGGCTGCAAACTGCAATTCAAGCTCTAAACCCCAATTTTCGCTATAAACAAAGTCAGATTCATCCAAGCACAATGAAATTGATCCTTGTCATGTTTTTTATAGTTCCTTCAATAAGGTCAATCACAAAGCTTCTCAATCATATTTCACAAAACTAAAAACATATTTGCTTTTGTATCTTTGGGTGTTGACTTAGGGAAAACATTTAATGAGTCGCTTAATAATATATTCATTTAATGCACTTATAATTTGACATTATAATCATTAAATGTCCTTTTATAATAAAATCATAAAATGCTCTCACTTTATAATATTAAATCCACTATAATTATAAAGTCACATGAAGTCAATATAATATTCCTTTAAAATGATCAAATTGTTTTTAAGTAACACTTTAATAATAATAACAAATTTAAATGTCCTAACTCCATTAATAACCATTATTTAATGATTCTGACTTCATCACTGGCTAAACCATTGCTCCCACTATCAATCTGGATGCGTTACTAAAAATATTAAGGGTTCTTTTCTAACATCCACTGACTTGCTATAAATAGCAAGTCTCTCAAAATGAGCCAGAAAACTCTGAATATCAATGCCTTAGAAAAAATGACAGATCTAGTGATAGAAAAATTTAGAACAGCCAACTGAAGAGCTCCAAAAGTCCCAAACTGGACCCGCTAATCCACCATACTGGCCTAAATAATAGGCTAATCCTTCTAACTTTGATGTGGATGAAGATGGGGACGTTACACAATCATTGCTAGCTCTATGTGGATTCATAAGCTTTTATCTGAAATAGGTATGTAAATACTTCTTTAGCCATAGGAGAATTACTTTGGATAGGGATTGATTCAAGAAACAAAAAGTATAAGTGTAGTTCAATCACTTAGGAAAAAGTCAGAATACAAAAATAATCTGAGTTACTGATAATGTTAGATTACAGTACAGGGTCGTGATTGAGTGAGAATATGATTGGGAGTTTGCTAGGGGATGTAGCCATAGGGTACCTATGGCTACTGGCATACTCTGGCTGTCACATCATTGCTCACAGTGGGTTTTTAAAAATAAATAAAATGTCAAAATGTCCTATAACAAGTATACTATGGTTTCTCTTAATGTCTTTCCTTAACAATGTGTTTTGACCTTAACTCTACATCATAACCACAAACGTAGCTCTTGTATTCAATAATATATGTAAGCATACAGACATTGAATTGTGTGTCAATCAGCTCTCTCACATTCTGTGCCTTTATTCTTCCAGTAGTTTTTAACCTCGCAACAAAACTGTATTTTCATTCTCTTAATATTCCAGTGGCCAATCTATAGCTGAATGCTATCTGATAATTTTCGGGCTTTCTAATCCTGGTTGCATATTTATATGGTTATTTTCTTCTTCTGTGTTCAATTTCTTTTCAGCACAACAATTAAGCATTCTTTCAATTCAAGTGCTTATATATTTGTATCTACTATTTTCATTTTGATTTCCATGGATCTAGTTTGGTTATTTGTGGATAATGATATAGAAGTTTGCTTCGTTCTCCTTTTTATATGATTCAATAATAACAACATATGATAGTTTAATTTAATGAAATTGAGAGGAGAGTTAGCTTATCTTGATTTGGTTATAAATAAGTGCTAATGTGAAAATTTACTAATTAAATATATTTAGAATAGATGCACCATTGACAATGCATTCCATTAAGACTTTTGTATTATTTGATAAAACTGGTTGCCATGGTTAGTGGAGTTTGAAATATTCCCTAAATGATTAAGTACTAAAAAACATAACAGCCTCTTAGCAATTTTGGCTTTTTCTTGTTTTTAACTGAAGAATCAAAGTTTACATACAATGGGAGAGGGAGATGTCTGTCTGTTAGTTGGATGGTGTATAGTTCTCCCTATTGATTTGGGCGATGAATTAAAAAACCAATGCATCTATTATGCATTCACAAGTCTATAATGTTGTTTTCAGATAGCTGCTGTCTGAAAACTGTGTGCTTTGGCAAGTTGCAGTTACATTGTTGAGAAATTGGGTTCGGAAAGAATTTGTAAAACTAGAGTAGTTGGTCAAGCAGAGGTTGAGAAAAGCTTTTATGGACAATTAATATTGGGAAAAGGAATCTCTACTGGGACAGATGAACTTTTAGCAAATGAAGTGGGAAAAGCTGGTATTATCATTTTTATTCAAATTTATAATATAAAATGTAAAAAATCAGTCTCAACACACATAAATGTTTATTTTTATTCAACAAATGGACAATGTGATGATACGATAATGAGGCTTAAGATTCCTAGTATTGTTGTTGGCAGTTGCTGCCGAGAAGCAAAGAGTAGCAGGAGAGGTGGCATCCATGTTGAACCTGAGTGTAGAAATTGATACAACTCCAGATAAAATGTATGTATTCTACTTACTTTTCTATGGCAGTTTTATTTAGCTTCTATGTTATCTTTGTCTTGAATGTATGTTTCCTACTTGTTTTACTGTGGTATTTTATTTTTATAGCTTCTACAATATCCTTGTGTTTTTATATTCACTGTAATACAAATATTGTATTCTTCTAGACTACAATATTCAATTACGTTGAACAGATAAGATAATTCATCAAGACTACCACATGGATCAATGCATATCTTTTTGAAAATTCAATAATTGTTTTATTGTGTCAAAATTAGGTGTAGTATGTGTTATATGTTGAAGTAAGCTAGCAATCTGAAAGAATGAAAACAACTTTCCACTAGTGAAATGAATACAATAGGTATTGTATCTATCGTATGGAAATGGGAGTCTGTAAATAGAATGATCAACCTTACGTGTACAGGCAAGGTAGAGGAGGTGAGAAAGTACAAGTTAAAGTTTGGCTACCCCTCCAAAGGTGCACCACTTATGAGCTCACTGGACATGTGTGTGAACAAGTGGCAAGTGGCAAGTATGCATGTAATAGGGGTCTCAAACGATGATGACATATGTTTCAATGCTATGATGAGACAAAAGTATGAAAAAGCCCAGTTAAACTTAGGCTGTGTGAATAGGTCAATCCTAGAAAGATGAATAGCTAACTAGTTTGACAGTGACTCTATTTACACTAATATGATACTCCTGCTCAAGCTGACCATATTAGATAATTTCCTATTATATACTGAGGCGAAAGAATTGGCATTCCTGTATGTCAGTCTTCTTTGGATTTGATAGATTGTATTCTATGCAAAAGAATCATTCAAGGCAACACTTGGTAATAGTTTATAGCAATGAACACAAGGTTTATATCTAACAGTGCCAATAAACAAATTACATTCATGGACAACTTGTTTTTGTTCATAATACTAAAGTAAACAGCCTTGTGTGCCCTAAATTAAGCTGTTTTAAGTGTGGAAATGTGCAACTAATTCACAAACATGAGCAAGACTGGAAACACCTAAAAAAGAGAACATGTTGTTCGGAAAAGAAATCCAAGTTGTGTTAAAAAACACTTAAGAGTGAGGAGTAACCATTTTCAATTCACTCTCTTCTCCAAATGTACAAAGGAACTTTCCCAAGGGCTTTAGAGAGTCAGAGACATTTTACAACCACATTAGTTTAAAGTTTAAAGTTTAAACACATACATATCAGCTTTATAACTTGTTCAGTAACGAACTCCTAGCAACACTCAACAAAAGGAACCATGGTGGGTTCTGTCTCTCGATCCTGCTAGGGGTCGCCACCCCCAAACTACTGCTCTAATTTTAGAAAATGAGGAATAAAAGTGATTTTGTATTGTGTTATATGGAACAGGAAAACAGCTCTTTCTATCTTTCAGTTTTTTCTAATTAATTGAATTCCTTTTATGCTTATGGTTTCTTGGCTCAATCCTAATTCTGTGTAATGCTGCAATGATTTAAAACATTTATATTTATATTTTACAATTATGATTTTACAATTGATGCTGAATCATTAATTCATCAATTTGTGCTCTCGAGTGTCTAGACACTATTTAATTGTTTGTTCTCAAGACCACTCATAAATGGGAAAAATCTATTTGGAGTTAGAATCTCTTTTGACTTGTTTGTTGATGTAGCATTAAGTGAAAGCATGTTACCTACTTGATGGATGATATCTTAGAAATAATATAAAAATTATTTTGAACATTTACTTCTTCCATTGATCTTTTCAAACTCTTATTTAAGAGGATATAGAGGGCAAGAAAACTCTATTAAGAACTCCCTTGAGGAATTGTTGATCAAGCTTGAAAACATTGTTAATTAGTGAGTGTCCACTCATTCTTACAACTATTTGAGTATCCAAGTTCCCTTAGAAAATGGCTGTGGAAGAGTCGTGTTGTCGGGTTATTGGGTAGTTAGACAGTTGGCCCATCTAAGGGAGTTACATGGCTGCGACAGTTTGCCTCGCAACCCCAGAGACACTATATGTACACATCATCTCCTTATTTGAGACATGTTGGTATGGAGTACATTTGTGTACGATGATCAATGAATGAACATATTATTATCTTTCTTTACATTTCATGATCAATGAATGAACATAGAGACTAATATGCAATTAGTCTCTATTACCCCACGAGGGTAAACATTTGGCATCGCTGCCATTTTGAATCTGGGGAAAGTGACGCAACCAATGGCATACCTCAGGTAGAGTAAATGGGAATACCTCTAGAGGAGAATGTGAGAGTGAACGAAAATGAAATTCCTGAGCTGTTCGAGGGAGAGCACACAGTGACAAAGAACTTCCATATTTTATTCCTCTCGAGTATTGAAACCTTCGTAGGAGAGAATTCGTACGAGAAGAGGTTCTAAAGGACATCGTGTGGGACTCCCTAAACATGAGCCCCACTGCCAACTAATTGTTGCATCAGTTTCCCAGACTGTTTGCACAAGCCTTCGTAGAAAAAAGACGGCAATGCGAGGAGATTGAGTGGGAGCAACGAAGGTAGTAGACCCTTCAGAACTTCTAGGAATAACACCATTGCGAAGCGGAAGAGCAAGATGAAAAAACAGCCGAAGGCCCCACCCATGAGCCCTAGGCCATGGGAATGTAGGTAGAGTGTGAGTGGAAAGAACACTAACCTCTGTAACTGTCGCATTGATGACCATAATGATGTATGGAGACTGTAAATACAACTTTTCTTGTTAACTATGATGTTTTTTGAGGATTAATGCCAAATTAGTTGAACAAAAATAAAAATAGAAATGAACAAAATAATGATGATATTTATGCCGCATGAAGAGCTTTGATCCTCACGCAACAAGTCGAGGGACGACAAAGGCTCAGGCAACTTGTTGACAGGTACAACGGTGGGGTCATAGAGGGTATTTTAGTACTGTAGGAGGTGTACTGAACAGAGAGCATGGTTCGCCTATCTAGCACCGAGAAGTACCAAGGACTTACTTGAAGAGACGCGGCAAAGGTTGAATTTATTTGAGGAGACGAGGGAGGGGTTTCTAAACTTACATACGCCACAGGTAAAGGACCCGGACAATTGTAAAGAGGGAACTAGTGTGGCTTAAGGTGTCGAAGGAGCATGAGTGCACGATGATTACTTTATCCTGGATACACGATTCGAGCAAGTACAGTTCGAGAGTAGACCACGGCTCTTCGCAGAAGTTGTCACACCACAATACATATAGGCACAAGTGTACACACAACAACAACAATCATTATCAACATAGCAACCACCTATAGCACTGCAGTGGCTGCTAGTTATGGCAGGGCTGAAACAAATATTACCCAAGTTTACTAGTGACAGGAAGGAAGATCTTTTCAAACATTGTCGTACGTGTGAAACTATTTGGGTGACAAATTTGTTACCGACAAGGATGAATGGCTCCAACAGTTTCATACAACACTATACGGTGTTGCCATCGACTGGTACTTAGACATGGACAAAGCAAAAATGAATACATGGGACGATCTCAGGAAAGAATTCCAAACAGAATTTAAACTGCTTAGGGATACAATGGGATCATCACAGAGATAAGCAAGGAAAGAAGGAAACTGTTCGAGCATATAATAGAAGATTGAAGGAATTGCTCAGAAAGATGGAAACCCAATCGATGAATGAATTAAAGAAAAGATGGTTCGTCGACGGATTAAATGCACCCCTGAGAAGAAAAATGAGGATTTTACCACCGACATCGTACACTGATGCGTACAATAGAGCGATGACTTTGCAAAGGGAAAGAAAAACTTTAAAGAAGAAAAAGAAAAGCAAGTCATCATCATCTGAGAGTAACGAATCCTCATATGACGATAGTAGCAGTGAGGATGAATCTAATAAAAATGTACAAGCATTACAGAAGGATATAGAACACATGATGCGAGAGTTTAAAACAATGAAAGGAGGCATAGGACGAAATGACGAAGGGGAAATGTGGTGCATGGAATGCAAAGAGAGCGGACACACAAAAGGAACATATCCCAAAATGTCACTATGTGACACCTGCTAGGTGATGGGCCATTCCTCCAATGAATGCCTATATAACTTAAACACAAGAGGGCTACAAGTCCTTTTCACTTAGGAACAACCATCTACCTCTGAGGCTGCCAACGAGCAAACAAACAATGCATCATTTCGTGGGTTTTGAAATAATTGGCGAGGAGGAAGAGGAGGTAATGAAAATAGAAGCTAGATACAATATGATTTGAAGTGCTGACCGATGATTTAGTGCTAGGCGTGTAGCCAGTGGGGCCACTTCGCTCGAGACTGTGACAAGAGCGACACACGGCAGAATTTGTGTTGATGGTGTGGTCTCGGAGATCACAAAGAAGTCAATTGCTCGAAGCCTCGGGTCAACTTAATCAACATTGAGGAAGAAGACACTGTGGTAGTCACTTGTAACCAAGCAAAACAAGCCATATGTCTTGATCCCCATACAGAGAAACAAAGAGTATGGGAGGAAGAAGAAGAAATAGGGAAGGCAATAAAAGTGAAGGGGGATAAACCTATGGTTCCAAGTAGCTTTGGACAAATAGAGGCTGAGAATGACATAATAGGGAGGATATTGCAAATTGCAGATAATAGTGAAGGCAAACCACAATTGGAAGAAAAATACACTTTCATTGGAGAGCAGCGGACGAAATTTTGTTATTGACCTTCGGACGCAAATGTTAAGTGAGGAGATGACGTCAAAATCTGGCTTTGACGGAGAATCTGGGGGAAGGGATGAGGGACGAAAACGGATGGAGCCTAATGACAAAGGCGTGCTGGAACTTGAAAGATGTTCGAAAGATGACTTAGATTCCTTGAACGGCCTTTTCCATTGGCAAATGGAGGATTGCGAGTTATTTTTGAGTTGTAACATGCTAGGAGTAGAAGGAATGGATGCAGAAGAGAAGGATGGTTTTTCGCCGGATTTCATAGAGTACAAAGGATAATCTCAAATAAATAAAAGTCCTACTCACAACTTCGACTTAGGGAAACCAATCAAATATGAAGAACCATCCGTACGTGTCACGAACCTCAGGGATGAAGAGAGTCCACGCAACATCCTAGTTGGCAATGATTGGAATCTTGTGATGAAGGCGAGAGCATTCAAAATCTTCATGGAGTACAAATAAGTGTTCACTTGGAGTTACAAGGACCTGAAGGGTGTACCGCCAGAGTTGTGTGTACACTGAATACCCTTAGTGCCTGGTGCGGTACCCATGCAGAAGAGATCGTACAGAATGAACAAGAATTACACAGTGGGGGTTGACGAAGAGATCCAATGCATGTTGGAGTCAAGAATCATATTCAGAGTTGAAACAAGTGAATGGGTCTCACCCATTGTGATATCATTAAAGGAGGCAAACCATATCAAGATCTGTGTTGATTTCCATTGCTTGAATGTTGCCACTATAAAAGATCCCTATCCCCCTTATGGATACAATCCTTAAAGAAGTTGCTGGACATGAAATGTAATCCTTTATGGATAGGTTTTCCGTTATAACCAAATATCGATTGTGGATGAGGATAAGCTGAAGACCACTTTCATGGTAGAAGATGAAGTCTATGCATATAACCGGATGCCCTTTGGCTTGTGCAATTCACTAGCGACCTTACAAAGAATAATCCTCCATATCTTTGATAAAATGTTCATAGGGAACTTTTGTGCATTCTTGGATGATTGGTCCATCATCAGTGGACAAGATAGAAATTTGGCAGCACTCAGGGGATGCATGGACGGTGTTGTCGTGCCAGGATGGCATTGAACTTGAAGAAATGTAGATTCATGGTACCCTGCGGTAACTGTTGGGGCACATTGTATGTATGACAGGAATGAAAATTGATCCCGACAAGATATGCGTGATCGTAGAGATGGAAGCACCGATCGATGTCAGTGGCATAAAATCATTTTTAGGGCATATTGGATAGTACAAGAGGTTCAGAAAAAAATTTGCTCAAGTTTCATTCCCCCTTGACAAGTTGACAAGAAAAGGTGAACCCTTTGTTTAGGGGACGAAGTGAGAAACCTTCTTTAAGGAATTAAAGACAAGATTGCTAGGGACACCAATCTTGGCATATCCAAACCGGGACAAAGAATTTCACGTGCATGTAGACGCATCTAACTTTGCAATTGGTGCAACACTTGTGCAAATGGGTGATCATGGCTTTGATCATCCTATCTGGTTTGCTAGCATATTGTTGTCAAAGGCTAGGAAGAACTACAACACAACAAAGTGGGAGGCTCTAGGAATGGTGTATGTTTTACAAAAGTTCAGACACTACCGGTTGGCAATGCCCTTAACATTCTACGTAGACCACCAGTAATTGATGTACTTGGTAAACAAACCCATCATTCAAGGGAGGGTGAGTAGATGGTTGTTGCTACTCCAAGAATACATTCACCATTATGGTGCAACCGGGGAAGAGCCACGTTATAGCTGATCAACTATCTCGGATCAGGCCGGGGGAGACGCTGGAAGCAATTAATGATGACTTCCTAGATGCACATTTATTCTATATAGCCATCCTTCCAGAATGGTATAAAGGCATTGGAGAATATCTATTCACTTCACAATTCTCGAGGGAGATGCCACCAGGCGAACGACGAAAGTTAGCATTAAGGAGTAGAATGTTTTCCCTGATAAATGGTCTGTTGTAATGGGGCTAGACCAAGTGTTGAGAATGTTGTCTTGCATTTTGTTATCACAAAATGTAGGCAACAGTGTGAAACTTTTTCAAACTAGTTTTGCATCTCTCTAAGTTGAATTTGATATTCAATTGCTAAGTGTTGATTGATCAATCAACTCCAATTCGTATATCAAATTGTTTTACTGAAGGCTTTGGTTAAGTCTTTTTTGTTTTATCATCTTTTATCTTTTATTATATGCAAGAGAGCTCTAGAGAAATTGTGCCAGCAAAACTATGTTTGTGTAGCACTACTTTGAGAGAAAAATGAATACAAAGGAGCAATTTAGAGTTAACTTTGATTGAGTTGGATTGTTATTTGTGTGAATTAGAAGCTTTGCCTGTAATTCGCATAAGTTATCTTTGATTGTTGTTATCTTGTGTCATTGATAATTGAATATAAAAGAGTTAAGAAGTAATTGGAGCTAGAGCTTTGACTAGGAGCAATTGTGGAAATATTTAGGTAGAAACTTTGTCTGTAGCTTATACTTCTTTCTTAATTCTCAAAATAGTTAAGTTATTTTTACTTTTAGGAGTCTTTGTGCCCTAATTGTAAAGCTTTTTTTCCATATAGAAGTACGACCGAACTTAGAGCCAAACTGGTACACTTTCAGCTAGCCTTGGAGTTAGTGTTAGTTTATTGGTACCATCATTTCCAGCTTTAGATAGAAGTGTAGTTAGAGATTCACTCTTCCCATTACTCGCTCCACGAGTAAGTGGATTCTTTCTTGAAAGTTAAGAAGAAAGAATATTGGTAATGCTCTTTTTACAAAATCTCTCGACTTCTTGCTTACCTTGAGTCGATCCAAGGAACGGTGAGAAGGGGGAGCCTTCCCTTTAAGGTAGGAGAGACTCTGTCTCACACGTTTTGGTTGGTCATCCTATTTTGCAATTGGATTTTTACCCAAAACTGTCAGTTGAAAAATATCCACCCAATAGAGAAGATGCGCCATGGAGGAAGAGGTACAAAGTGTCCTTCAGGAAGCCCATGAAGGCCTGACAAGAGGGCATATGGGACCGGACACAATGACAAAGGAAAATACTTCTGGTAGTGCTATGGTGGTCAACACTCTACAATGACGCTAGAAAGTGGGTTTGAACAAGATTTTATGCCACTCAATCCATCAAATGCAAAGGAGTTGTTTGAACGATGGGGTTTAGATTTCGTGGGACCCTTGAAGCCAAGTCGAGCTCGGAGATGCCACTACATTGTGGTAGCAACCAAGTATCTCGCAAAGTGGGTGGAGGTACGAGTGTTGTTCGATAACTCAGCCATAAGCACAACAAAGTTCATTTATGAGCAAATAATCATACGTTATGGCATACCTATCAAGTTGACCAATGATAGGGAAGGTCACTTCGTTAATCATGTCATCCGACTGCTGACAACCGAGTTAAAAAAGTTTCACTCGTTGTCGAGCCCTTACTACTTGAGAGCCAACGGCCAAGTGAAAGCAGTGAACAAAATTCTTGTGTCGGTCATCTACAAGTCATGTGGGGTCGAGCAAGCTGATTGGGAAGAGAAATCGCCATCGACACTTTGGGCATACCACACAATGTATAAAGTTATGACCAGACAAATGCCTTTCCAATTAATGTTCGAACAAGAAGTAGTGCCCGTAGAATTTATGGTTCCAAGCCTTTGGATAGTAATTGACAATAGGCTGGGCGATATGGAAAGTCTTCCAGAGTGATTGTGTTCGCTAAACAAGCTAGACAAACAAAGACTAATGGCACAATGAGCAACCCAGGTAGCCCAAATTCGTCTCAAGGCATGGCATGATAAGCATTTGAAGCGGACACAATTCCATCTGGGACAATTGGTGCTAAAATACAATGGGGTCAATGAGATTAAGCCCGAGAACTTCAAGGTGAAATGGCTAGGACCCCACAAAATATAGGAGGTGGACAACAACAGAGCCATTAAGTTATGGACTCTTGATGAACGGTAGATAGCAGACTCAATGAATGGCTCAAAACTCAAAATCTATCACCGACGACATGAAGGACAAGCGACCCACCAAGTAAACTAGGTAGGCGAGAATGTTTTTTTAATAATTTTAAAAATAAACTTGGAAAAAAATAATTTAAAAGAAAAGTTACAAAAAGAAAGAAAAAGAGTTCCTGGCGGACACCGCAGACACATTGTCCCTGCAGACAAGAGTCCCGCAGAATATTGCCCGCAAACACAATGTCTACGGCTTTGGTTCCTTGGGGATTATAAAACTCTGTCACTGGCATCTATCTGACCAAAATAGGCCAAGGAAAATATAAAACACAGGGATACCAGGGATAACCAATACATAGCATAGCAACTTACAAGGGATACCAAGCCAAGTATTGTCCACACGCCATCTGGAAGGACCAGTTCTAAGGAAATTCGACGATAATGTATTAAGCAAAACTAGCCATGGACAATAGTTGGAGGAGCTGCGGAGATCACACGACAGCGGGTCATACATTTCTTATTAACTGTTCTACACGGGAAAGAAACAGTAGCAACCATCGCACTAGGAAGAAGGGAAGCATACTTAAGGGTTTTGAAAACTGTGGCCACGTAGAGGAAGAGAGCTATGGTCGAAGGGATAAGAGGAAAGCACCATGGACACAAAGAAGGGGAATTGGCATCAAAAACCCTAACTGTTCTAAACATTTTTACAACATGACAAAACAAGTAACAGTCAAGGTATGCAGGGTAAAGGCAACATTAGAGGGACCAGTTGGAAGCAGACAGTTTCAACAAGGACAAAAAAACATGAGTTTTGGCTTTCGACATTCATGTTGCAAGGGACGGAACTACCTCCAACAGTAAAAAACAAAGTTCATCCCAAGCTACAAGCATCCGAGAAGGAAGTCATTTCCCACGGTGCAATGCAGTTCGAAGGCTTGAACAACAGTGAATGTAGGCGATGGTGGAAAGAGACGCCAGATACCAACCTTGTCAAGCAAATACTGAGGGCATTGGGTCATCCAGATGGCAATATTTTCCATCAGGCTGTTTGAGCAAGTATTGAGAATCATGATTGAATTGTATGAAAGACACAGTAGGATGAGCTCATTCGAATACAAAAAAAGATCCCATGACATTTTCGTTCAAAGCTCGTGATTTTCCCAGAGTTCTTGGCATTCCAAGATGTCATGTCCCCAAATTTGAATGTAATATTTAAATTTAATTAATTAATTAATTGGTCCCAGAATTTAAATAATATAATAAAAGGACGTTTAATTAGTTAGTTTAATTAATCAATATGGGCCCAAGTTAATATTTGTATTTGTGGTTCGGATTGATTTAATATATCTCGGGTCTATTTTTATTTTAGTTTCCGTTGGTATGTGTTGCCGTCGACTATCTTTGTACACCCTTGGAAAGGTTTTTCCCGATGAGTATTTAAGCACGGCTTGTAGGTAAACGTAGATAAGCATTTGGATTATTTATTTTGTACTAGGAATTCCTGTTGGGATTCTTTGTTCGCCATTTCGGAAGTGAAAGATCTTCCCTACTTGGCTTATTCGGTTTTGATGGGATTCAACCCTCACCCTATTTCGTTGCATGTAATACTTCGCTTGGATCTAGCAAATCGGAGCACCATCCTATGGCAAATATTATTCAAAGATTATACATGTTCTATCTCCATTCGTGTTTTGGTTTCCTATGATGAATTTGGGTCTTTGAGTAAGTACATGTCCAAACATTTCTATCTGCACACCATTCACTTCTCCGTGCACAAATTAGTTCATCTTTTGTGTGCCTTCATTGTCCTACTGTACGAAAACCTCCCTTTTCCCTTATTGCATCAACTGTACAGCCTTCCTCAATATTCACAGCTTCCCCCAAGTATTCCGTATGACCTTAGTACCTGCCTCACGAGTATAATTGTCACACTGTACGGACGACATCGTACAGCCAAGTCATCTTGCATCGTATAGCCTATTCCTCCATCGTACTTCATCCTACCACCCGTTCGTCTGTCCTTTTGTTGTTGGTGCACGGCCCTTCCATTATACTGTACTGCAACATCTCCCTCTACACCGTACGATATATTTCAGCCCAACCTCCTCCACCGTACGAACTCCTAACTTAATGTATGGACTATCATTTGTACCCAATCGCTCATTGTTTTGTACTCAAACACTGCTTGGGAACTTTACAGTGGTATCAAAGCTGGTGATCTTGCCAGCCTGCCAGGATGATTGAGAGATTTTGGTATTTGGATCACAGTATGGCGTCGAACAGGAATGGAGAGTGGTGGTTGAAGGCACTGCAAAAGATTGGTAAAGAACTCAACGAGGGTATTGATCTTCCATTAGATATATTGGAAGTTTGTTTGTATCAGGTGAACCAATTACCTTCAAGGTTTATACAGACAATCCTCTCTCTGATTAAGGAGGCCTTAAGTCAACTCAGGCTTTTGAGACACCCTGACAAGGATAAAAGATGGGCAGTTGCAGCATGTCTTAGCGAGGTCTTGAGAATTTCGGCTCCTAAAGCATTGTATGATGATAACACCATGATAGAGATATTGCAATTGATAGTTGACAGCTTTCAGAGTCTTATTGACTTCAGTAGTGACCCTTTTGATAGGAGATCTACAATATTGGAGAATTGTGCAAATGTCAAAGTAAGTAACCTTCTCTTAGATCTTGAATTGCAAAATTTGGTCCATGATATGTTTCATCACTTCTTTGTCACCATCAAGGAAGATCATGATACGAAGATTTCAGTTGCTATGGAGTCTTATGATTTTGTGCATTGAAGAGATGGATGAGATATCCCAACCCATCACATCTATGTTATGGGTTGTTCGTAATCTAGAATGTATCCTCTCTATAGTAGCATATAGATTGGTCAATAATGTTTTCAAACATTGTGAAGAAAAACTACTATCTCATTTGCACAAGTGGGAGAAAATGGATGACAACAATAAGGGTGATGCTTTACATGAGGAGAATGAAGGCATGATTACAGGGCTGCTCCAGGAGGATTTTCTATATCTTTCTACTACACCAACATGGGGAGAACACCAAAAAGATGAAGAGGTTGCTTGCACGGATCTTGTGAAGACATGGATAGATCAGGTTGTGCCCATCACCGAAGTTGTGCCGAAGGTTGTGCCTGTCACTAAGGCACTATCTGTTGAGGAAGTTCCTTTAGTTGCCAAAGTTGTGTCCATCATAGAAGTTGTGCCTATTGCCGAGGCTTTGTGTCTGTCACCAAAGCTATGTCCATCATCATGGTCTTGTTCGTCACTGAGGTTATATGTCCATCATCGTCGTTGTGTTTGTCACCATCGTATTCATCACCATCATGTCCATTACCGACGCCGAGTTTGTGTCCGTCGTCGAGTTTGTGTCCTTCATCGATACGAAGTCCCTCGTCAGGTTCGTATCTGTCACTGTCGTTGTGTCTATCACCATCGTGTTGGTCACCAATGTCAAGTTCGTGTCCGTCATTGAGTTTGTGTCCATTACCGTCATGTTCATCACTGACGTCGTGTTTGTGTTCCTTGTGAAGTTCATATCTGTCACCATCGTGTCCATTGACAACGAGCCCGTGTCCGTCGTCGAGTTCGTGTCCATTGTTGAGTGTCGTAGAGTTTGTGTTTGTTATTGTTGTGTCCAGCATCAACGCTGTGTTCGTGTCCCTCATCAAGTTCGTGCTTGTCACCATCGTTGTGTCTGTTGTTGTCACTGTCGCCATATCTGTCATCATCATTGTGTCTGTTGCCATGTTCGACACCACTATCGTCATCATGCTGTGTTCGTGTCCCTCATCAAGTTCGTGCTTGTCACCATCGTTGTGTCTGTTGTTGTCACTGTCGCCATATCTGTCATCATCATTGTGTCCATTGTCATCATTGCAACCGTGTCTATTGCCAAGTCCATCATGTTCATCACTGTCATTGTATCTATCAACCACGTTGTGTTTGTCATCGACGTCAAGTCTGTATCCGTCGTCAAGGGTGTATCCGTTGCTGTAGTTGTATCCATCGACGACATCATGATTGTGTCTGTCATCATTGTGTGTCTGTCATTGTGGCTGCATCGGTCGCAATAGCTACGTCTGTCGCCATTCAGACATTGCTCGTTGTCGAGGCTTTATCCATCATCGAGGCTTCAACTAAGGTTTTGCATGCCACTGAGGTTTTATGTATAGCTAAAATTTTGTTTGGTGCTGAGGTACTCTCTGGTGAGGTTTTTTTTGCCAAGGTTCCCTTTATTGAGGTACTCTTTGTTGAGGCTCCCATCATCGTGGCACCCTTCAGCGAAGCTCATGTCACCGAGGTTCTCGCAGTCGAGTCCCCCTTCGTCGACATTCTCACCACTAAAGCTCTCTTCATCAAGGTTTTATCTGTCAGGAATATAATAGTGGTTGTGTCAGTGGGTAAGTTTGTGCTAGCATCAGCGTCTATGTGCATGACTCTACACAAAGAGGTTTTTGAACATAATGACATGAAAGATTTCATCAATTTGCGTCATTGGGATCTTAGTGAAGGCCATGAAAATGTTTATATCAGAGTGGCATAGTGGATGCTTAATGGCAGTGGGGTGCAAGGGAGGTTTGATGACAATTCACTCATTTCGGCTGGGTGTTTGATTTGGGATCCTGGTGACTCAGGATATGATAATGTTTATATCAGAGTGGCATAGCCAAAGTTTGATAGCAATGTGCTACTATTGAGAATTGAAGTCATTTCACTTGTCTTGCCAGCGTGTTTGATTTGGGACCCTGGAGCTGTTGATGTTTCGTCAAATGACGGATTGCTTGAGGGCAAGCAATTTTGGGCAGTGAGGATTTGTCATGTCCTCAAATTTGAATGTAATAATTTAATTAATTAATTAATTAATTGGTCCCAGAATATAAATAATATAATAAAAGGACCTTTAATTAGTTACTTTAATTAATTAATATGGGCCCAAGTAAATATTTGTATTTGTGGTTCCGATTGATATAATATATCTCAGACCTATTTTTATTTTAGTTTCCATTGGTATGTGTTGACATCGACTATCTTTGTACACCCTCGAAAAGGTTTTCCCCAATGTGTATTTAAGCACGACTTGTAGGTAGGCATAGACAAGCATTCGGATTATTTATTTTGTACTGCGAATTCCCGTTGAGATTTTTTGTTCGCCATTTTGGAAGTAAAAGATCTTCCCTACTTGGCTTATTCGGTTTCGGTGGGATTCAACCCTCACCCTATTCCATTGCATGTGATACTTGGCTCGGATCTAGCAAATCAGAGCACCATCTTGTGGCAAATATTATTTGAAGATTATACATGTTCTATCTCCATTCGTGTTTTGGCTTCCTATGATGAATTTGGATCTCTAAGTTATTACATGTCCAGACATTTCTATCTGCACACCGTTCACTTCTCCTTGCACAAATTAGTTCATCTTTTGTGTGCCTACATTGTTCTATTGTATAATTATAACAATGTTCACAATATTCAACCATACAACCTTCCTCAATATTCACAACTTCCCAAAGTATACCTTACGACCCTAGAACTTGCCTCACAAGTATAATTGTCACACCGTACAACCGAGTATTTGGCACCGTACGGCCAAATCATCCTGCACCGTACGGCCTATTCCTCCATCGTACTTCACCCTACCACCCGTCCGTCCGTCCTCCTGTTGTTGGTGTACGACTCTTCCATAATACTGTACTTCAACATCTCCCTCTACACCATACGATCTATTTCAGCCCAACCTCCTCCATCGTACGGACTCCTAACTTCATGTACGGATTGTCATTTGTCCCCAATCGCTCATTGTTCTGTACTCAGAGACTCCTTGTGAACATTACACAGGATAGAGAGGCCGCAAGGTGGTAACCAATAATCACAAACTTTCACATGATTAGAAGGAATACTAGATTAAGCTGGTAGGTCGGGAGCTTAGGGTTGACGAATTTGATTCTGTCATAAAGGACACCAAGAGTAAAGGGCTGAGATGTGACTTTGTGAGGGATGGACCTTGGCGGTGCATCATGGATGTCATGAAGAGTCGATTGATAGGGGCAAGTTGGGCTTCTAATATTGCCCTACCACAAATTGTTTTCATGAATGAAATCTTGAATGGGATATTGTATAATTGGGCATCTGCACTCGCTGCTAGAATGGAGGAGTTTATGACTTTGCAACACCATACCTTTTACATACCCCACCATGCTATCAGGTTATTTTTAGAGGCTGCACTTCATCAAATTCTTGCTGATGTATTGGAGGTATCATCGAAAGCAAAGTTGGCACAGGGAGAACTCCATATTTTATTAGTGCCACTTAGACATGGGTGGTACGATGGCTGCCCAAAAGAGGGTGATGCAGGAATTGAGCACTGGTGACACAAAAAATGGTTGAGAAGATACTTCAGAAAGTGATGAGACTACTTCAGAAAGTGTTAGTGCTTAGGCAAGAACAAGGCGGATGTGACCCAAGCAGTGTCTCCACCCAAGTCACTGTTGACACCACCCCTATTACCCACATTGGCACTCTTGGTACCTGCCACATCCACTATTTTGATCCCACCATTCGGTCAAAGGAGACCACGGTTTGTTATGACACCACCCTCGATGATGGTTGAGACCACAATAGTCCTAAATGAGGAGACAAAGGAAAGGGAAGTAGTCCTTCCAGAGATGACCGCCGAGAGTCGGATAGCGGAAGTTGTCTCGGTTAAAACCAGCCCAGATGTAGTGGCAATGGTTCTAGCAAAAGGTGCGATGGAAATGTACTAGGAGCCAGAGGCAGATGAGAGTAGAGCACCAAAGCCTCAGGTCAGATTAGAGGTAATTTGCACAGAGGTTGTCGTCACCATTGCTTCTACCTTGTTGACTAAACCAATGAGCGTGGTGCAGTCGGCCCAACTAGAGATAGCGGATGTCCAAGTGATGGATCGGGCCAGCATGTTCTTGAGACAGCGGTTTCGACTCAATCCTATTGACGTTGGTCCTTCCATTCAGTCCCCATGACAGGAAGCGGGTTTCAGTAGAGCACCAACAACAGCACCACCAGAAGAGAAGGAGAGTTCACTGTCTGAGGATGCACCAGGGGAGGAGACTGCACTAGAACTAGAAGTTGTTGGCACAGGAAGCATGGAGGTTGATTCAGGTCAGCAGATTGAGCAAGAGGATGAGGACAAATTTTCCTATGGGTTGGATGAGGAGATATCTAGGGCATACATCAAAGCCCTAGAGAATGTGCTCGGAAGAGGTCGGGTGATTGAACATCATAGCTTGACTAGAACACGGGAACTATAGTTGATCCGAGCGTACATAAGGAGAACATGCCTTGAGTGGTTCCACTCTTGCTTTGAGGAAATATGATGGCCAGCAGTAGAGACGTCAGAGATGTTGGCAGACTGGGCTACAGAGCCTAAATTGGGACCAATCACTAGCACCATGGAGAGGCTTGCACATGACATAATAGTGGTGTATAAAGGCACCTACTATGCTCAATGGCATTAGGAGGCAAACAGAGTGGTGGCTGAGAGGTCCAAAGAGGTTGATGTGAAGGCTCGAGAGGAGCTAGCTACTCATTTGGCTAGCCAATAGGCAGCTTGGGAAGCAGAGTGAGCAATGCTCTTACAGGATAAGGAACAAAAGAGGCTAAAGGAGCTTGTGCGTAGAGGGAAGCACAAGCCATGGAGGCAACACTCTTGCTGAAGGAGGCTGTAGAGGTCAACACGAGGACTCCAAAGGATTTGTGCATCCATACAGATCAGGTCTACAAGTTGCGCCAGTTGCTGAACACTCCAGGGATGCAACCTCCCCCTTAGTCTTTGTTTTTTTGATGTATTTGTATAGTTGTCTCCTATTTTGTAAGTCCCCAAGAGACGACTTTTCTTTTGGGGGGATGATGTTGTTGGGTTATTGGGTAGTTAGACATATGGCCCATCCGAGGGAGTCACACAGTCATGACGATTCACCTTGCATCATTTCCTTATTTGAGACATTATGGTATGGAGTACATTTGTGTACGATGATCAATGAATGAATATATTATTATTATCTCTCTTTACATTTCTTGTTGAGTACTTCACTTTCTGCACACAATTAGTCTCTTTTACCCCACGAGGGTAAACATTAGTTAACTTTGTTATAGGCCTTTTCCATACATAGCTTAGCTATCATTCAGTTGCTTCTGGTTTGATAGAAAGAATGCCTTAACTTATGGTTCATTATGATTCTGTTGAGAAGTTTCTTTCCTTGAATAAGTGCTTACCTTTCATTAGTAGAGAACAAGATGTGATGTTTTAATAAGTAATGTTTACCATATAGGGTAAAATGATACTTATCGCATGTAGTATAGTAAAATAGAATGCAGAACAAATACTTTATTCATATATACAATATGTACTCCAATGCTTACAGTATGATTTTCATGATTACAATGATGTTCCAAAGTCCCTTCCAGACAGTGTACATATACTTTCCCGAAGGGGTGACTAAACCTTCACATGTCCTTTCGGATACAATTCTACCCATCGGCTACAATAAAATTTACCAACAACATCATCCCCCCCAAAAAGTAAAGTCATCTTCGGATGACAATTACTAAATCATCGAGACAAATTAACAAAATGGAATTCATTAACTGTGACTAACTATAACTGGATAGATCTTTTTCCTTCACATCACATTCACATTTCTCCCGTGCTTGCACCAAACTGGTCTCCAAAAACACGTCGCATTTGTAGCCTTCTTCGCTTCCAACTCCTGGGTACACTGAGCCAAGTGTCACTCTACTGCCTCCAATTGGATGGTCAGCTCCTTCCGAGTTCTCTATGCATCCACCAAGACGGCCTCAAGTCCAACACCTACTCTGAGTGCCGCAAAGTGTAGCACCCCTCTCAAAGGCTTCTCCAGTGCCCTCTCCACCTCTGGCATACAAACACTCCATGCTTGTAACAGCTCTAGGTCTCATCAAACTCACACAAAAGTCCATGGAACACGCCATTTTTGTTATTTTCTTTTGACCCCACACTCTTTCTGCCAACCACTTAGGTTTTCATCATTACTTGTTTATGTCTTTCCCTACATTATTCATTATGAACTGTTTTGATTTGTTGTCGTTTTTTTTTAGAGCCTCCTATCACCCTTCTTCTGTGTCCTTACAGTGGTCTATTCGATCTACTTTCCCTGCTTACATTCGATTTCTCCTAGACTAGGTAAGAAAACTTGCATGTAATTACATTGCTGAAATTAGAATCAGAAATATGATTTGAGCAGTAAGTACAGCTACTTTTCTTAACTAGGAATTTATTTTATATCTTTTGTATATTTTGACAATCACTGATATTCTTAAATGAGCCATTGACTTACAGAAGGTATGTTCATCTTATAATATTTACATCCAATATCTCATGTTACAACCAGGAGTGGAATGTCATGCATATATAGCAGAAAATTGTAATTGTAGTCTCATAACTAATCTCTTGGATAGTATTGATATGCACATTCTGTATTCCAGGTGAGAAATGTAACATTTTTTTGTTTCTTTCGTAGAGGTTTCTGAAGATCAGCCCTTTAGTACACTCTTTGCCACATTCTAATTTTGAATACTCTTTCCAGGTTGAAAAAAATAATTGCATCCTTACGTGCAGGAGCAGAATATGCTGATATACCACTTCAAAAATGCATCCTTCTGTCAGGATGCCAAGCAGGAGTATGTGCAGCTGAGCGCATTGGAATGCCTTGCATTGTCATTCGGAGCAGGTAATAACTATTTCTGTGTAGTAAATAGATACATTTGTCTATGAAAAGGTGCAGTAACTATACGATATAGGTCTCTATGTTGTGTATATATACAATAGTTTGCATTTAACTGTACTGAAAATTTCTGTAGAACTTTAAATGTGTGTATTCTTGAACTAGCACCATATCACATAGGCAGAAATAGTGAATGTAAGTGCACAAAATAGAATACAGCGCTTTATGTTGATGTTTTGTCCAAAAATAGAAGATAAACAACAATAAAGGACAAAAGATACAAAAGACACAACAAGTTTATCCTAGGAAAACCCTCCAACTAGAAGGAAAAATGCAGCCACACCAGTAAAATTTATATTTTACTAAAGAAATGTTCCAATGTACAATGTTTTTCACTTGATGTGATATATATAACAAATAGAGAGAATCTTCATATTACACCTGAAGGTCTCTTCAAATTCCTCAAAACACGACTCTTCATATTCCAAATGCATGCCACTATGCATGATGTATGACACGTCTTTATATTTAACATTATCTAAGTTATTATCACCAACGTCTTCTTCTACTGAAGATGACCTGAAAGGTTATAATGATCATATTTCTAAAAATTGGAGATAAAGATTTGTATTGCGGCTACAATCGTCAACACTCCCTTTTAAGGAGAGGAGAGAGAGAGAGAGAGAGAGAGAGAGAGAGAGAGAGAGAGAGAGATCTTTAGCATAGTAGTCATAGATAGCTGCAACAAAAAATGTCAATGACAAATTGTGAGCAGATAGATATTCATAAAAAACATGTTCTCTCAGCATAACATAATTCATTTAATCACCGAACATGAAGGATTTGCAAGAACCACAACCAACTTTCATCATGGACTTTCTCAGCGTGATGTTGTCATGGAATCTCTCACCATGAGAAGCTTGTAAGTCTCTTACATCACAGACTCTCTCAACGTGATGTTGTTGTGGAATCCCTCAACATGAGAAGTTTGCAAGGCTCTGACATCATGTACCCTCTCAACGTGATTTTGTCATGGAATCTCTCAACATGACAAGCCTGCAAGGCTTTTACATCACAGACTTTGTCAACGAGATGTTGTCATGGAATCTCTCAACATAACAAGCCTATAAGGCCCACAACTAGCTTACATTATGCACTTTCTCAACGTGATGTTGTCTCATGGAATCTCTCGACATGATATCTAGCTCCCATCACAAAATCTCTCAACATGATGACATCTTAGACTCTCTCTACATGATGTTCACTATGATTTACCTCATAAGTGAAAGAGTTTTCATAGTTGTTCGTACAACTTTATTAATTTCACATGAATAAGAACTCATAATCAACAAAAAAAGAAATCACAGTTTAGACTCTTTTCCAACAAGAGTCTCAATTTCTACAATACCAAAACATTAGCATGTATAAGAATGGTGGGGATTCTAGAAAGATTCCCTCTCAACAGAAACAACTTTGATCATCATAAGAAGATAACTGATGAAACCTCGCTCTAAAGCTAAAACATCTCCCTCTCAATACATATCATCAAAGCAACCTTCTTATATGATCTCTCCTACAACCAAGAGAGATTAATTAATAACTCATAAAATCAACTTATTGTATAGATATCAATTTTAAAACAAACCACTATTCCCAATGTTATAAAAACAAGTATCACAAAATACTTATCTCCTTGTTTAGTTTCCTTGGTCCTTTAGTCATAGTAAGCCCTAGTTTGCATATTGTGAAACAGTGCCTCTAAACTTGTAATAACCAACTTTCATAACCCTTAGTTTCCCTCATATTTTAACAATCAAAATAAACTATCGACATAGTTACATGAATGGGATTAACATTTATAACAGATTAATTGATTCTCGTGAAATACCTGAATTAGCAAATGGAGATTTTCTTCCTTTATTTAATTACAATGAAATTTAAGTTGTACGAAAGAGAGATCATTAACTAACTAATACATTTAACTATCACTTCATATAACTAAAAGGAGTAAATGTAACTTCATAAATATATAAATACATATCTTGCTGAACTTGAAATGAATCGCAAAAGGAAATTCAAATACTCGTTGAATCATAACAGGCTAAGAATGCAAACCCGTTCTATCTTGTGCAAGTCTTGGCATTGGTGGAGAGGAGAAGCATTGTTAGAGGCTTAACCACCTAACCATGGACCTAATGTATCCCCCTCTCCCTCTCAACTGAGAATAACCCTACCCTGTACGGGATAAGGCACAAGAACACCATCTTGTCCTGCCACCTGAGCATCCTAGTGTTAGAGTATCAACTAGACAAACAGTTAGACCGTGGAATCCCTCCTATCACCATATCCATTCGACTAGTAGTTCCTAACCTCTAGTGATTACAACAAAACCACTTGCCACTACTCCTATCCTGGCCAAAGATTATACATGGACACTGTGTGCTCGATCACCTTATTGATTTCCAAAACCACAGATTGAAAATCCAAGAGCTTTGCCAATTCTCTGACAGGATTACTCAATCAATTTTGGCCAACAAACGGGAATAACCTCTTGATTTAATTCCCTTGCACTTTAGGCTTTGCTAAACTTAGGCGGGTGAACCTTCACCTTAAACCCTAATCACTTGCTTCAAAGCTTTTCTATAGCGAATTTAAACTTTGTGAGTTATAAGTTGGCAAAATCTTTAAAAAATAAAAGTTGAGTGATTGCTTTGAGATATGTACTTGTGAAATGAATATTATTTAAATGGGAGGAATAATATTTTATGAATTATGGATGGTAGAATATTGAACTTCAAGACCTTGTGTAAAGTTTCTGCAAATTTTGAACAACCAAATTGATATAATGCCTTTCTATACTTGCTAAAGATGATCTTGAATATATCAGACCTGTATAAGAAGTGTTATCTGGAGTATAATAATTATTTTGCAAAATGTTTTATACTTGCTACAAATCGGATAGGGCAGTAATGCTAAAGGAGGAAACCATATAATTTTCGTGTGTCCTTTATCCACATTATTAACTCTTATTTATAAGGTGTAATGTCCCTATTTCCTAGATCAATTTTTATAATAAAGTTAATATAAGATAAATAAATCAATAAATATAATTTATAATTATGATTGGATGGATAGAGTAAAATAAACAAATATTAATTATATATATCATTTATTTTGATCCTATATCAAATGGATATAATATTATATCGATTGATAAAACATTAAATAAAAAGAAATAATAATAATAATAAAATATATAATAATAAAAATAATAATTTATTAAAATTAGGACAATACAATACGAGAGTACAAATGAATATAATATAATAAGAAAATTAAAGTGATAATAATAGTAATATGATATATTATAATTAACTAATATTATCATTGTGTATATTAATTAAAATAATCATAATAAATTAAATAGTTAATTTTAAATAATTATAATAATGAAATATTCTCACTATTACGATAATGATAATAATAAATCTAAGATAATAATTAAAACATTAATAAATAACAATCGATGCCCATTATAATTGTTTTAAAACAATATCATATACCTCGAAATCGATAATCATTAAGGAAAAAAAATGAAATTAAACATTATCAAATTAATAACAATTAGCGGCAATCGCAGGTATGAAAGCGGACGACGTTTGGCAAGATTATTGTTTCATCCTATTAATACAGGATATCAATGAAGGACAAAGAAGGCATAGAGGCAGTGGAAGAAGAGACAAAAGATGTCCACAGAAGTAATCGCAGGCGACACCTTACATAAGGCAGCTAAACGGCATGATAAGTATTCTCAGCAGTGTATAATATAATATCATATCTGCATCCAATCTGAAGTTAATATAGTGCATTAAATCACAGTCTTATCTGAAGGTCGTTAAATCCGTCTTGGTATTAAAATTTCAAATAGTTCACACCAGACACAGCCAGCATTATCATTGCAAGCATATAGTTGAGTATCAGAGACGACAATCAGATCACTGTAGCAGGATTACATCAGACTTAAAATATAATCAGTGCCCCATCAGAAACAGCAAGATATACATATAAATATATCAATTGTTTGCAGAATCAATTTGGGATATTTGTCATTGTATGTGCCAGAATTTATATAACAGATATCTTAATTGCCATTATCTGTTGCCCTTATGGAACTGACATTGTCATTTTCAAATCATTGTAATTAGACATTGTTTAGTAAATGTATTTATAAATAGGGGACATTACATAAGGCAATCAAGAGGCATGTCCTTAGAAAGGACATGACTCTTACCAAGTCGGCCCTCTATAAAATTTATCTTGCCAAAATCAACGTCTAAAGGAAATTATGATTAGTTAGTAAATGTACTAACTATACTATGCAAAATAGAACATAAGAAGTGCCCCATTAAAGACGCCGATTAGGTCATATAAATAATGTATTTAAGAGACCAATCCTTTCTAAGGATCTCCATACTTTACTAGATCTGATGATCTGTAATTCGGACCGGTCATGATTATAAGAGTCATATGGAATTAACACTCCCTCTTAACTTGATAATCATATTGACTAATAAAATTTCTAGCACCATCAATCAAGATGAATAGGCATAGATTGATACTCTATATCTAGATGAATCTTGTAAGCATGTGGTATTATTGAACACATGATATTATCTCATATTACTATCCCTATCATATGACTTATCAGTTATACTAGTGATAACAGTATTGCATGGAATGCAACATACAGGATAGAATTCGGAGAATGATTAAATTCTTCCTTTATCCAAGTTGTGACTCATAGGCATAGAAATGTCTACATTACAATATGATGTTGAACTCATCCAGATTTGACAGTACTTCTCTACTATTCAACACATTATCTAAAAGATCGTCACCTCTTAGATAATAAATACAAATGGTGAATCCCATAATAGTCAATAGCCTGATAATAATAATTTTAATTCAAAATTATTTCATTAATAATTAAAGAATACAAATGTATTATAATTCAAGCATACCAAGTTTTTTCTTGAAGTGATCTATCTTCACGAAAGAGAGAGGTTTGGGTAAGAGTATTTGTTGTCTGATTTGAGTGCAAATGTATTTTAATTTTACAGTATTCCTGTCTACCATATCTCTTACATAATGGTCAGGAATTTCAATATGCTTGGACCTATCATGAAAAATCGGATTCACAGAAAGCTTGATGGAACTTTGATTATCACAATGAATAATAGTAGGATTCGTGGGTTCACCAAATAATCCAACAAGTAACTTTCTAAGCCAAATTGCTTCTTGAGAGGCCATTGCTACGACAATGTATTCAACTTCTGTGGAACTCTGTGCTACTGATGCCTGCTTTTTGCATATCCAAGATATTATCGTTGAGCCTAAACTGAAACATCTTGAAGTGCTTTTTCTATCAATAACACTTCCAGCCCAATCTGAGTTTGTGTACCCATGTATGTCCAAATCAACTTTCTCATACTTGAGCCCAAGGTTAAAAGTGCCTTGTAAGTATCTCATGATGTATTTGACTGCAACTAGGTGAATCTCCTTTGGCTCACACATAAACTAATTTAAAGCATTAACAACATAACAAATATCAGGTCTTGTATTTGTCAAGTACATAAGAGACCCAATCATCTGTCTATAAAGTGTAGAATCTATACAGGGTGATTTTGTTGTTGCTTCCTTAAGTTTATGTAAATTAGCCTCCATAGGACAAGACATAGGTCTACAGTTCCACATCCCATATCTCTTCAAGATGTCTAATGTATACTTTCCTTGATTAAGTATGATGTTGTCAGAGTTTTGCCATACTTCTAGTCCTAGGAAGTAATGAAGGAGTCTTAAATCTTTCATCTCAAATTTTTTGATTTGATCTTTCTTGCATTGATCTATAAGATGATCATCACCTATTATTAGTAAATCATCAACATATACTATCAAAATTATCATATCATCTTTATCCTTTTTATAATAGAGATTTGGATCAGCTTCATTCTTGGAGAATCGTAAATTGGAGAGATACTTATCAATTCTTTCACACCATGTCCTTGGAGCCTGTTTAAGCCCATATAGAGTTTTCTTGAGCCTGCGAACAAAGACTTTAAGGTTATGAGTTTCAAATCCTTCAGTTTGTTCCAAATATACCTCTTCTGTAATTTTTCCATTCAGAAATGTTGTTGTCACATCCATCTGATGTACTTTCCATCCCTTCGATGTTGCAATAGCTATGATTGCCCTTACAGAAGTGTATCTGGCAATTGGAGCAAAGGTTTTTTCATAATCAGTTCCCTCCTTTCGAGAGAATCCCTTGGCTACAAATTTGGTTTTATATTTTTCAATGCTACCATTAGCAACATGCTTGATTTTAAATATCGACTTGGAAGAAACAACAAATTTTCCTTTAGGCCTTGGAACAATTTCCCAAACATCAAGATTAAGATTTTGAATTTCATCTTCAATTTCTTCAATATTCTCTCTCTGAAACTCAGATTCATAATTTTCTTCAAAACTAGGTATATGTGTAGGATCTTCAAAACTAAGGGCTCTTTTGAATGCTAAATCTTCTTCAAATATTACATCTCTACTAAGTTCAATGCTTTTCTAACCAAGTATAAAAACTCTATATGCCTTAGCTGTTTCACTATATCCGACAAAAATACCTTTCCTCCCGAAGAGTTCCAACTTAGTTCTCTTTTCTTTTGGAATATTTATGTATACTAGGCCCCCAAATATCCTAAGATGGCTTATATTTGGTTTAACTTTAGAAAAGACTTCTTCAGGAGTTTTATCTCTAAGGTGGGAGTGAGGACTTCTATTTTGAATATAGATAGCAGTACAAGAGGCTTCTGCCTAGAGATAATATTCTCAATTTTGATCAAATATCATAGCTCTTGTTGCTTCTATAATTGTTCTATTCTTCCTTTTTGCTACCCCATTTTGCTGTGGGTTATAAGGAACAATATACTCCCTCTGAATTCCTGCTTCTTTACAAAAATCTTTAAACAAGTCTGAAGTACATTCCCCTCCATTATCAGTCCTAAGAGTTTTAATTTTGTGTCCTGATAAGTTTTCAATTAAGTTTTTGAATTCTTTAAATCTCTTAAGGATTTCTTCTGATTCTTTACATTTTAAGATGTAAATCCATGTTTTCCTAGAGAAATCATCTATAAAAAGTATTAGTACCAAAATCCTCCAAGAGAAGGAACAAACATAGGTCCACATGAATCTGAGTGGATTAATTCCAAAGCATTGTTAGTTTTTCTAGTGCTATCATGAAATTGAATTTTGGTGTTCTTATCTAGAGCGCATCCTTTGCATATGCTTGAATTATCTTTATTCAACTTAGGTAAACCAGTAACCATCTTCTCCATAGTTGATAAGGCTTTGAAGTTTAGATGTCCTAACCTTTTATGCACATTTCGTTTATATCAACAATTTCATGAATTAAGGCTTGAATAGGTTTTATGTTTAATTCATACAAGTATCCATTTTTTTGACCAATCAACTTTGATTTCTTAAATGAATAGTTCTTAGACCCGGTCATTACTTTACCATCCATGAATACAACATTATGTCCATAGAGTACTCTTTTGAGATGGAGAGAAATACCCAACTTCAATTTCAAGGTGTAATTCCTAATTCCTTCGACTGAATGATAGGAATTATCACCCATGGTAACTTCGCCATTAACTTCTTCTGATATTAAGTCTAATAGTTCTTTGTATCTTGTAATGTGTTGAGATGATCCACTATCAATTACCCATGTTATGCTTGATATTTCATTTGATAGTGCAGAATAAATTACCTGTTTCTCAGGATCATAGTTTTCTTCCTTCCTAGTAACGTTTGTACAATTTACTTATTGCTTTGTATTCTCAGGGCAATTAGATCTATAGTGTTCAAATTTTTCACATTTGAAGCATTTTATTTTGAATAAATCTTTCTTAAGTTTGTCATTTCTTTGATTACCCTTCTTCTTGAGGTGCTTCTTCTTATCTTTATAGGAATTTGTGTTGATTTTCTTCATCTTCAGTTTTTTATTTTCCTCCTTTCTTAAGTTTCTTAGATTATTCTTGAAAGCGATCGCCTTTAAGTCTATTGAAGTCTGGAAGATTGTCTCTAGCACTTACTCCTTGAGAGAATGTTTCCCCATGAATCTGGTAACCCATCTATAGCCATAAGTGTTAGCTCTTTGTCTTCAATTATGGTCCCTATATTTGCAAGTTCATCTCTTACGCTAGATAAGCCTAGGTAACAAACAAAGGTCCACATAAATTTGAGTGGACTAATTCCAAAACATTGTTAGTTTTTCTAGTGCTATCGTGAAATGGACTTTTGGTGTTCTTACCTAGAGCGCATCGTTTGCATATGCTTGAATTATCTTTATTCAACTTAGATAAACCAGTAACCATCTTCTCCATAGTTGATAAGGTTTTGAAGTTTAGATGTCCTAACCTTCTATGCCACATTTCCTTTATATCAATAGCTTCATGAATTAAGGCTTGAATAGGTTCTATGTTTAATTCATAAAAGTATCCCTTTCTTTGACCAATCAACTTTGACCAATCAACTTTGATTTCTTAAATGAATAGTTCTTAGACCAGGTCATTACTTTATCGTCCACGAATGCAACATTATGTCTATAATCTTTGTGTTGTAATAGAGATTGGATTCCTCATTATTCCTGGTACACAGAGTGCTCTTTTGAGATGGAGAGAAATACCCAAGTTCAATTTCATGGTGCAGTTCCCAATTCCTTTGACTGAATGATTGGAATTATCATCTATGGTAACTTCGCCATTAACTTCTTCTGATATTGAGTCTAATACTTCTTTGTATCTTGTAATGTGTCGAGATGATCCACTATCAATTACCTATATTGTGTTTGATACTTCATTTGATAATGTAGAATACAATACACATTTCTCAGGATCATAGTTTTCTTCTTTCCTAGTAACATTTGTACAATTTACTTGTTTCTTTGTATTCTCAGGGCAATTAGATCTTTAGTGTCCAAATTTTTCACATTTGAAGCATTTTATTTTGAATAAAGTTTTCTTATGTTTGTCATTTCTTTGATTACCCGTCTTCTTGAAGTGATTCTTCTTACCTTTATAGGAATTTGTGTTGAGAACATGAAGTTCTTCATCTTCAGTTTTCAATTTTCCTCCTTTCCTAAGTTTCCTAGGTTCTTCTTGAAGGCAATCTCCTTTAAGTCTATTGAAGTCTGGAAGATTGTCTCTAGTACTTACTCTTTGAGAGAATGTTTCCTATGAATCTAATAACCCATCTATAGCCATAAGTGTTAGCTCTTTGTCTTCAATTATAGTCCCTATACTTGCAAGTTCATCTCTTACACTAGCCACTGTTAGGAAGTATGAATTCATAGATTCTCCTTTCTTTATCTGTATATGATTAAGTTGGATTTTTAATGCAAGGGTTCTAGTCGCATTGTTAACCTCATATGCATTTAATAATGCATTCATCATATTAAATGCTATCTGATGTTTCATTAGCATAGGTACTATTTCATTTTTAACCTCATCTAATATGATTTGCATGGCTTTCCTGTTTACTTTAATCCAAATAGTTTTATGAGGATCGGCATCAGGTCGCTTGAATTCTTTATCAACAAACTATATTACATCATTGTCTTCAACAATCATCATAATTTTGAATTTCCACACAATGAAGTGTTCTTTTCCATCAAACCTATCTTCGGGTTTGATTGTGCTAGCCATTGAAGGTAGAAGGAGTTGCTAGATATTTTAAATTTGATTCTCAATTTGCAGAGCGTAGGTTCGACTATCAGAGCTCTGATACCATGTAAAGTTTCTGCGAATTCTGAACAACCAAACTAATATAACACCTTTCTGTACTTGCTGAAGATAGATAGATAGATAAAAATTTAACGTCCGCGAGGCTAAAAATAGCCTATGGGACAGCAAGACAACTTAACCAGACTTAAGTAGCTCCGTTCGTTTCTTGTATAGGATGATGATGAGCCCACCCAATCGCTCAATGTACTCTTCATTGAATAGGTTATGCCAAGAACTGTCACATATAGTATCCGCAAATTTATCTCTACTGCCCTTGTAGGCCTCACATTCTAAAATAAAGTGTTGTTCAGTTTCCACTTTCCCAGAATTGCAGAATCTGCAAATTCTCTCTTTCCAAGCCTCCTCTGGCCTCTTCCAACTCTTCCAGCGCCCGGTCTCACAACGAAGTTGGTGAGAGTCAATTCTCAGTTGAGCAATAAGAATTTTAGCCCTCCAAGAAATGTTGGCTCCTATGTACGCTTTTTGGAGTTGATCACAAGTGGGGTTGAACTCATTTATATAATATATTTTTTTCCTCCTGATCTCACTTCCCCAATTTCTCTTGTAGAATTTCTCCATAACAAAGACCTTTGTTTCTTTATTATTGGTGGATCACATATTGAATTGAATATTCCATTTACTCATCCATTTGATGTTCTGTTGCATCCATGTCCTTTTTCACTTACATAGTGTATCACTAAAGACAACTTTAGGCCATTTATCCTCTTCCATTTTTTCGATTCTTTTTAGATAGCTTAAAAGGTGAACCATAGCAAGTGCCTCGATAAGAGCAACCCCCATTTCACTTAGCATGATATCATATGGAACAGTGCTTTTGATTTTAAACTTGCTTGTGATCAAATGCTTTTGGATTCCTTCAATTTGTTTCCATTGTGCTATTGTAGTGTTGTTGGCCCATAATTCACACCCATAAAGAACAACTAGCAGCACAAGAAGACCGAATAAGGTTTGAATAGTTTTCCAATCCCACAACTCCACTTCACGGCACCTGTTCTGAAGAGCATAAAAAGCCTTCCACCCACCTAATGTCCTTTTATGCCTGCAACTAGACCAGCTTAGTTTTTTGTTGAAATCGATGCCAAGGTATTTATACTCCGCAACTTCTTCAAGAACACTTCCGTTGTAATAAAACTCATGTTGATGTTGTTTTTGAAGATGATCTTGAATATATTAGACCTGTATAAGAAGTGTTATCTTGACTATAATAATTATTCTGCAAAATGTTTTATACTTGCTACAAATCGGATAGGGCAGTAATGCTAAAGGAGTAGACCATATAATTTTCGTGTGTCCTTTATCCACATTATTAACCCTTATTTATAAGGCAGTCAAGAGGCATGTCCTTAGAAAGGACATGACTCTTACCAAGTCGGCCCTCTGTAAACGCTCAATTTATCTTGCCAAGATTGGCGTATAAAGGAGATTATGATTAGTTAGTAAATGTACTAACTATACTATGCAAAATAGAACATAATAAGTGCTCCATTAAAGATGTCCATTAGGTCATATAAATAATGTATTTAAGAGACCGATCCTTTCTAAGGATCTCAATACTTTACTAGATCTGATGATCTGTAATTCAGACCAGTCATGATTATCAGAGTTATATGGAATTAACTCGCTCCTTGAATATTAACCCACTTTTACAACATAAATTGCAGACCAGTCCCTTATCCGACATTGGGAAAATAGAGTCAAACTTTCTCCAAACCCTTATATACAACCCTGAGAGATAGTGCTTATACCATCTACTACTTTATAGATTGAAGCTTCAATTGGCAACACAAATCTTAGTCTAGTTGAATTTAATTTCTTTGGGAAAACCAACTAGACAAAATTCACATAATATTTTCATATGCAAATCTGATAATCAAAGACTTGTATTGAAAATAACCTTTTAAGCCATTAGTAGTAATTGATTTTAAAATCAAATATCACAGGGGATAAATCTGAACAAAGTAGTTAAACTTTGATTTTCAAGATGAATAAAGATAACATGGCTCTTGCATTAAATTAGAAAAATGAATACAAATAGTTTGTGCTTCATTTACAATATTTAGTCTACCAAGATTACGTAAACATCTACTCCTTTTCTCTTTTTATCTATTGTGCTTCTTTTTATTGCTTATTTGTTCTTCCTTCTTCCCTTATTTCATTTATCCTTCTTTATTTTGGTGGATGTGACTTTTCAAATGAAAAGTCATATTATATTATACTTTCTTATTAATTTAATTGCACCTTATGATAATATTAACCAATTGACTTTGTTAGCCAAACGATATACACAACAATTAATAATCAATTTTGCATTCGATAGTTTATTATATGTTATTAAACCCAACAATGGTGGATTCAGGCCTTTGAGTGGAATAAATAATCAAGTCGAGTGATGCAAAATTCACCGGCTCCTGATTTAGTTCTATATACATGGATCAAGTCTCGTTGGATGCATTCCAAGTGTAACATTCTGAAGTTGTCACTCTATGCATATGGCGACTTACTCTTATTCTATAACAACGTTCATAGCCCTACCACTTCTGTTGGTGTAGTCATTTTGAATGGTGCCCTATATCTATCACAATATTGCCGCATATTGCCCTAGTGTAGAAGAAAATCCATTCGAGCGTCCATGATAAGAACAAACAAAATGTTCACAAGTTCCTTTCATGGAAATGCTTTTGTACCTCTCAGGCCTGACTAACTGTGGTCGTGGTCTCCAATTTTGCCACTTTTCAAATCATTTAAACCCAAGAGTTAGATCAGGATATTTGAAAACATTCAATTGACTGCATATGTGGACAATACCGAAACCATTTGAATGAATCGTACCACATGATTTTCCTTCTTGTGTTGCCATGAACTTCTTTCTTGGTGTTTCGAACAGATTAGGCTTTTATCGTTTTTTTCCATAAATCTTGATCCTTATGTGCATTTGACTCCCAAGAAGTGAATGGGAAGGTTGAGTGATGTGATAGAGTCATAGTAGAACTAGAATTGTGAACTAATTGTTGTAGACGCTCTAGTTGCTAAGAGATGAGAGAATATCGTAAAGAGGTTGTCGAAGTGTGTTCGATGAAAATATAGACGGAAGCCATCAATACTGGAAGAGCAAGTACAAGAGAGTGATTGAGATATACATTAGTATTTTTCTTGTGTGAAGACAACATCCTTGAGGTTCTCTTCCGCTCCTTGCCATAATGGGAGTATGGGTTGTTCAGAAGCGTTATGCTAATCCACTCAAGGTTTTAGTGAGGACTTTCGATCGAATCACTTCAAAAATCCATTGCGGGCTTAACACTTGAATTGAAGCCAAAGAACAAGTTTCCACCTAAAGCCCAATTGTGATCCCAAATCTGACCGTCTGTCGTTTGCAAAGCAAAGTTACCCAACTGTGCATGTGCAGATTTGTAATGTCCTCGTTTTGGCTGAAATCATTTTGCATGCCGGATCAGTCTATCACAGACTCTCGTAGACAGGTGGTTGTGATGAGTCATTTTGGCATTTATTTGGCGATTGGATGGCTCATTATGCTCTTGGAGATATTATTTTATTTATATTTTATCATCATTTTTATACGGGGCCTACATGTTATAATTCTAAGTTGAGTTGCACTTTTTTTTTATAAAGTTATTTAGTATAAAAGTGCATTATAATGGGATTTTATAATGGATGTTTCTAGAAGTTCTTAGTAACTTCTTAGGAGAGTAGATAAATAGAGGGCTTGGGCTCCCATTTGGTGGACGGGATTTGGTAACTCAACTACATCTTCTATGAGCATTTGTGGAGCTTGATAGTCTGCAAATATTCAGCATAATCCTTGAGAACAATACCTCTTAAGAGATTGCATAACTGAGGAAGTAAAAGACCTTCTGAACGGTTGCACTTTGGAAGTGGTATTCAGCCATTTCAAGTTGAGCTTAATTTGTATACTTAGACTACCTGAGGGTTTGAGTTTTAAAAAGCAGTCTGAAAAAACAGACCCGAAAAAGTAGTTCGAAAAAGTAGTCCAAAAAAGCAAATCTAAAAAAAGCAAGTGAAAAAGCAAAATAGAAAAAGGCAAAGCAAAAAGACAGCATTGGAGAAAATTATTACAGCCATCTACAACCAGGTTCCTTTGTTAGCATTGCATTTTAGGTGTTATAAGTTTCAGCTGTAGGTGTGCATTATACCAACATTATCATTTTTGTAATTCATGTAAATGCCAAAAGTCTTGGCCATATTTCATAAGCATTGCATTAGAAATTTCATTGCAATTAAGGAGATAATAGTTGTTGGTGTCATTTGAGCAATTCAATATCATTATTTATCAGCTAGTTAGTTTGCATACGAACTGTTTGTAAAAATGCTAGTTGGCTGTAGGTGTTCATTTCTCATGTTTAGATCATATATATGCATTGTATATTGCCAAAATTAGTTGCACATTCATGTTAGGTCATTGTTTAGTCAATTTAGAGTCTACTTGCAAGCATTTTATTGATGCTAAGTGAAGGAAAGAGCCATAAAAGCAAACTGAAATTTTATATCAGTCATATGACCCTTGTATGCAAAGTGTTTTCTTGAACTTTTATCAGCATTTTGGGATCAGATTTGAGCAGGGTCATTACAAGAGTTGACTCTCTAACTCCGGAATTAATAAACGTTGGTCACAATATCATATTGCCAACTGGAGTTTGTTAACAATTACTCTGGATTGAATCACCGTTGTTGGAAATATCATCATATCATCTAGATTTTGCATACTCTCACATATGCTTAGAGAGATAGTTTCCTATATGTTGTCAAGGAATTAATCTTGTTAACAAATTTGTAGAAGGCATCTTCATACACAAGGTCAATGATTTTCTCTAGAGGCGAGTGAGCAAATGCCATGGTTATCCAAAAGTATTTGGACCATAAAATACATTCTATGCACATGGCTTTGAGATTCTGCTACTCTACTTGTTTCTAAAACCTCATTTAGTGACTCTGAAAAAGGGAAAGAATGATCAATTGGTGATTCATTTTGAGTTAGAGCAAGACCGGAAAACTCTTCTATTCCAACAATCTTCATGCGGGTAGCACTCACCACAAGGGCTAAAAGTACCACAAGTGCAAAAAGTAAAGCCTAAAAAGCTAGGGACCTCAAAGTGTATATATCAATTCCTCCAATGGAGTATAACAATTTGGCATTCTGTATTTATCAGATAAACACTTGTGTAGACAAGATGGTTGAGTCACACCACCTGAACCCACTAAAACCAATTACTGTTGAGGGAGAGGAAACAAGATCCTCTTCTTCTGGCATTCAAACTAAATGCCTAAATCTCTTAGAAACTCGACAAACACACACACACACACATATTGCTCAACAAGGAAGTTGTTTAGGTGGACAAGGCCAAATTTTCCATTGAAGGTAGGGCACGAAAATGAATATGTCGTAATCTTCAATGCCAGACTTCATTTGAGTTAGAAGTCTAATGAATAAGGGCTTGATTTGTGTTAGTGCAAAGTTTGTATAGATATACTTGTCTTATACATATAGTTTGTGCTTTCTTTATGATTAAGTTCTTTGGCCATGCCAGAACTTTCCCATCCATAAAGTTAACCCTATATTTGTTTTCTTCAAGAGCAGATATGGATATTAGGTTCCTCTTAATTCTTGGTACAAATAATACCCCCAATGAGTTGTAGAGTGATGCCAAATTTTTTTTTTATGGTGCAAGTTCCAACCCCCTTTACTGGATGTGGAGAATCATCGCCAATCATTACTTCTTCATTAGTTTCTTCTACCACAATATCTAAGTGTTTCTTTGAATCATGTAACGTGTCTTGATGAGCCACTATCAATCACCCAGGTGTCAAATTTGTTCGATGCTCGGCTTGATAGTGCTGAGTAGAAAACAAATTTCTTAGAATCATGTTCTATATTTGTCTTTCCAACCTTAGAAAATAATGCTTTTTGCTTTGTTCTATTAGGACATTTGATTGAATAGTATCTATACTAATTACATCTAAAACATTGAATTTGGGAGACATCTTTCCTTTGCTTGAATAAACTCTTTCAATGAGAATTTCTCTTTCTTTTGAAATTCTTCTTCTTACTTTTCTTATGAAAATTTGTGTTTAAAACATGAATATCCTCATCTATAGGTTCATGTTTGTTCCCTTTTGTCATATGCCTTGATTCTTCTTGTAGACAGACATATATTGATTGATCAAATTCAAGGAGTTTTGATCTTGCACTTATTCCTTAAAAAATGACTCCCATGAATTTGGTAGCCCACCTAAAGCTATAAGTGTTAACTCTTTACTATCAACTTGATATCTAACTGTTGACAATTGACCCCTTAGCTCAGTGATTCTCATGAAATATGCATTGATGGATTCTCCTTTGTTCATGCTTATATGATTAATTTGCCTCTTTAGAGCAAGGGTTCTATTGGTGTTGTTTATTTCAAAAGTGCTTTCAAGGGATTTAAACATAAGGTATGTTTTATAATTCTAACTGCATCTACTATAAGTTTCATAGCTTTCGCATTGTTCTTAGTTCATTTAGTTTTATCCAGGTCACTAGTTCTATATTGTTTTCTTTTACCATGATTCTGAAATTCCCTGATATAAAATTGTTTACACTCGACATTATGAAGAATGAAATGTGGCTGCAATATCAAGAGAGAGTAATCTGATATCTCAAACTTAATCGGATCTTCCTTAGCAAGGCTTCGATACCATGTAAATGTTGATGAAATTTGTTTCAGAGTATGGCAATGAATGTCTTTTTTATTCTCAGAACATGTTTTTCTAAACTATCACTTCCATTTTGCAAGATGTAATCAGATATTGGTCTATGATCAATGTGGAAGCAAGTACTAATTCAATATTAATCTGTGTACTGATTATAATTGCCAAACTCGGAAAGACAGAGCATTTATTGAGTTCGATGCTCTTCTGTCTGTTAGAGTATTAGCAAATATAATTATATTTATAAAAGGTTATGTCTTGGGAGACATGCCCAATCAAGGCATGCTTTTTCATTTGCAGTGATTTATTATGCAAATAAAATCCAATTACCAATCGGTATTAGCATTAGTTTTTGTTAAACAAGCCTCTACCTAACATCGCCGATATTTAAAGCTATATAATCAGACTTCAATCTGATTTAGATATTTGCGATTTAGCTGATCATATGATCATTGCTTGATCAATATATAAGAGGAACATGGAATGTCAAAGATAGAATCTACAAGAGCAGATTAATAATACTTGGATTCAAGAGGTATTATGATTTGATATAAATGATAATCGATGTTTATCGTACAGGGTAAAAGGATACCTAACGCATGTAGTATAGCAAGATATAACACAAAACAGATACTTTATTCATATATGCAATATGCACTCGATTCTTACAATCAGATTAGAATGATGGTCCAAAGTCCATTTCGAATAGTGTACATATACCTTCCCGAAGGGGTGATTCAATCATCACGCACCCATTCGGATACTATTCTACCCATTGGCTACAATATAGAATTTACCAACAACATCATCCTCCCCAAAAGAAAAGTCGTCTCTGGACGACAATACAACAAAATTAAAAAAATAAACCACTAATTACATCAATGCATAGATACTAAACAGAGGGATGCGTCCCTAGTGTAGTGGTCGTCCGCGCCCTCAATTCATTCAGCTCTGCTTGTAGCTTGTAGACTTGCTCCTTTCGAACTTTCAATTCCGCTTCCGCCTCCATCTAATGCCCTAAAGCTAACTGCACCATCCCAACAATCTCTCCTAGCTTTTTCTCCTTTTCATCTACTACTCGCTCCTCTACTGCTAACTGTTCCTTCTCTGCTGCCAACTTCTAGGTAAACTGAGCCAAGTGTCGATCGACTGCCTTCAACTGGATGATCAACTCCTCTCGAGCTCACTATGCATCCACCAAGATAGCGTCACATCCAACACCTACTCTGAGTGCCTCAAAGCATAGCACCACTCCACCTCTGGCAAACAGACACTCCATGCCTGCAATAGCTCGAGGTCTCATCAACTAGTCAAACTTCCCTCGACTAATAACTGAACTGACTGGGGGTCTAGGGGGCATTGCCCCCAGCAGGGTCGAGGACTTTTGTTTTATTACCTGTTTATGTCTGTCCCTTCCCTTCAGTTCATACTTTATTCATTGTGAACATTTTTGATTTGTCGTTCTTTTTTCTAGAACCTCTTATCAATTTTCTGCTGTGTCTGTATGGTGTTTGTCTTACAGTGTTTCAAATGTTCCCTTTTCTGTGTGAGTCATATGCCAGTCCTCCTCAGTTTGTATGATAGTCCTTCCTTCCAGTCCATACGGTATTTTAGTGTACCAGTGGTATGATTTCTACTCCTTTGCCTGGCCATACGGTGGATCACCTGTGATCTCCTACTGCCCTGTACAAGACCGTACAATTGCTACTTCCCTCTTCATGAATGTCATATAGTGACGGCTATGATGAGAGGCCGTACGGACTACTGTACAGTAGCTGGCCTATCATATGGTTATTCTCTTCCCTGTTGCCGTATGGTGATTTTCTGTTGCTGTACGATCGAAGTTTCCACAATATCAATTGTCGTACGGTGTTCCTATTCCTCCAATAGTTGCTAGTGTTCCTTCCTAGTTGCTTTCGTACGGTATGACTTTTTGTTGTTTCTCCTTACTTTCTTCCTCCCAGTGTGCCTATACAGTTGTATAGTGTCTTCCAAGTGTTCACTATTCGAATTACTCTCTGTTTTCCAACGAATGTACTCTCTGTTCTCCTATGAATTTTTATTGTTTCTCCAATTCAATGTTATCTTTCTCTGTTCAACGATATTTATTATAGTCTCCTTTTTTCCTGATGGTCGTATGGTAGTTATCGTACGGTGGTGGCTTCTTTGGTTTTCTAGCTGTACCGAACGGAGATGATTCCTTTGACTAATTTCTCCTATTTCCTGACTAAGACCATACTCTTTGAATCCATATTTCCTTATTATGCCTATCAGCTTAAAAATAAAAGATTTCATTTTACACTTATTTTACATATATACATTAATAATTATTGTTTTTATACTGTCTCTCGATTGTTTGTCCATGAGGGTGCATTATTTCTTTCACGATAGATTTTCAACTTCGACTCATTCACTGCGTCGGCCACTTCCTTTTCGTCTAGCGTCCATAATTTGATTGCCCCATTATCACCAACTTCTCGTATCTTGTATGGTCTAACCCATTTAACTTTGAACTTTTCTTGCCTGAGCTCATTCTGCCCATTATACTTCAAAACTAACTGGCCCAATTGAAACTTATTTAATTTTAAATGCTTATCATGCCCTGCCTTCACTGTATTCTTGATTCTAGAACCTTCACTCTATACTGCTGAAGTTTTTATTAAGCCCTTCCTATTTGTTTCTTGTGTAAACCGTACGATGTGTTTTCCTTGCTGTCGGCACCTTTCTACTAAATCCATGGTGTAGTGTAACCTTTTCTTTCCATGCGGTCCATTCATCGTGTACCGTACGGTGGAATCTTTCCTTTTGTTGGGTTCGTACAATATGTTCTTTCTCTTGTATTGGCCATATGGTATGTTCTTTCCTTCAGCTTCAGCCATAACCGCCTTTCCTTCTTTTGCTTCTCTGTATTCCTTCGGACATTCATTTTCCTCTCCTTTCTGACCTTTGTCGACCCTTAACATATTATAACTCGAAAAGAGCTCGTAATCCTCCATTTGCCAATGGAATAGGCCATTCACCAAGTCTAAGTCGTCATCATTTGGCCCTCCTAATCTCAATACTCCTTCATCCGGTTCCATTCTCTTCTTTCCTTCATCGTCACCTTCACCTTCAGAATCTAACGACGTCGCCTCCTCACTTACCATCTGTGTTTGCAGGTCAATTACAAATCTTCAGCCTCCACGTTGCATGGATTAGGCATTTCGTTTCCAATTATGTTTCACTTTTGCTTGCACCAACCAACTCCGTCCAAGGATAGCGTCATACCCTCTTCTTTTCAATGGAATAAGCACAAAATCTAATAAAAATGGTTGCGTTCCAAGAGTTACCAGCTGTGCCATCAGGTTCTCAATGGTTTGATTCTGTGCTAAATCTGCTGTGAGTAACTGGAATGCAGGCGGCCATAGCGTAGGTTGTCCTAACTTTTTCCCTATATCTTCTAGTAACACATTCACACCTGACCCTCTGTCCACAATCGCGTCTGTCAATACTGTTCCCAAAATGTCCATTTCGACTATTGTCGGATGCTTGCCTGTTGTAAGTGCGAGTAGCATTGGGTCTGCTGCCGTCATTCCACTACTGTCCTTTCCTATTTCCTCCGTCGCTTTTGGAAGCGGTGTCATATTCATAATGGTCATCCATAACTGGGGCATTGTGAGGAGGAGGTCATTTAATTTAATAAGGACTTCCGTTTGCATCACCTGTCTTATCATGTTTTGTTCATCTAAGTTCCTTTTTGAGGTATCAACAGTGTCTTTTACTTGCAACTTTCCTTTTTTCATCTGTCTTTTCGGCTCTGTTTGTGCTTGCTGTAAACTCTCCTTTTCTTCTTCTGCATCAGGGTATTTCACCTTCTTAGCTTGCTCACGAGTAATGGCTAGTACGTTCTCATCACATGCTTCAATGCTTAATAGATTTACCCCCTGCTTGTAATGTCCCTTTAGCTGGATCCTCAGATAATTGAGATTGTTTTCTTTAAAGATGAAATCATTCTCTAATATATTGTCCCTCATTTCATGAAATGCTTAATATGGTAATAACTCTATAGGGATATAATTGTTACTTCATATGAACTAACTTTTATCAGATGACATCGAGTATGATTTTATTTCTAATATATATAAACTTTCTCATGATAGATGGGGTTGTCTTTGATCTTCTTTGGTGGGTTTATGAATCATGTATAATAAGCCTAATATGTATAAGTCTCAGAACAATAGGCTGTTAAAATATATAGGTCTATAATACACCAATAGGTTTGGATATATTTCTCCTTTCATAATTATATATCCATTACCAAAAGCTATGTTGTAATGATTGATTCCCCAACAATCACCTTTCATAAGTTACTCCTGAGCGTGCGCATTTGTAATCTAAGCATTTGTACTTTCCTTATACTTGGTGAATGTATTATTGTTAACTAATGATCTCTCTCTTTTCTAGATAAGAAAAAACTTGTACTGCTTCTTCAGATTTTTTTCCTTCCATCTTACCCATTATTGTTGATAGACAAACTCGTGCTGTTATTAATGTATTTAAAGATATTATATGTGTTCCTGTTGTATATATTCTGTCACATTTACAGCATACAATTTACTATCATGGTGATTATTCCTTCTATTTTATAGTTGCATAGACCCTGTGACAATAATCCTAAGGTGACTTGAGTGTTTTCTCATTGGAGTTCTCTAGTCTTTGATGGCATCTTAATTCTGACCTATCTTCTTCCCTATATGTTTCTTTAGGAATCCTTGATTTCTCTTATGCTATGTCTCTTTGATTCAAAATCACCAAGTATATGCTTTGACTGGTGCAAGCTTATCCTAGATACGACAGTTCCATACTGTTCCTTCATATTTAGCATATATCTGTTAATATTACCTTTCACTAAATGTCACTATTCTTCATGTTCGTTGTTGACTAGATCTCAATGAGCTGATCCGAATGTTTAATTGATGGTATCGTTTTATCAATAATCTAATAATATTCGTACCAAGTCTGAATAAATTCCAAACCCCTGAATATTATCCTGTGCATATAAATTGTTTCTCTATAATATTATATCTGTGCAATCTTATATAATCCAATGATATTACATCTTGTTGCTGACTCTATCCAGGTGTATTTCTGCTTCGATCACTCCCTTCTTCCATATATTCTTTGCTGTAATTCTCAAAGCCGACATTTTGCCATGTTCTATCTTCAGCCTGCCACCTTGACTTGATGAATCTGCTAATGGTGATAGTGTTGGAAGTCCTGGCCTGACATGGCTGGGTAAGTGTTTTCTTATGATGGTTCTCCCCATTTCTCTCCCCCTTGTTTCCTGAGTGTAGTCCCTTATATAGGGTTAATTCCTCTATTTAATATTTCGGACTTCAACCATCGTGTTCTTTGGCAGTAAAATTTTTATTTTAATATTTATATGTTTGCTATATTTAAATTAGATTAGATTATTTAATCTTTTTATTATCATTATCATCATTATCTCATGAGATAATAATATTATTGTCAATGATTATATAGTATCATATTGTACTATTTATATAATATAATATAATATTAATTAGTATATCAAATAGTTAATTGAATAATTCATATTATAATTTATTTATTCATTTTATTTTTATTATTATTTTACTAATATATATAATATTATTTATTAAATTCAACCTTATAAATGTGGTATTATTATTTATTTAACTTTATCAAGTGCAATTATAATTATTTTATATTTATGTCTTTATTTATTTATTTATTCCTTATATTAACTCTATTATTAAAATTGATCATGGAAATGGGGACATTACACTGCTTTGGGCATTTTGAATCTTCGTGGTCTCCCAAACCACACCATTTGCATAATAGTTGTGGCATCTTCTTCATGATACAATCCCTAGCGAAGTGGCCCCAGAAATTGCATGCACGACACTGTATCATTGGTCGTCCACTCGGATCGTATTGAATCTGACTCTGGCCTCCATTATTATTATTAGTATTATTATTTTTGCCCCTTCCACACTAGTTATTGTTGTGATAACCTCCTAAGGTTGCATCGTTGTTCGTGTTATTTCCGGTGGACACTTCCTACGTCAGTAACACTTGTTGGTGTCCTTTTGACTCATATTAAATGGGCACTACTTTATGGAATGTCTTGCCACCTGGCAGATATCACAGAATTGTTTCTTCAGACATGAAGCCTTTGTGTGGCCTTTCTCTTTATAGTCTATACACCACAATTCTCCCTTCACCGAGTCCAGATTTTTTTTCAAAATTTTTAATTCTTTCATCATTCGTAGCATATCTTTCTATAACGCTCGGACTTTCTTGCTTGATTCTTCATCACTGCTGCTACTTTCAGACGATGAATCGTCTAAATCTGACGTTTCGTGTTTCTTCTTCTTATTTTTTGTTCATTTTCCAGATCCATTGCCCTATTATACACATTTGTGTACGATGCTGGAGGCACAATCTTCTTTATTTTTTTAGAGCTAGCTGTAGCCCCTCCACAAACCATGATTTTTTCAATGCATCAACCAGTTGGCTCTCCATTTTCCCCACTAACTCTTTCAGTTTTCTTGCATAGGCATGGATCATTTCGTTCTTTCCTTGCTTTGTGCTATATATGTCTGCTACAATTTCATTGTCGTCTCTTAGCAGTCGGAACTCTGCTATGAACTCCTTTCTAACTTCTGCCCATGTAGTTAGCTTCTGAGGATCCGCGTTTGCAAACCAATCGAGTGCTATGCCCTGTAGGGTTGTTGGAAATTGTCGGAACCAATCATCTTCATCTATTACACCGTTTGCTGTCCATATTGTTTCACACATCTTGCAGTGTCTGATTGGATCTGTTGTCCCGTCTCCATTAAACTTTGGCAATTTCTCTTGTGGTCCTGCCATTACTACTTTATTCTAATTCTGAGGTACCTACTGTGTACCGATGTTGTTCTGAGCACCTGTGGCATTCTGCACACCCGCATTGTTCTAAGCACTTGCACTATTTTGCACACTCGCACTGTTTCGAACAACCGTCCTACTTCCAACAACCGCATTATTTGGTGAGAAAAGATCTTCCTCAAGCGAAGTTGTTCGATTCTCTCCCTGTATTTTTTCGTTGGGTGTATTGGGAACAAAGAGTTCATGCTCATGCTCCTTCGGCACTTCGAGCCATGCGAGTTGTTTCCCTTCCATTCAGATGCTCTACCCTCGACGTATAGAAGTTAAGGAACTCTTCCCTTGTCTCTTCCACCAAATTTAATTGCTGTCGAGTCCCTTCTAGCAATTCCTCGGCACTCCTCAGTCTACTAGGTGAATGCACTCCCTTCGTTTGTGCCACTTCACGCCCTCGGTGTCCGTCGGCAATTTGCTGAAGCTTTATTCTGCGCTACGCCTGTTGTGCTAAAATTACAACTTGTTGTGTTGTACGTAGTTCATCTTTCTCTTTTATCTTATTCCTATACTTGTTAAGCAAATTCGACATGGATCGTCATAACATTTCCTTCATCCTAGGTTCAATTGGCAACGACGCCAAATCTTTACCGTATAGGGTGAAAGGATACTTAACGCATGTAGTATAGCAAGATATAACATAGAACAGATACTTTATTCATATATGCAATATGCACTCGATGCTTACACTCGGATTACAATGATGATCCAAAGTTCATTTCAGATGGTGTACATATACCTTCCTGAAGGGGTGATGAAACCATCACACGCCTACTCGGATACTATTCTACCCATTGGCTACAATATAGAATTTACCGACAACAATCGGTTTCAATAAGATCAATACTATTCTAAGTCATATATATATGTTGATCATGCTAATTATTATCATTAATCTGACTGAAGCTATTAACTTCAACATTTAGTATGGTATATTATATAATCGTTTATTAGAATATGATATTAAATTTATCAAATAATATATTATATTCTTTTTTTTTTCTGAATATAATAATTAATTTTTATTATTTATTATTAAATCTCTATTGTAGAAGGGGTTTATTACATGACTCAATTTCTCTTGTAGTCGCTACCTTATCTGAAAATATAATTTTAGACCAAACAATACAGTGACTAATATTTGAAGCATGGATGAGGAATAGATCACTACTGTTGGATTAACAACTACATTATCATACCAACTCGGTGTGAAAACTCTAGCTAGATTGTAGCCCTTCGGTATGAAGACAACTCCATTTCTAATTCACCACAATTATTTTCAATCAAATCTACACCTCTATCAATGAAATGATCATCATCATACATAGCACTCCATTCATTTTTATCCACATGATAATGTGAAGTTGTTAACTGCTGATAATGTGTCTCATATGGATAAGGTGAAGTAGAAATACTATTTTCACCCTCATTCCCACCAAAGATATGAATCTCTTCTACCATTTGTATGATTTCCTTAACTTTAGAACTAAGACTATCTTCCATGGGAGTAGCTGTCACAGAAATCTGATTTCCAGCATGATATGAGCATTAGTGTGTCATACTCAATTCAAGGAAAAGCTTATCTACCTCCTCTTTTATCTTTCGCATGTTTAAAGGCCATATCCCTGTCTTCAAGCAGTTTCAAGTAATCTAATTTCATCCTTTCCATTGCCCTTTTTAGATTGTGAAGATATGCACCACTAATTCCTCTCATTATTCCCTTTTTCCTTTCCTCAATTGCACCTCCCACAATGTTTCTTCAAAGCTTTTATAGGTATTATCAAAATGTACTAGGGCTGCAACAATTCTCTCATTCAAGACCTTTAGATTATCCTTCAACCTATATGCTTGGAATCGCTCATCTAGACATAAGATTTCAGATTGATCTTTCACATCAGCCTCTATAGTGTCGTCGCCATGATCTAGCTTATGTGTACAAATTTGGACAGCCCTTGGGTTGGGAGTGATTTCATCATTTGCTGCACTATTTCAGATTCATTAGAAATATTCTCCTCTACCTCATAATGCTTAATTTCCTCTTCTATAATGTCATAATTCTTAAAATGTTTGTTAATAACAACTTCCAAGTCACCAACTAAGAGGCTATAGTATCCCTTACCATTATCTATAGCTGATTCCAACTCCTTGCAAGCTTGGGTATCATTATGTTGGAGCCGCAGTGTTGGATTCTTATTTTATTCAATGCCGATCTAAACCTTTTCGGCTGACCCTTTTCCCTTCTACACATGTCATCAAGTGACAAAGTATGCTGACATGTGAAACAAAGCTGCTATTTTCTTATTTTGATTTTGCTTGTTTGTAATGTCCCCACTTCCGTATTAAATTTGAATGTTGTAACCTGCAACCATTCATCAGTATAATATAGAGAATTTGTATGTGAAACACATTAAAAATATTGGATTCAAATAAATATTAATCTTAATACTAACCACATTACCCTTCCTAATCCTTCGGAAGAGATCCTTCTCAAACCACCTAACCCTCTGGTGAGAATTGTATCTCGATCAAGTAATTATATAAAGAACGTCTTCCTTAGACCTCTTTGGGATATCTGGTAACACTACTTGGTAGAAATCCCACCTCTAACCAAGTCTCTTATCTTTGACATATGTTTGACCACTACAATATATATTGTCTCTAAGAGATTCTCTACAAATCTCTCTTTTGGGTTCGAATTCGGAATCCCGACATTCAATCAAGAATGTCCTCTAATCTTTGAGTTCTCTTAAAAGAAACTCGACATTCTAATGAATGCCCTCTACCAAGTTCTTACTTGATCTCTATGAGAACTATAAAGTTCTCATCTCAATCCTTGATTTTGATAATTTTATCTACTAAATGGTTCATATTTACTTATGAAATAAACATATAATATGAACACGCCTCTGGTTCCCTGTAATTTTTCATTTTATAATCCTTCATAGAATATATATTACTTCAATTCCCAACATTTAATATATATTAGTTTAGTTTCTTTAGTTTCTCTACTCTGATGTAGTTCAACTCTCTTAGGCATAATTGTTTTTTAATCCTCCCAAATTTTATTTATCATTTGCGTCCTTTTCAAAGAGTTGCAAACCTTCATAATCACAATCCTTTTGAAAAGTCACAATCCTTCATAATCACAATCGTTTAGAAAAGTCATAACACTTCATAATCAAAGTCCTTTGAAAAGTCACAACACTTCATAATCACAATACTACCAAAAAGTTACAACACTTCATAATCACAATACTATCAAAAAGTCACAACCTTTCATAGTCAAAACCCTTTTGAAAAGTCACGACTCTTCATAATTAAAATAATTTTGAAGAGACAATCATTCATAATTACAACCCTTTCAAATAGTAACGTCCTTTCATCATTGAAAATATTTCAAAAAAAAGTCATTTGTTTTCTTCTCATTCGTCTTCTAATGATCCTTCTTTAACTCTTCTCTTCTTTTTCTCTTCCTTCCTCTTTAAAATGAACTCTCCTCCCCTTTATACCTTAATTTTAAAGAGTCACATTTTTTTATTACATCTCTTGACTTTTTATTAGATTTATTTAAGTTATATTATATTATTTATTTACTTATCTATTATATATTTATTATTAAATCTTATTTAAAAAGATAACATACTTTCTACAATATTCTCTTGTATTTAATTTTATTTATTTATTTGCTCATTGTAAATTTATTATTATTTAATTGTTTTAAATATTTTACTAAATATTATTTTATTGATAATATTTTATATATGTAATTTTTATTTCTTATTTCTGCACTTGAATATGATTTTATTATCATTCTTTATTTAATTATTATTAAAATTATATCTTAAAATGGGGACATGATATTGTTCTTGGAGAACCTGGGACTTGCATGCCTACTGATATTAGCTCATCTTCAGTCATGTATTCCTTGAACCTGTTAATCTTATGTTCAATCAATTCCTCCATGAGCTTGTAAGTCATGGATAAGATTTTATTCTCCCTTCTCCATATAGTCAGTAAATCTGGTTTTAATTGCTTACATATGTCATCATCCTCATCTAGAATTAAAGTCATAATCGTTTTTATGCAAGATCTCACAATGTCTAGATGATGTTTACTAAGTTCTCTTAAGAAACATTAAAACAATCATCTAATAATCTTTTCACAGCCAAGATCCTACATGATAAAAAATCTAGCTTTTTCCATAAACTCCAAAGTCTTTGCCATCTTACCAAAGGTAAGGTTTTTGACATCATATAACCCACACAAGCCGTCCACTATAAATTGAAGAACCCTTGTAAGGTATGTTATCATTATAAGGTGCAGTAAGAGTTGTTATGTTGATGATTTTGCTGAGACAGGAAGCAACTTAAACTCACAACTTCACATGGATGCTTCATTAACCTGTGGCGCACTAAGGCAACCATTGACGGCTGCAAGGCTCAATTTAAGAGTCTCCAATCAGACTAGTCTATTTTGGATAAATGCAAATTACTTCTTACAACTTAGCAAGAAGATTGTCGAGTGATCTCATAGACTCTACTTGCAATCCACTAATATACAAACCATTCCCTAGTTCTTTTTCTTTCTTTTTCTTTGTAGCGCACTAAGGCAACCATTGACGGCTGCAAGGCTCAATTTAAGAGTCTCCAATCAGACTGGTCTATTTTGGATAAATGCAAATCACTTCTTCCAACTTAGCAAGAAGATTGTCGAGTGATCTCATAGACTCTACTTGCAATCCACTAATATACAAACCATTCCCAAGTTCTTTTTCTTTCTGCAAATCTCTTAACTATTCACCATTAAATTCATCTAAGAACACCTTTTTTTTAAAGATTCTCCATTGTCTTTATCTGAATTCTGCTCAATTCTAAAGCACACCTTACTCTGGTATAAATTTTTGTACTACATTTGCCAAAATCTGTTATAACAGCCACAAAGGCTGAAGCTTAACTATTTTCAGAATGACCATTGTAAGATATTGACCTTGGCCCAACTCAAAGATTACATCACTTAGGCATTGTGTTAACTATTTTCAGAATAACCATTGTAAGATCTTGACCTTGGCCCAACTCAAAGATTACATCACTTGGGCATTGTGTCAAATTATGATGTGGAAGTCACGAATTAAAAAATTGTCACTATCTCTGCTTAGTAATTGTGTCAAACACTTTGCTCACTACTATGAGCAAATCTCTGTTATCTGGATTAAAGGGGACTCTTCGAATATCGACCTGCGAGGTAAATTACTGTCTGTTCTGAATCCTAACTACAAAATCTTCTGATGTTACGTCCCTTATCACCTCTTCTATTGTATGTTGCAATACCAAGTCATCTAAATTTGTTGACTGGTAATAAATAAGAACTGATTGCTTTTAGAGAAGTTTTAATCGATTGGTAATTTTTATTGCAGAACTCTGTTTGTTATATGACCTCCGTCTGAGTTTAACATTGTAACCATAATGGCCTTGTATATGTCACAATGTTTCAAACTTCCAACTGTTCCTATCACAAGCTGCTCTTATCAGAGATTTTCAAGGGTATAGTTTGCTGACATAACAGTTTTGTTAAGGTGAAGATTCTGAACTACTCCTTATGATTCGGCTATTAATGCTACACAATCTGGATGAAAATACTAATGAATTTGTGGACCCTTACCTAGCTGGATGTGTGTACTCCCTTTCCTTAACTTCTTTTTACTCTTTTAGTGTACAGGATAAATTTAATGCTCAAACCTTGTTATTGTTGAAAGTCTTCATCAATTCCGTTTCCAACTAGTCTTAAAAAAAATGCAATCTACAGATCAAGGATTAGCTTGTTTGAAGTTGTTATATTTGTCTTCCCGTGAACTACTGGATGTCTCACGACTTCCCTGTCCTATGCAACATAGTCTAACTCCATTGAACAAGTCTTGGAGTTCCTAAATACATTAACACCATGTTACACTGAACAAGAATCTTCCTTTTAGAATAACTCATGGTTCTGGTTGTTGTCAATTCAATAATATTTACTCTTATTTCAAAAGCCACATATTCTTTCATAGGAATTCCAAGAACATTTGAATTAATGCTCAGGATTCATTGAGTCTTGTTTCCTTCTTTAGCATATGATCAATATTATGATTGCACAAGGAACATTCTCCATCTTTACAATCTCTACAGTCCTCTTCACTATTGTCATGCATTTTGTCACCACAAAATGTTGGTAACAACATGAAACTTTTTCAAGCTTAGTTTTGCATTTCTCTGAGTTTAGTTCGTTATTTAATTTGTTAGTATTGATCAACCAATCAGTACCAATTGATATAATGAATCTTTTTACTAAAGGCTTTCGTTAAGTCTTTTTTGTTTTGTTTCTTGTTGAGCCTTTGCTTGATTTTTGAAGCCTTCATCGTCCATTCTTTGCTTTTAAGTTTGCGTTTGTTTGTTTTTAGTCCTTTGGTTTTTCTCATGTCATGCCTTTTGTTTTTCCCTTCGATTCAGTTTAACCTAGAGGTTAATCGGAGTTGTCAATCAAGAGTTATGCCCATTTTAGTGCTTCAAAAGTGGACCTTTTGAGTGCAACAACACGAATTAAAAATATGATGTTAAATTTTCAATTTGACTTTCACTTTCTGAAAAATATAACTTATATTCACTTTTTGTTATGTTTTTAAGTTACTTTAACTTTAAATTTTTAACTTAAAGTGACTATAGTGCATTTTATGTTATAAATTTAAGTTGAGTTACTTTTTAATTTTTCACTTAAAGTAACTATATAACTATATATTTTCAATTTAATTTTTTGTTTTAAAAATCAAATGTTTATTTAAATGTTACTTTTAAATGATTTTCATATGTTATATTTCTAAATATGATAAATATTGTTTATGGCCCATTTTGTAACATTTTTATAATTTTAAGTGAACTAAATGACTTAAAGTTTTCATAAGTGGACATTTTATATGCAATAACATGTAAAATCCATCAAAAGTGAACATTTTACATGACTTTGCATATAAAGTTCAACTTGTTATCAAAAGAGGATCTTTTTTATGTCATTACATCAAAAGATTATCATTTAAGTGGACCTTTTTGGTGTAACTGCATCAAAAGTGAAGTTTTCATGTCTTTGCATCTAAAAAGTGAGATGTAACTTAAAATATGCAAGTGACTCAAAAAGGTCCGATTTTAACCAAAAAAATGTTTTAATATGCAATCACTTCCAAAAAGTCCAATTTTGAAGAACATGTTCTTGCCCTCCAAGAACCCGATTTTGATCATAACTTGAGATTTTCTCAATGGATTTGCATGAGATTTTCTCTAATAGAGTTGTTTTTGCTTGGCAATGGATTTTCCAATATCAAAAATGGATTTATCTTGCTAAAAAACGTTTTTTCCAAATTTCCTCTAAGGGCATGTTTTTGGAAAAATCTTCAAAAAAATCCATTTTTAATACATGTTTTTGCTCCAATCCAAATCGATTTGGCATTTTAAATGTTTGTCATTGCATTGTGATACACTCTCTCAACTTTGGAAGCTAAAAATGAATTCATTTCATGTCTTTTATGAATCACGTTTTTATTAGAGTCAATAATTATTATTTACCCATTTACTTAAGTTTACTTAGTTAAATGCATTTATTTATTAGTTGTAGTCTAGGAGTTGTTGACAACACAGGAGTTTGTTCCTATCTAAGTCATACTTATCTTCTCACCTTGATAAAGGATATTCCACCTTTTGTAGACATATGCTTAGTTGTCACACTTATCTCCTAGCACTTTCTAGCTTGTTCTACAAGCTTTCTATAGGCCTTTATATTCGGGCTCTCCTATTTTAATTTCATATATTTTTTGCATATCAATATTGTACAGCAATTACATATTTCTTTGTTTGCAATATTTCCTCTCTTAGTCCGTTTAGTTTCTCCAAGCTGCACTCTTCCTTTTTTGGTTTCTCTTCAGTAGGTTATTTGCATGCAGGTGATCTTGGCGAGCTGTGAAGTTGGCTTTTATCAACTTCTACATGGTATCAGAGCCTCCCTGTTGCTTCCTAGCTAAAGGATTTTTGAAGCCGCGATTTGGAGACACAAACCCTAGTTTGTTTGTGATTTTTTTTCTTCAATTGGGAGGAAGAGCGATTTTTCGAAGCATTTTGGGCCTAAACATATGCCGCTGTTGAGTTCAAAAGGCTAGTTAGAGTCAAGATTCATATAAAATTTTCCATTTTTGGTTACTGTAGCGTCAAGGAAATTTTTATTGCCCCCTAGAGGCCGTGCAAACGAGTTTATTGCACATTTATTGCAAAAAAAAAATTAAAAAGCATGAAGAGAAGCCACCGCGGACCCACCAGTGCACAGCTCAGGCGCCACTGCCAATGGCAGAGTAGTACCGTGGCCACTGCTCGGCCAACCTGCCACCCTCGCCAGCGCAGCCGCCTAGCCTGTTGCCCTTGCAGCCACTACAGTCGGTTGTGGCCACCAACGCGCTGCCCCTGTGGCCACCTTGCCACCAGACCTACTACTGACACGTGGGCCCTTCTTGCGTGTGCCAATGCCACGTCGAAGTCTCTTTTTTTGCCACGACAGTCATCTAGCCATCAATTTTAATCTCAAGGAATGCTGACATCAACATGATGTCATCACTACATCAGCACACTTGCAAGGTCTCCAAGTCCCTTTATGACCTACTCGCAGTTTTTTAGTCATAACTTGAGCATACGTAGGTATTTTTCTAATCCGAAAGAAGCGCCAAAAAGATGGTTCCGAAACAGAGACATTGGTGCAGGTATTTTGTGGTTTTGATGCAGTTTTGTTGCCTGTTTTTGCAGTTAAAGTCAAATATTCTGTTTTTCACTCCGGCAAGCATATCTTGTGCATCCCATCTCCATTTTTTGAAAACGTTATATTTTTGGAAAGTTGGTTTTGTCTACTTTTCAGAAATGCTGTAATTTCTTTCAGATTCTGCCCCATGCTCTTTCTATCATGTTTTTGGCATTTTTGCTCTATGGTGGATAGCTTGGGTGTTCCAAGTCCGAGGATCATTTTCATGGCATGGGATCTTTTGTTTTGGGTTGTACTATCTTTTGTATCACCTTTTTTTCTTTTTTGATCATTGTTGATATCATTTGTAAGCATCTTTATGCAAACGCACTGAGATAAAATGCCACTCTTGCATTTCGGGTTAATGAATGTTGTTTTCAGACAATTGCACTCGCACTATTCTATAAAGCACCATGGTGGGGTTAGTTATCGTTTTTGTGCCCTCTTCCTTTGTCAACTGAGTGTCCCTTCCATGACATTAGCCCCATGATGTGTCAGTGACACATGCCTTTATAGGTGTTTGTACCACTTCCTCTCTCTCATTGTTCTTGGTTCTTTTTGCAAAGGACTTTTGGCCCACTTTCTCAGTTGCCTGTCACCTCACCTTGTCTGCATTAAGGGGGGTTATTCTGTTGTTTCTAATGCTTCCTTGGTTCGATGTTTCAATAGTGTGAGCTATGTATTCAGTATTTGATCCTATATACTAGGCAATTGTAGTGGCTAGCTACCTATGCATTTCGGTGAAATAGATCATCTACCATATAGACACTCTCGGTTCATTCCTTCTATTTCCGTGGAAGATCTTTAGATTGGCAGTTTCTTTTTTACAGAGTTTGCAGCTTCTTCATGCTTCAGTGATGCTTTTCATGATCTTCTCTTTGTTCCTATTTTTTGGGACATTCCTCTAGTTGGAGGCTTATCCAGCTCTTCACTAGATTTTCAGCTATCTCTTTTTGGAGAGGGGTTTTTCCCATTGGGTTTTCTCTTTTTTCTCCGGTTTATAGAGATTGCATTTCATTTCTTTGCATTTGTACATGGGTACCTAACATGGCCTTGTTGCCGAGACCCATTATGCATTTCATCTTAGTTGTTGTAAGCTTAAGTGCATTCCCCTAAGTTGCACTTAAGGGGGGTGTTAGAGTAGATAATTATTATTTATCCTTTTACTTAAGTTTATTTAGTTAAACACATTTATTTATTAGTTGTAGTCTAGGAGTTGTTGACAATACGGGAGTTTGTTCCTATCTAAGTCACACTTATCTTCTCACCTTGATCAAGGATATTCCATCTTTTGTGGACGTATGCTTAGTTGTCACACTTATCTCCTAGCACTTTCTAGCTTGTTTTACAAGCTTCCTAGAGGCTTTTATATTCGAGCTCTCCTATTGTAATTTCATTTTTTTTTTGCATATCAATATTGTACAGCAATTACATTTTTCTTTGTTTGCAATATTTCCTTTCTCAGTCCCAAGCTCCACCCACCCTTCTTTGGTTTCTCTTCAGTAGGTTATTTGCATGCAAGTGATCTTGACGAGCTGTGAAGTTGGCATTCATCAACTTCTACAATTTTTGCTTAAAATGCCCAAAAAATTGGGGTTTTAATCCACTTTTTTGCATTTTGTAGTCATGTTTTTTGCATTTTGATCCGTGTGTATGCATTTGGAGAAGTTGTTTTTACATTCAAAAGTCAAAAATGACTCAAAAACATGCATTTTTTGGCCACGTTTTTGCAAAAATGGCTCAGATTTTTGCATAAAAAAGTCATGTTTTTGTTCAAAAAATTAAAATTATGCATTTCCAACCCATACCTTTGATCAAGAGGGATTGTTTTTGAGTTTTAAATGCATGATATTGTCTTTGGAGACCATGTATTTGACACTTTAATGTCAAATTTGACCCTTCATTGCTCATTTATTTTTGTTAAATGCAAGTACGGAAAAAGTCAAGAAGTTGTTTGAAAATCTAGATTTGACGAAGAATTGGTCTTCAAATCTATAAAACTTGCTATTTTGACTCTTTAACCTCCAAGTCAGTGAACATTTTCAAACATTTTCATCAATTCATACTTATCTTGCTATTTTCATGCATATTTTAGCTTGAAATTGCACATTTGTCCATATATATGCCATGAAAAGTGCATTTTGCCCTTTTAAAATGATAAAAAATCTCATTTTCACACTTCTGGAATTTTCCCAAACTCCAAATTTGAATTTAAGTATTGAAGTGCATTGCATGTTGACATGTTTGAGTCTTTTGCCAAAGGCATGTGTTTGTTTTGTGCTTGTTTTTGTGCCTTGTGCTTGCTTGTCAATTTTTTTCACTTTAGAGAAGTTACAAGTTCTTTCCCAAGAAGTTGTTTTTACTTTAGTTCATGCGAAAGCATCATCACATTTCACTTCCATTTTCCATGTCACAACACATCGTATCTCATTCGACAAATGCGATTACATGTTTTCCATCTCATTCACCATCTGCAGATGCATCTAATCCCATTTTCCACGTAATGATATCTTGAAAGCCCAAATCACTTTTTTTTAAAATCGGCAATTTCCATTTGCACGCATTCCCATGCGCCAAGCACTTTACTTAAAAAAGAAAAAAAAGAGTTAAAGGTGCTGATGGAAAGTTGTTCCAAGTTTACATCCGGACATCATTAAGAAGGTTTTCAAAGTGTCAAAGACTCCAGTTTGTGCTGATCTACAAAGGAGACATCAAGTTTCCACATGACAACGGACAATTCATCACAGTTAGAGGTTATCAAAAGACGCAACACCATGGTTATCAAAGTGAATGCAGTGGTACAAAGTACAAGAACTTATGATCCTGTGATTATCCAGGATCGCATCATCAAGTACAAGGCCCCTCAGAAACAATCCCTAGGATTGTTTTCTTCTCTTCCTTCTTCTTTCCTATTTGTAGTTGGAGAGGATGCATTACATGAAAGGATGTAATTACATGTAATGCGAGTTGCATGTAACCCTATATTTTCTCTTTTAGTTAGACTAGGTCAAAGTTAGTTGAGTTGCTCCCACTTTTTCCTCCATCTTTTTCTCAACTCCTATGCCTATATAAAGGAGTGCCCCCTCATTGTAAAAATCATCTTTTGTTGTATGCAAGAAAGCTCTGCCACATTTTTGCAAGCATAACTTTGATTGTGTAGTACGAATTTGGGAGAAAAGTGAATAAAAGAAGCAATTGGATTTGAAGCTTTGACTGGAAGCAATTGTGATAGAGCAAATTAGAAACTTTGACTGTAATTTGTGCCTTTTTTTTTTTAATTCATGTTATTATTGTGTGTTCAATAAAAGAGCACAGTGATTTAAGAAGCAATTGAAGCCAAAGCTTTGACTAGGATTTATTGTGAAAGTGTATAGCTAAAAGCTTTGCCTGTAGCTTATATTTTCTTCTAAATTTGCAAAATAGCTAAGTATTCTTACTTTTAGGAGTCTTTGTGCCCTAATTGTAAAGTTTTTCCATATAGAATTACGATCAAACTTAGAGCCAAACCGATACATTTTCAGCTAGCCTTTGAGTTAGTGAAGGTTTATCAGTATCACTGTTTCTAGCTCTTGATAGAAGTGTAGTTAGAGAATCACCTTGCCCATTACTCGCTCCATGAGTAAGTGGATTCTTTCTTGAAAGATAAGAAGAAAAGATATTGGTAACACCCATTTTATAAAAATCTCTCGACTTCTTGGTTACCTTGAGTTGATCTAAGAAATGGTGAGAAGGAGAAGCCTTCCCTTTAAGGTAGGAGAGACTCTGTCTCACACGCTATGGCTAGTTATCCTATTTTGCGACTGGATTTTTGCCCAAAACTATCGATTGCAAAATATCCACCCAACATTCACAATGATCAAAGAAGGAGCTCAATTACAAACTTCTACAACTATCATTACTCCTGAAATTTTTCCCCTTCCAATAATCGTCAGTTTGCATGTTGGAAAGAAACTCTTTGTTTGCATGCCCAATCAAGCATTTCTCAACCACGACAAATCAAAAACTACTAACCGCCCTTGATATATACGAGGATGTTTGAATAATGATTTGCATAGAAATATATACGCCAAAACACTTACAACCCAAACCAAACTCCAAAAACTCTCGTGAATATCTATTTCGACTTTGCCCTCAAAATAATAGCCTTTCCTAGCTTGACGCAACAACTATGTTAGGACGAGCACATAATTGCTTAGAATAGTCAAGACTTAGTATTATGGTCACACTCGGATGCTAAAATTAAATAGAAGCGGGACCATCTCCGTTGAATCATCTATTTGTTTGCATTCATGACAGCTCCAAAAAATTTACCAGCCAATGCTATGGTCCTCCAAAAAGACCACATTTTCAGACTGGAAGGAAATATTTAGAATCTAGCAAATGGCAGGGCCTCATAATTTGATCGTCACCTCCATGGCACTAAGAAATTGGTTCAAAAATTATACACAATTTCCTAGTCGTCGCTTCACTTCCAAACTAAATGAATATTATACTTGACACTTCAATAGTTTTATTTCAATTTAGAAGCTGCAAGGACTATTTCGATACACTTCTTTTTTTTTCTGGAGAAAGAAAAATTAATTATTTATTCCACCTAAACGTAGTATTCGGAACAACTCCGCAAAAATATAATCTTTTTAATATCGGTAATCACAAAATACTTGCACCTTTATTTTCACACAAATGATTATTGGGACCCACAATATTACCCTTCGACATTTAGTTCAAAGCTTTATACTCCTGTAAATGCTCGTTGGAATACTTTGTCTTTTTCCTTGTGGTTTACATTTATGCGACTATAATAAGTTGTCTCCCTACTTTAGTATTGGCTCCATAATATTTCGTATGCGATACACCAATCTTCGGAAAGTTAGAAAGAATACTAATAATAGTGGTGATATTGCTATCAGGATTTAACTGTGTGATTTGAGTCAAACTCATTGACGCATTCTTCATGAGTAGTGATTCAACATGAATCCATCTCTCATGAGAATAAGTGGAACACTTAGCACTCATTGGATCTAGGTGATGCTCATAGAGGTGAAGCACCAGGACTTCCCGGGAGATCACCCATCCTAGTACTACTCCAGCTTGAGCGTGCTTAACTCCGTGATGGATGACCTCTTGGGAAGTCCTAATGCTTCATCTCTATGAGCATCACCTAGATCCAATGAGTGCTAAGTGTTCCATTTATTCTCATGAGAGATGGATTCATGTTGAACCACTACTCATGAAACATGGGTCAATGAGTTTGACTCAAAATCACACAGTTAAATCCTGATAGCAATATCACAATTTGACTTGCTGTGGAAATTATCTCCTACTTATCAATTGATGAGCTTAAGGGGCTTTCTAATGAATGGTTCATAAGGCACAACACTTGGTGAAGGTTTTGCAAATGGGGTTGCAAGCAGAGTGGGTTTAACCATGGAGGGAACTCTGTAGTTAAGCGCTCTCAGGTTGGAGTAGTACTAGGATGGGTGACCCCTCGGGAAGTCTCGGTGCTTCACCTCTATGAGCATCACCTAGATCTAATGAGTGCTAAGGCTTCCATTTATTCTCATGAGAAATCGATTCATGTTGAATCACTACTCATGAAGCATGGTTCAATGAGTTTGACTCAATCACACAGTTAAATCCTGATAGCAATATCACAGTTTGAATTGCTGTGGAAATTATCTCCTACTTATCAATTGATGAGCCTAAGGGGCTTTCTAATGAATGGTTCATAAGGCACAACACTTGGTGAAGGTTTTGCAAATGGGGTTGCGAGCAGAGTGGGTTTAACCATCGAGGGAACTCCGTAGTTAAGTACGCTTAAGCTAGATTAGTACTGGGATGGGTGACCTCCTAGGAAGTCCCAGTGCTTCACCTTTGTGAGCATCACCTAGATCCAATGAGTGCTAAGTGTTCCATTTATTCTCATGAGAGATGGATTCATGTTGAATCACTACTCATGAAGCATGGTTTACTTAGTTTAACTCAAAATCACAAAGTTAAATCCTGATAGCAATATCACAATTTGACTTGCTATGGAAATTATATCCTACATACTAATAATATTCACATCTTATTAATGGCCCAAACATTAACTCATGGTACAAATATTTCTCATGACTTTGATGCTACGAATTTTATACTCTAGAACAAAACATGAATGATGGAATCAAGCCCACATTCTTTCCTTGCAAAAATAATTTAGAATAGTGGAAGTTTGATGCTAAAGATATATCACACATGAGATTAAAATATTTCTTTATTTACCCAACTCTGATAAAAAATTCAGAATTTCAAATATTTATTACTCCAAAGGTGAATCAGTAATGTTGTTCCGATGAAACTTGTAACTATACCCAACAAAATGGCAGGTTCGATGCTCTGGATAATTTTACCCAATTTCTTCCCCAACAATTTCAGAATGTAGCAGATAGTTTTTATGCAATAAAATTGTAATGCCTCGCTAGGGAACCCTAAAGAAATTAACCTAAAGTTTCACTAAGTTTACGAAACAGTTTTTTTTAAACATTAAACAACAAGAGATAACATAGCAGAAGCAATAACTCGCATACATACAACCATCCATAAACAGATTACATCTCTTAAGGGTTCCATGACGTTGAATCACATATATAAGTTTTATTAATACCAAATCTAATACATAACAAATCCACATCATAGAATAACCACAAGTACGAATCCAATTAAATAATATACAATTACATAGGATACCATTTGGCATAACCAGATTGCATAATCATCCACTGTACAAGACACAGGGTATGAAAAGCTCAAAGAATATACATCATGAATAAAATACATCATCTCATAAGATCTCTGATAATCAAGTACAGTACAACATAATATAACCATCCAACATAAATATAAGATCAGAATGAAAGGAACAATTGCACAAGTACATCCAGCAATGACATCCAACTGTCAGATTTCAATGGTATAAGAAACACTACCACCCGACCTTGTGGAACCTAAATGGCCCACTCCCACCATGCTGAGGAGATAATCTCAAGTCCCATACGGATATCGATCCATAAGTCACAACCAACATCTAGGTCAAGGAAATCCTGATAGCAATCTATCTCAAAGATACCAAGACACAAGTAGCATCTAAACCCAGAGGCAACAAGGACACGTAGGAAATCTACTATTTAAGTGGGCAAGTGTCATCGCATGAGCCAACTCTAAGGTTAGCCTGGCAGCCTTTTTGGACTCCGACCCCCTAGTGTCTTGATGTAACATCAGTATCCTTTCGTACAAACAAGGCATACTAACAAAGCAAGGTCGCAACCAAGCATCCTCTCTACTCTCATCTTAGCCTGTACTAACACTCAAGGCATGAGCGAGGAAAAACATTGATTCTTATTAATTCAATTTAAACCCATTTAATGAAATGTTATCGGGTAAATGCACAAACCTGTGTCACCCTTTTGCAAAAGAAAAGGCTAACAAAAGTATAACTGTTCACCTTCAATGACATAAAACTAGTATTATTATTTAGAATTTGAAAATGAAGTAAACTAATGAAATGTGTAGAAATGGATGAAGTTTAGGATTATAATTTTTAATAATTATTTAGAATAAGAAATGATATATTTTCCTATTTTTAAAGATACCTTTTTAGTTGCTGAAAAATGTTGGAAATTAGGAGTCTAGTTCCCACCATAAAATGACATGCAAATAAACTTATTTCCCTTTGATCTCATATTATGTTATAGATAATATGTGTAGTTAGAACAATCAAAAATAAAAATTGGCTTTAGACCTATATTTTCTCTTTTATAACAATTCAAGTTTCAACTTTTTTAAATCAATAGTTTTCATCTCTCACCACATTTTTCAAAATAAATGTATTCCAACCAAAAGAAAAATTATAGATTCTAGAAGAGGACTCTCTCCTCTAGAATGTCATATAATTTTTAATTTTTTTATATGACTTAATTTTTTTTCTTTCTCAAAATTGACATCTTCTCGAGTGTTAAAATATGTACTTGTAGAAATTTTTAATTATAATATACTATATTTAATTAAAACACTATGAACTCTATATGAGAATATTTGCATGATATTGAGCTCTATAAAATGGTGTTTATATGTTATTAAAAAATATAATAAAAAATAGTAAGAGTTATTGAAACGTCAGTTTTTTGAAATAATTTTATTTCTTAGTAATTGGATATTGACTAGCATAAAACATGCATTTAATAGACATTTCCAATTGGAAAAGTGTGAGACTATATATAACTTAGCCAGAATAAATTTATAAAGATCATGTGTTTGAACAAAATTGATTTTTAGATAGAAATACTCAAATTCAGTTGTTCTGATAAGTCAGCTTGAAAGGTGAAAGTTTTGTACTTTTACCCTATCACTTATTGAAACAACTTACAATGGGTTACCCAAGCAGCCTCTTTAGGGCTTCGACCTCCATTGCAAGCCACTTCCCAATGTACACAGATTACCTACCCTAAGCTCATGAAAAGTACAACTCATAAATCACAATTTTCACCTCAGTCCTTTACAAGCAACTAGAAAGCACTTATAGATAAAACACAATATTCACCTCAGTCCTGTGCAAGCAACTGGAAAGCACCTATAGATAAATCACAACATTCACCTCAGTCCTATACAAGCAACTGGAAAGCACCCAAAGATAACCGATCAAAAACTCAAAGGTTACAAAAATCACCTCAATGCTATACAAAAAACTGGAAAGCACTAACAAACAACTAATCAAAACTCATCATAGAAATACATGAATACATCACCATGATTGGGCATAAAGGATTGTGACTAAATAATAACCATAACATCATCACAAAACAAAAACTCTCCAAGCCTCTGGTAACATCTTGATTGGTCAACGTACTAAGTCAAACCTAAAACCAACATCAGTAATCCACACATCACATAAAGTACTAAACAAATGCACCTTTCATAATTCGTTAGGTTTTGAAAACATAAAAGTTCAATTTCAACTACTGGGTTTCAAGTTTTCATTTTTCAAAAGTTAATCAAAATTGATAAAGGTTTCATAAGTTGTATTGATCAATTACAAGTCTCAAGTTCGTACACAAAATTAACTATACTTTTCAAATAGATACATATTTAAATTTAGTCCAATGATCACCTTTATGGAATGGATATCTTTATTTAAAAATATACCCATAAAAGTCTATTTACTGATATTTACACGTTTTTCCCTCTACAAATAAATGATCATTTATTAAATCAATATTAGATTTAAAAATAAATAAATCAAATATACCTTATTGGATTACAACTATAGTCAATTTCCAAATATCCTAATATATGTGTATTTGAATAATAACCAAAAACAAAATCTTTAATTTAAAAGTTATAGAAGTAAATCTAATAATAATTATAAAATTAATAATAATAATATTAAACTACTAAGAAATAATATTTATTGATAATAATAATTAGTAATTTAATAATAACAATAATTTATATTAATATAATAATAAATAAAATATTAAATAAATTAAACTAAATTTAAAAACATATTTACCTAAGTTTTAAAGCTCGTGGGCTATATGGCTGTTGCGGCAGCTCTGCTAACGTAGCAGCAGACTACTACCTACAACAGCAGAGTCTTTTGTGCAGCAGGCCTTTAAGGCCATCGGCAACACTCTTGCAACCATGCGAGAGGTAGGTAGAAAAAGGTGGGAGGAGGGAGGTGGTAATGGCCCACTTCCCAATTTTTTATTTAATTTAATCTTTAATATTATTACCACAATAATGATTTATTACCTTCACACAGTTGGTTTTGAGTTCTGCCAATTGCGAATATGAAGAAAATTGTGAAAAATGTAGGACACCTAAAAAAATAGATCCCAAAGGAAGATCGAAATTTCTCGCCCCTGCGAATAATGACAGACCTTGGAATCACCCCAAGCAGGTTTCAAATCCCCAATAGAGAGTAGCGAAGAATGGTTTTCAAGTCAAATCAGGATGAATGGCGAAACAACAAATCTACTGCAAAACCAAGTGGTTTTGAAACCCTAGTCCGGCTTCATGCAACTTGGAACGTAGCCATCGCCACTAATCAGAAGAACATTGAAGACCACAATGAAGGCTAATGGGAGTAGGTCAAAAATCAGAAAACTAAGAGGGAAAATTGAGACTAGTTTATCTCAAAATCAAGCACTATCGGAGATTTAGCAGCTCAGCGATTAAAGAACCAAGAAACTTTTTCCAAACAAACCAAGTATACCAAAATAGGAGTTAAACCGGAAAAATCTACTCCTCGTGGTAATACCTGCAAGTCTCCCTCGAGCCTTTGTATTTTACCTTGACCCACAAAGGTTTCGGCTATAAACTGCATAACACTGGGAATCACTAAACCTAATCCCTCGAATGTATTACCCCTAGCTCTACAAAACCATTAGTATATATTCCACCTTATAAGAAAAAATTGTTAAATCTATACAAGCTAGAAGACTCGCGAACAATCCACCTCAAAGAGAATAACCCTAATGTGTTCAAATACACTATCATTATCAAAAACAAAGTGAGTGAAAATAAATGGCAAGAATGCTCTGAACTAGGAGCATACGTAATTTGGAATGGACCAGAAAAACTCAAAGCAAAACTGGCAAGGAACATAACAAGGATCTGCAGCACCTGGGTGAGTAATGTAACTCCTTATTATAATCATTCCTTGTATGTTCAACGTCAAAATAACAAAATCAGGAATGAATTATTAAGTATTTCTAATTGTTTTTACAAAGGATTCCCGGTTGAATTTATAGCATGGGTACCAAACTTTAAAGATAGCAACAATTAGAAAACAACAATAGAAAAATGGATCGAATGTGAAAATATTGCTCCAGAATTAAATTACTTTGACATTCTAAAAAGAATAGGGCAATCCCTAGGAGAACTAATAGGAATTGATGCAAACTTTAAAACCTCAAGCAAGATTAAATTCCTGATCAATATGCAGACAGACCAAACTATCATCAAGTCTAAAAAAATTATAACTAATAGATCAATCTATAATTTAACCTTCACTTACTATGAAGGAAAAATCAATGGAATAATGGGACCAAACTTCAGAATGGATAATACTAAGAACAATTTAAAGGATTCACTAAGGAACATTAGAGATCGTGAGAAAGAGGCATGTAACAGAGAAAGGAAAGGCAGTGGTAGCTGCAAAGATAATCCTAAAATGCAAACAAAAGAGATTAAAGAAGCAGAACTAGAGGTTGAAAGGAAAAATATAAAGGAAGTAGAGAATTTAGAAAAAGAATTGAAAAAAATTAAAGAAAACCAACTCATCCTCTCAGAATTTAAGAAATGTGAAGAATGCAAAAAAGAAAAGTCGAGAAGAATTGGACCTCAATATGAAAAGAACTGAATATATTGACTCATGAGGTCCTACTCCTACAAAGTGACATAGAAGATCAAATCATCATAGCAGACTGTATTCACTCAGAGCACAAAGAAAAGACACATAAGGATCTAGAAACAAAAAAGACTATAGAAGAGACAAGGGAATCAGTAACAAATCTAGCAGAAGAAAAATTCAATGAAGAACAAAGAATAATCAGGAATTTGAAGCAGATAAGGTAATCAGCCGGACATCAGATAATGAAAAGGCGAGGATTGACAGACAGACTTGGAAATAGCAAGTGCAAAGAATCAAACTCAGCTCATCACACTTCCAACAGCAGACTCTGATCATTGGAGCAATGTAACCATTCGAAAAAAGCCTAAGCAAAAAAGTTACAAATTCTAGCAGACACCTACAAATGGAAAGGATATATTTGATATTGGTAAGCTAGAGGATAATAGGACAGCAAAATGATCTAGTAAGGAACTACTAATTCTCTTGGATATAGAAACAATTATTAAAGATTTAGAAGCGACAGACAGCCAAACATGTAACCAGGAAGAAGATCAAAAAGAGAACAATCAAATATGGGAAGAATTTGGAATCATGGAGGAGAAAACCCAAACAAATGAAGGAGGAGGCAAATATCCAGAAGAAGAAGAAACCTCAGTAGAAAACCAGTTGCTCAGAGAGCTAATAACAAAACAAGAAGAAAAATAGAGGAAACAGATATACCAGTTAAAATCAGAGAGCAAATAAATTTGAACAATCTGGGAATATCCATTAAATAGGAAGGTCTCAAAACTCCAAACTGCGGAAAACAAAAATCTAAAAGAGGAAGGAAATCTCTTAAAGAACTAAGGGAGGTAGTAGGACAAGCCAAGGAGCAAACAAGGATTAGCAAAAATCTTCAAGCAGGGAAGGGGAAGAACCTTCCCAAGGATCAATGAGAATCACAACCTGGAATGCAAGGGGCTTAAACGCTCCTAGCAAAAAATGCTTACTAAAGTGTAACCTCACAGTATTTGAATAAAAAATCATATTAATGCAAGAAACCAAACTTAATTCAGAAGAAGCTAACAAATTGGGGCTGAAATTATGACAATAAAAATCAGCACTAAAAGAGTCTAATGGAGAGCTTCAGGAGGTCTGGGAATAATTAGGAACCCTCGAAGAGTAGATCCAAACATGTTGTCTATTAACACCAATTGGATGGGATGCAGAGCTTCAAGCTAGAGAAATAACCTCCAATATATTTTAAAGTAACGTCTATGGTCCCACCCAAACAGTAGACAAAGCAGCAATATGGAAAGAGATCAGCTCTTTTATAGAAAGTCACCAAGAAGAAAACGTTATCATTGGAGGTGACTTTAATAAAACATTAAAAAGAGAAAAAAAATATGGGGGTCTCCAGGCAACCTCATGAGCAACAAGGGACTTTAGAGAATGGGCAGAAAAAAACTTATTAATAGATATTCCAACCAAAAATAGGATATTCACGTGGAATAACAGGAGGAAAAACTTTAGTTACAAAGCAGAAAGACTGAACAGATTTTTCTTTAAAGGAGATCAAAGCAGATATTTTGCCATTATCAAGTTTTGATCACTTTCTAGTAAAATTAGACATGATTTAACCTTCAAAACCCATTAGAAACCCTTTTAAATGCAAAAAAATGTGGTTCTTAGATAAAAACTTCACGGAAAATGTCAAAAACTGGTGGAAAGAAGGACTAGTCAAAGGATCAAAAATGTTTTGTTTTGTGTCCAAGTTAAAAATGGTCAAAGGAAAAATTCTAGAATGGAATAAACAACACTTTAATAATATAGTTAAACAAAAACTTAGCATTGAAGAAAATTTGAAGAAGTTGAACCTAGCAATAATTAAATATGGAATGAACAATGAAAAATACATAGAAGAAAAAGAACTACTATCCAAACAGGAAGACATCTTAGCAAAAGAGGAAGTGTTCTGGAAACAAAAATCTCGGGAAAAGTGTTTAGCAGAAGGAGACCGGAATACAAAATTCTTTCATACTAGCACCATACAAAATAGAGCCTTAAATAATATTACAAATATTAAAAACAAAGAGGGCAATATGGAAGATGATCCAACCAAAATTACGGAGGTATTCCTAGACTATTTTAAAGATATCCTTAATAATTTTGACTCCTCAAATCTAAATGCCCAAAACTAGATGCTGAAAGTTATTCTTAAAATTATATCAGAAGATAATAAATTTCTCAACAACCCCTTTTCTTTAACTGAAATTAAAACAACTCTCTTTAATATTAATCTTGACAAATCACCTCAACCAGATGGATTCAAAGCATTCTTCTTTCAAAAATGATGCGAAATCATTAGGGAAGATGTTTGGAAAGCAATTGAAGCCACCAGAAATGGAGGTATTTCATTAGCAGAAATTAACCATACATTCCTTACATTAATTCCAAAAAAAAGTAAAGCTGAGGAACCTAGAGATTTCATACCTATAGCTCTCTGTAACACGATTTACAAAATTTTGTCAAAAGGTCTAGCAAACTGTCTAGAAGGCTTCCTCCCTAAACTTATATTGGAAGAGCAAATAGGGTTTGTACCTAGGAGATCCATACTAGATAGTATATCTATCATCCAAGAGACAATCCATTCAGTGTCAAAGAATAAGGAGGCATGCGTGTTGATGAAACTAGATATTTAAAAAGCATACAACAAGGTGGATTGGAGATTCTTATGCAAAACCCTAGAAGCATTCAAATTCTCGCCCAATGGATCAACGTCATCTATCAATGCATCTTTACCCTGAAAATATCTCTTCTAATCAATGGAACACCAGAAGGCTTCTTTAGCATCTAAAGGGGTATTCGACAAGGAGACCCTATAACACCCTTTCTCTTTATCATCATGGCTTAAGCCTTCGGGAGAACTATTAAAACAACCCAAATTGAAGAAAACATCCAAGGAATAACGGTCGCAAAAAATATTGCTAACATCACCCACCAATAGTTTGCAGATGACACAATCCTTTCAGGTATCAGCTCTAAAACAAAAGGAAATAACTTTTTAAAACTATAAATAATTACAGCAAAGCCTCGAGGCAAAAAATCAATGTAGAAAAATCAGAAATCTTCTTCCTCAATACTCCTCTAGAAGAGGAAAATTATATTTGCAATGATCTAGGATATAAGAAAGGTACCTTCCCATGTAAGTACCTAGGAATATATTTGGAAAAAGGTTCAAAACAGAACTAAGGATGGGAGAAATTTCTAGAAAGAATAGATGAACATATGGAAGCTTGGAAAGGAAAATGGCTAACCAAAGCTGGGAGAACAACTAAAATCAAAGTTGTTCTTTCAGCTCTACCTATTTATGAATTATCATGTTTATAATTACCAAAGAATATCAATAAAGAAATAGAAATAAAACTAAGAGACTTCTTTTGGAAAGGTACAAATGATAAAAAGAAAGCAGCTCTAATCTAATGGGACAAAATTTGTAGGCCTAAAGAAGCAGAGGGATTAGGAGTCAAAGACCTAGACTAGCAAAAAAAAGTACTAGGAGCGAAACAAGTCTAGCGGATGTATCAAGAAAGAGATAGCAAATGTGCCAGAATAATGTATAGCAAATATCTAAATGCAGCAAATAGTGCATCTCTCCTTAGAACCAGGAACCCCCCAAAAAGTTCAATAGCCTGAAATTTTTTATAGAAATGTCGCCCTTTGATCTCTAAGTATGTAACTTGGGATATAGGAAGAGGGGATAAAGCCCTATTCTGGAAGACTCTTGGAATGGGCTTTCCCCCCAGATAAATCTAATTTCTCCATCAATTTCAAAAACCATCTATCCTCTGTATGCGGAACCAAGGTAGCTGATTATATGCAAAATGATCCCTCAAATGAAGAAGTCCCATGGAGATGGAAATCCCTAAACAACTTGGGTCTCCAATTAGAAGATAAAGAGAAATTAGAGGCAATTCTTAGAGACCGCCCTATCAACTACCATGATAGGGAAGACAAGCTCATATGGGCAGCCTCCAAGGACAGAATATGTAATGTTAAGGAAGGATACAAATTAATAATCAATTTATAAAGATGGGAAGAAGTAAATATACCCCTGAATCTTTGTTGGGACCTAGCGAGATTACCTAAGGCAGGCATCTTCCTATGGGCAGGCATTCAAAATCGTATTCTAACTGCGGATAGAATTAGGAAATTGGGTTTTGAAAGCCCCTCAAGATGTTCACTATGCAAAGAAAATTCTGAAACAACAGAACACTTATTTTATCACCATAAATACACCAAGGAATGTTGGGGATGGCTTAAGCATAAACTTAACTAGACCTCCCCATTCCTAGGGTAATGGCAAGAACATCTATCTGGTTGGCCCATAGGCTCAAATTACGAAGTGTATGGAAAAATATGGAATATCACCCCCACTATTCTAATTTGGGAAATATGAAAAGAAAGGAATAGACGAATTTTCAACAATTCAGAATTGAATGCGTCATCCTTCCTCAATAAGATTGAAGCAAGCATTACAAAAGTAATGAACAACAATCTCAGAAAAACAATAAAGAAGGCTCATTTTCAGAATGGGATGCAGAAATAAAAAAGAATTGGCAACATTTGATCAACCCCCTACTCACCTATAAAAATAAGAACAATATAGCCAAAAGTGAATGCAGGTGGGAACCTCCATCCAAAGGATGGAAGAAACTCAATTTTGAGGGACCATCCAAAGGAAACCCAGGGAAAGCAGGAATTGGATGTATAATCAGGGAAGACTCCAGAAACTAGATTATGAAGAGAGCCAAACCCCTGGGCATAACTACCAATAATATCGCGGAATTAGAAGCCTTACATGAAGGGTTAAAAACTTAGTAGCAAGTTAAAAATTAGTAAGATTATAAGAGAAGGTGATTCCCAAATTATTCTAAACGCACTTGGGAAGAGGAATACATTGAATTGGATCTTAAACTCAAAATTACAGAATATTCTCAATCTAATAGATAAGTTTGAAGAAGTCAGACTTAAACATATATTCAGAGAAGGCAATTCAGATGCAGTCCAATTAGCAAATAAAGGGACAGATGGAGAAAATATTCTAAAAATAGCCCCTGATATTGACTATATATCAACACCTTAATCAAGTTTTTAGCATGTTCCCCTCCCCCTTTTATATTCAGTTTTTACGTATTCACAATCTCGTGAATATTATAAAGCACTCATTATTTTTATCATTATTGACACCCTTAACTATTAGGAATTTCCTTGTAATCATAAACCTTTAACAATGATCGACTCACATCTTCCAGCTATCATCAAATGATGACAACATTAACACCTTTCTAGATCCTTCCTAGAGCCCTAAACTAATATTTAATACTTGGTGCTATATCTTTAATGTTCACTTCCGCACAGGAAGTTTTAGGCACTCAATTGTGTCTCAAGGAAATAGAGGGCAATAAGCATGGTTTTTCCTGCTTAGTTCTCATCGCAGTGATTTCTTTTCAATGCTTTAGAGTTGGTTTATGATATGATCACCTAGTTTGGCCTTTGGCGAGGTACCTTTCGTTATATACATTTTTTAATCATACAGTTTGCACTTACTACTAATACCCAATTGGAAGTTAGTATTTTTTACATGCAGATGTTTATAAGAGCACTATCCAAAGGAAGAACACTTGATGCAAGGAATTGGGAACCCAACTTTTCAATGAGCACTTAGTTTATGAAACTCATGCTTAAGATATTTTGTAGTAAAATGTTGCAATAATTAATGCATAATTCTAAAAGCTAATGTTTAATAAACTCATATACTGGGGTATGCCCCTTTTAAATTTGTATATTAAAAGACCTCGGTCCCGAGCAAGATTGGAAGTTTTTCTTACTCCGTTCTTTCCTACCAGTGTCTGTTTGAACGAAAAACTCTATAACTCTTTTTTATTCATTTAATATAATATAAAAGGCTCCGACCATTTACCGATTAAAAAATAATAATAGAAATAATAATTTATTACTGTGGTATTTAATATTTTTTTAAAAAAAAATTCAATCTTAGATCTGATAGGGCAAAGAATTTGAAACAGTTAAATTTAGTAATTAAAACTGGTTTTCTTTTAAAAACCCCTATCCCAAATTCACGATATTTTCTAAATCCATCCCATTTTCCAAAACGAGGATACTCAAACAAGGGTTTTCAAATTGATTTAATCCACAGACAATTCAATAACGAAAATCAACTTTTCTCAAACAAGGGTTTCAACACAAATTAAATTTTGAAAACAAACCCATTCAAACACGAAGAAGACAAAGAGATTTCAAAGAGGAAAATACTGCGCAAAACTCAACAAGATCCTACCTTGGTCTGACGCTAACCGATCGGATGCTCAGAGCTCGCAAGAATTTCCCGTCCTTTCGAAAATCCTCTTTCTCGAAAATTTACTACCTATGGAGAAATGAGGCTCTGATTTCTTAATAAAGACTCACAGCCTTCTCCCTTTAGGGTTTTGGTTTTGCAATCACACGAACCCTTTTCTTTATTATTTTATTTTATTTTAATTTCATATGCAAACCCTCTTGCATTTTAATTAAAATAATCTTTATTAAATTAATTTTCTCTCTCCTTTATTAAATCACATGACGACTTTAATATATTTATTAATTCAACTAATAATAATATTTAGAGTTTATTATTGAAATGAAACTCCTAAGTAAATTATTATTAAATAAAATAAATATAATTACCCCAAAATTAAAACGTTAATTAAATCTTTAAAATTTAATTCTTTTATTTAATTAATTTCTCAATTAATTAAATATAATTAAAAATTGATTTTTCTATATAAATTTTTTGTTAAATTAAATCATTTAATATTCTCTTAATTTGATTTAACTATAATTGAAAATCACAACAGGCCCACAAATCCAGAAAAGAAACCCCATCATAAAAACAAAATACTAAATCAAACTCATGGTCAAAATCTCAAATTCACGTCACTTGACGAATTCGGAAAGGTAAATAACTTAGATACTTGTCCTACTTTCTAGGACAATTGGCTTAGGGTTAGGATTTGGACTCAAGAATTATCTCCCCTCTTTTACCATTGAGATACTGCAATAGGACACGCTCATCCTGGCAATTCAAGGAAGTCGATGCCCAGTACCTGCAATTTGCATAAAATATGAGCATGTACATATAAATATAAATCTAAACTAAACAAGCAATGGTAGGAAGTGGTGCATTGTGTAGATCCCGACTAGCAGTTGACTATGACTTCCTCCCTCAACCACATCAAAAACATAAAATATAAGGTAAAACATACATGTACACCATACACATGCAAGTATGGGATAAGTATCCATAGAAATTGCATATAAATCATCCATTTAAATATCATCATGAAATAATTGAAATCATTGTATACAAGCATCATCATCGAAGAATAATCATGCACACATGAAATAACCGACTATCAAGTAGCTCATCACATAAATCAACTGAGTATGAAATAACATCCAAACAAATCGGGTAACCAAGTACCGCTAATCACAAAACATAACCATAAAACTAGCCTAAAAGAATTTGGCAAAAAGACATGAAAAGTAAACTAGGGGAAATATCCAATCTTAAAAACAGTGACAACAATTATACTGGATAAAAAACAACGAAATGCATTTGTAACTCCAAATGTGAACTCCAATGTGAATTCACCACATAAGATGAATCGGGTTTGCATCCAATCCACCAAAAGCCTAAAAGTTTCTGTCCTCGGGCTTCATCAAGAGAAAGATGGGAGTCTCCCAAAACTGTCCAAAGAGAAATCCATAATCAATCACCAAATCCAAGCATGCTGAGAATAACAAATTCTTCATCCTTTAATGCCCAAACATTGACCCTTCAGCTTCCCTTCCCTTCCTTGTCTCCTTGTCTTGTCAATTTTTCTCTTATTAACCCACTTTATAATACTAAATTGACCCTTTTTGTACATCTGCATTTAACTCTCATAAGCCAAATTTAATATTTGAAGAATTTGACTTTAGATTTCCTAATGTTCCAAAAGGGGGACATCACAACAATTATATTCAATATGATATTCCTTATAGCAATATGCATTTGTTGTCTCTAATATAAACACTTATAACATGGAATATATGATAGGTAATACTGCCTATAGTGATATAGTTGTGTCTGATCCTAATCTAATAACTTGCAACAATGGTGTTGATGTTGTTTTTGATATTTTCTCGCCTCCCTTGCAACCAACGGTGTCATCTCTGATTTGAACTTATGTGCTTGCAACCAAATAAGCAAAATAGGGAATTGCTCAAATGATCAAATCCAATTAAGCTAAGTCACAGGATACGCGAATTTAATCCATGAAGTTCAAATTTCAACGAATTTTTACTCTTTCCAAACTTCATCTGAATTTTATGATATTTAATATAAAAGTGTTATTTATAATAATATTATTTTATTTTAAAATAATATTGGGTTATTTAGTTTAATTATTTAGCAATGTCAAATTATTTTGACTATATTGTGTACATCACTTATATTTAAAAATAAATAAATTTATATATGTTAAATTTAATATTAATTTTTGTTTTTGAATTTTTACCCTTGTTGAATTTTATCCGAATTTTATGATTGACGAACTCGAATTTGAATTCGAACCTTGTGACTTAGCAATTAAGTATTAAAGGTAATAAATAAACTTTTCAAGTCCAATAATTGATGGAATGAGGTTGAACTCCATTAAATATCTTTGCATAATCGAAGGATTGCTTTCTAAGATATATATCTTTCCACAACTACACCTCAAGTAAATTGCATCTTTCCATGGTTAAATCATGATCCTTATTTATTATTTAAATTGCTTCTTTATTATTATAACTTGATCCTCTTTATATAATTGATGATCATAATATCAAGAATTATGATGTCTATTCCAATCATCGATTAGATATGTTAGAGATTCTTGACAATATAGTTAAGGGGTATATATTATAAATTGTTGTAGCTCTTACTCATTGTTCTTTGTTATTATCAATGCTTAGCAATCATAACTGCTAACTAATAATCTAGTACTATTGACGACTTATCTTCTAGTTAGTCAATTCATTCTTTTTAATAGATAGTCTAGGTTTGACCCAATGCTTTTGTTCATCAATTTTTAAACCTTGTTGACAGTATATACCTGAAGCATTGCTGCCTAGAATTAGTCTAGATCGTCACTAAAAAATGTAACAGCAGTCAGTAGATTTTTTTTAGTAGTTACAAAAGAAAAAAAATTCTTTTTGTTTGTACCACTTATATACAGATTTTGGATAAGTAGATCTAAATTATCATTTGTCTCGTGGGAACTAATCATAATTTCTTACATAATACCAATCCTTCTCGTCCATCATTTTTATGTCTTGATCAATTGAGTCAAAAGCATGCTAATTTGTATCGTTACGTTAAACATCACTTATTCAATATTTGTCATCGTTCATATCCTCAACATATGGATCCAACACCTATGATATTTCTTTCATCGTCGTTACTCTTTGTACTTGTTATAATAAGGTCAACATCTCCAACTTAGTGTCTAATTATATTGACCTTTCTTTGAGATCAAATTCATCGTGTTATATCGTTGATTTGGTCAATAATATTGTTCTTTCTAAATCACCCAAAATAGTCAACCTCAACATTCTTACATAGTTTATTGTTTATCGTTCTTCTTTAGTGTTGGCACTTTATTCATTTGAAATATTGGAGACTTGTCTTTACAATTCAATTGTAGGATCATCATTATTATGTTCTCTCCCATGGTTATTATCAATGCTTATCATTGACTACTTATCACTAATGATTCCATTATAGAAGTTATCCATGTCTTATGTCTTGTGTTGTGTGTGTAAATCTCAATTCACTAATGGATTGACTAAGTTTTCCTTTGACTATTGACTCCTTTCAACATTGGAATTACTACCTCAACCCTTCTCTCCGAAGACTTTGCAAAATTGAGATACTTGGTTGATATTATGTGTAAAGGATGGGAACATCACACAAGAGGACGGTAAAGAGGGTCATGTAAAGAAGTCAAGAGGGAACTTACATCATCAAGGAAGCCAAGATGGCACTTACATAGGATCAAGAAACCCCCTTCAACCTTAACCTAACTTCGCAAGTTGGTATGTGTTGATGGGAGGGTGAGAAGTTCATAGGGAAAGTTGGTACAAGAAACCCACTAACCAATCAATGAGGAGGGCTCTAGCACACTTCCTCTTTGGGCTTAGTGTAGAAATGGCTATAAGTAAACCTATCATGTTTCTTCCTCCAATCTTAAATATGCTTGAATGATGTTATTGATAGTATATGATTATGATGTGATACTATCTGAACCTAATCATTGAATGGATATTTGGACATATATTTGTATATGTTGTTTGTATTACAAACACAAGATTCTAATCTAGAATCACAATGTTTAAAGGAATATTTACTTGCTAAAATGTAACCCTTAGCTTAATTCATTATAAGTGATGTTCTAGGGCAAATTATGAAGGGAGCATCACAATTGTTAATCTGAAGTCTTGATATATATCAAGACTTTATTCAAAAATACCAAAACAAACTTTTCAAGTTGCTTGTTGAAAACATGTTTCATATAAGATAGGAAAGCATTTATTGCGTTTAAAGGCATAACCAAAAACTCATAATGCCCAAATTGCATTATGGCATCCAAATGCAGTCTTATGTATTCATTCTCAAACTCTTATCTAATGATATCAAGATCTTGAGTTTATTTTTGAAAAATAAAAAGCTGCATGTAAGTCATTAATCCTTGGCATAGAAAACGGATTTTTGATGGCTTTCTTGTTAAGGGCTCTATAATCAATGAACATGCATAGTCCCCTGTCTTTCTTTTTGACACACTACAAAAGATAAAAATGGACATTTGCTTGGATGAACAGGCCATCTCTAGAAGGTATTTAATAGCTTTTTAAAGTTCATCTTTGCATCTTTTGTAGTGTCTATAGGAAATGGTGATAGTATACTTGGCTTCGTGTTCCAAATCCATCACATGTTCAATCCCTCTATCAAGAGGCCTTCCATGTGGTATGCCACTGAAAACCTTGTTGTACTTGGTGAATGATTCTTGCAGATTTGGATGGTATCCTTATCCTTCTTGAACAATAATAAGCTTGATGACACATTGGTCTACCTACTCAACTTACCCATGGAAAAGCATGCTCTCCATATATGTGACAACACGAGGTCCTTCATCAGACATTCCTCTTAATTCACAACCATTTTTCCATCGGCTTGGAATTTCAACTCCATTGTTTGAAAATTTGAAGTGATCTCGAAAGAACAGAACCATTGAATGCCAAGAATAACATCAATGTCACCAATTCTCACTACATAAAAATCATCTTTGACAACCATGACTTTGAAACCTTCAAGCTTGAGGTTCATTCGTGCTACAACTCCATCAATGAAGTTGTGTAATCTTTGTATCAATGGGAGCAACAAATCGCTGCCCATACAGCACTCAATGAACTTTGAAAGAATCATTCTTTTAATCACTTAAGAGCTGGTCAAAAGTGTCTTCATTTTCTCTATGTACTTCAGGTTCTAGTGCTGCGTCCTCGTCATTTTCCTCCATATCAACTTGTTCTGAATTTTCTAATTCAGATTCGTTAGCTGAATACATTTCCAAATGATGAAATCACTTTTCTCAAAGCACTTATGGTGAAGGGCCCATTGCTCCCTTACATGTAAAGCACAATTGTTCCTTGCTAATTTTGAAGTTCATCGCTCTTCCTTAAAGGAAGGCTTGTGGCCTGATTTGTCTCCTTCTAATATACTTCTTATCACTTTTAACTGAAAGGTCTTATCTTAAAATTTAGTCCTACAAATAGCAAACTTCAAGTTCCTTTCTTTCATGATTGCTTCTTGAATTATTGACAAGTCAAAGTCTTTGACTCACCCCTCAGAGGTTTCATTAGCTTTTCAATGAACAAGACAAGACTTCTTTAAGAAATATTTGGTACCATCACAAAAAGCCATTGGAAATCAGCATTGTAGGCATCAATTTCCATGTTGCCTCAACTGTGCCAACTTGCTAAATTGTAATTTTTGGTTCCTATCAAATCTTCAATGAGTTTATTGATAAACACACCATAGGTGGTAATAAAATTGTGGCCTTGGATTATCAGCAAAGGATACAACCACCCATGAGCTACTCCTAGGTGCAAGATGGCAAACATAGTCCCTCTTCTTTTAACATTGACATCAAAGACAAATGTTGTCCAAGTTTGGAACCCATGCACATTTTATACTTTTGTCACTTCCATAAAAATGAGAAATTGTCTATGTTACACAGGGAGGTGTCTCCTATCTTTCATCCTCTAGGAAATGTCTTGGAAACACGTCTACATATACCCTTCCTTGAAACATCGTGTAACATTTTAGAAATCAACACAAGTTTATGCTTTTCTGTGACAGCAAAGTTACAAATCCAAGTAGGATTTGACATTAACCAATGGTTCTTAGTTGGCACTAAGTTGAATCTATGTTCCATGCATGTATCAAAGTGTTGGAGTTGCAACTTAGTTTGTGTCTTAGATGACATTTCTTGATTTCAACATAAATGTTGTCATTAAAAGTTATATAAAACATAAAATGACAATAATATATTTTTAAAAATTCCTATATACATACATAAATATATGTATGTATGTAGAATCCCAGCAAGTTCTGGTATCGACTATATCTTCCAAACCAACACTACATTAAAACTTGTTGCTTCCGGTAGTGCGCTTCCCTCCGATTTTAGGGGTTGTCTCAACTTCTTCACTATATATATATATTTGTATGTTGGCGTTCCCTATTTTTGGCCCTCTAGGAAATGTCCCAGAAATGTGTCCCCTATCCCTATCCCCAAAACATCGTGGAACATAGCAAAGTGTTACTTTTCTTGAAGCTTGTTGAGAATGCCCCTAGACTACTGGATCTATTCTCTTGTCTTCTCCCACCTCTCGTATTCTTTTGGTTCAGAAACTGATCAAGGAATGTCTCAAATCTCTAGTAGAAAAGTGGCATATTCTTCATAGCATGCTCAAACTTTATTTTTCATAGAAATTGGCAATTTATGCTTCGGTTGTGGCTACTCCCTACAGGTGACTGTAGATTGGAGAGGTCTCCTAATAAGCTCAATAATAGTTCCAATATATTGGTCATTATTACTTTTCTGATAATTGATGTTTGATGTGCTAATTTCTCTATTATGATTTGGGAAAAATTCAAAGTCTGATTCATTTTGTGGAAAAGATGGGCCTTCATTTCAAGCAGGATATCAAACATTCTTTTCATTCTAGCATTCAGATGTTTTGGAGTGTTGATGCACTTATCTTTTTTCATGATATTCTTTAATGTGACTTCAATATCAACCACACGAAATTGATGTTCAAGCCCAACAATAGTTCCAATAGATTGGCCATTATTGCCTTTAAGATTATTGATGCTTAATGTGCTAGCTTCTCCATTTTGATTTTTGGGGAGCATTCAAAGTCTGATTCATTTTGTGGAGAAGTAGAACCATCATTTCATACATGACATCAAACTTTACTTTTGTTCTAGCACTCAAACTTTTTGAAGTTTTAATGCCATTATCTTTTTCCACCATGTTCTTTAATATGACTTCAATATGAACTGCACAAAATCGATGTGCATCTAAGGCTTATGAAACCAAAGGGTTTCTATCCATTGGTTCCTTACAAATATAAGGGTTTTCATCCTCATATCTAACAACTTGAAGACACATGCTAAGAGCAATATTTGGTTAGGGTTTTTGTTGTAGAATGCAATGCTTTCTTTCACTAAATGTCTCCATGTTTTGACAATATTGAAGTCAACAACTAATATGAGATCCCATCCAAAATGTGTATTGAGATATACATGGATCAAGGATGACTGAGGGTATAGCCACCACAATTGATGAATCATCACTATCTTCTTGATCTTATGTTGCACATATAGAGAATCCATGCCAAAATATAAACAATGGTTTGGAATTTAAAAAATGACCATCAATGGCACTCTATGATGTGTTGGGTGGTAATTGGGATAAAATAGCATAAAGGTAGGAATGTTTGAGTTCAAGCAATAGGGATACACCATAGTAGATACGTAGGGATGGGCAAAACCAAAATCTAGACTCTAACAAGATAGTGCAAAGGGTCCAAGTGTCATATGAGCAAAAGGCATGACAAGATTGCAATTTTTTAAATATTGACAAGGGTAGGGGGATTCAAAGCTCTAGATGATAGTGGGAATGGTACTTGGGGAACTGAAGGCCTCAAACTTTGAGTATAGAAAGGAAACTAAGACTAAGAGGTAGGGGTTTTGGAGAAAAAGGTTCATAGGAAGTGAAAACTTAAAAAGTCGAACAAGTTGCACATATCCACTATCCATATTAGACTCACTCAAGTCAATGAAAATATCTAGTTCAACATTCAATTGGTCACCATCATTAACAATATCTTGGATGTTGCTCTACTACAAGAAGCATAATTATATAGAGACACATCCCTCCCATTCTGTCCCACGTCTCAGAGATGAGGGCGCACCGACTTAGGGATTCAATCCCCCCGTTTGCACCAAGGCCACCAGATTCCACCACCTTCGCTGAGGATGGGGGAACGTTCCGGTGTTGACTATTTGCTGATTCGACTATTTTAAATTTATGTTCAATAGTCAATGTTCCAATTCAATGCAGTGTTCAAGTATTTACTCTTTTACATCTTTGTATCTTATATTGCAATACATCTTTTCATAACTAGCATTTTAAATACCATATGTATAGTATATACCATAGTAATGAGAATCATGACGATTCACGCGATTCAACCGTACGATTCAAGCTAGGCAATTTTTCATGAATCGGTCGAATCAACAATTTCTTGGCATGAATCACCATGAATCACATGAATCGCCATGAATCGGCTAGAAAAATAGGGTGGCCAAATTGGGCAACTTAAAAACACAAAAAGAATACAACTTTTTTAATGATTTTTTTTCACATTTCTCTTTCTTATAACTCTAAAAGGCCTATTTGTTGAGTATGACAAAAAGAGAGGAAAAGTGAAAGATAGACTTGAGCTAGAGCTAGAGCAAATAAATTTGTCTTTTCATTTTGTTTACAAATAGACATATGTTTCATGAATCTTCATCTTACATACATTTATGATTTGACAACATTTATAATTCTATATATCTATGTTGTGACTCGTTATGATCCTATGATTTCTATTTACTTCAGCTAAAATTTATATTTTCTTGTTTATGTGATAGATTTATCATTTATGTTCCTTGTTTATGTATGTTAGATTCTATTTGATGATGTTATAGTGACTTTAAGTTATATTCACTAAAGGGTGCATGAAATAAGTTTTAAATTGTTAAAATCTCTAAACTTCAAGGGTTTTTTTAATTTGGCGATTCGCAATTCGATTTGGCCTTGCCGATTTCGATCCTATTTTGATTCTCATTACTTTGGTATATACAACCCCTTGTCCCCCACAACCGTCCCCATGTCCCAAAATTAAGGCCCCTCTGTCCCCCCATTTCGTTGTCCCTACATTGCCCAAGGTGGTGTAACTATGACAAGAAGTGTTGATGTTGCGATCATTTACAAATTCAAAAAGGAATCAAGTTGTTTTGGGAGAATTCCATTGTTCATCCTGTAGGTGAACAGGAAAGAAACATATAACTTAAAGTAAAATATTATTCATTCATCAAATCTTTCCGTACACAACAATAATGTTCAATACCAACATGATGCCAAATACGTAAGTCTAAGCCCCATTTATAACATCTGACACAGTGCCATTGGAACGACACAACCGTGCCCATATCAATAACCGTCGAACTACCCAATTTGTTGGACAACATCATCCCCCCTAAAAAGAAAAGTCGTCTCCTGGTGACTCAAAACTAACAAAATTAGGAGACAACATAGAAACAAACATAGACTAGGGAGAAGGTTGCATCCTTGAAGTGTTCAGTAACTAGTGCAACTTGTAAACCTAATTAGTGCGTATACGTAAGTCCTTCTGTGTCCGTGTGTTAACTTCCACCACCTCCTTCAAGAGAAGTTGCCTTCATGGCCTAAGTCTAGGCTGCTTGTAATCCTTTTCCAACCTTTTCCTTATCTTGCAAGAGCGTTGCTTACTCGGCTGCCCATGCTACCTGTTGATTAGCCAATTCAACAACCAGCTTCTACCTCGATTGCCTTGGACCTCGCAGTTGCAACCCTCTCTGCCTCTGCACGCTGATGAGCATAGTAGACATCTTTATATGCCCCTACTATCTCATGTGCAAGCTTATCCATAGCAATATTGCACAGTCCCAATTCAAGCTCTATAGTCCAATCAGCCAACATCTCTGGTGTTTCCACAGCTAGCCATTCTTTGGCCTCAAAGCGAAAGCGAAAACGCTCGGGAGAGCCCCTCTGGATATAGGCTCAAACCAATTGCAACTCCCTCCTATGGGTCAAAGCATGCTACGCAATAATTTGACCTCTCTCAAGCACAACCTTCATGGCTCTGATGTATGTCATGCATCTCTCCTCATCTGACCCATAATTTAGTTTTTTCCTCAATGTCGGCATCCTATCCATCTGTGGCAGCAACGTCCACCTCCGGTGCACCCTCCTCATCTCTGGGCGCATCCTCGGACTGCGGTACTCTCAACTCGTGTTGCGCTAGAATGGCAGCTACTCCTAGGAATACCTCTTCTTGCCTTGGGAACTAAATGGAGGAACCGGCATCTGTAGGAATGAGTCGGAATTGCTGTCTCAAGAATGCACTGGCTCGGTCCATCACCTCAATACCCTCGTCCTCTGGTTGTGCTGCCTGGACCATTCCAACACTCTAGACCTTTGGCTGTGCTAGCTGGGCCTCACTCATGGGTTTGGCCAATAGGGATGAAGCTATGGTGACAACAGCCTCTGAGCCAATCACGTCTAGTCGAACTTGAGGCTTGGGCTCTGGTGTTTGCATCTCCACTAACCCTGTCGTTGGCATTGCTGCTACTAGGTCTGGTGCAACTAAATCTACTGAGACGTTCCCTGGAGTCGATACATTTGTGCTCTCTACCATGGTCGTGGGTGGAGTCATGACAACTGGCGCATGCCTCTGGTCAAATGGAGGAATAAGCAGGGTGGTGGTTGTCAAGTGCACGGAAGTCGGCAACTAAGGAGTGAAAATTGTTTTAGGTGGGGACCCTGCATCTGCATTCCCAACCTCTGTCGAAGTACTATCTCCCTCCGAATGGGACTGCTCTTCGTGGTATCCTCTCGTCTGCTATCCATGTCAGCATAGGCATCTAAGCTCTGCAGTACCCTCTTCTGGTCAGCCATTGTGCCACCCATGTCCAAATGCCTCTAGTAGAATATTGGGGGTTCTCCTGGTACCAATCTTCCTCTCGGTGGGGCTTCAAACTCATCCGCTAGGATTTTCTAGAGCGCTACTTCAAGGAACAATCCAATAGCATGGTGCGGCATATAGAATGTGCGACGCTGGAGTGTCATGAATTCCTCCATTCTATCCGCGAGGACGGTCACCCAATCATCCATTGTACCATTCGTGATGCCATTCATGAAAGTAATCTCAGGCAGGGTGATATCTGAAGCCCTACTTGCCCCAATTAACCTGTTTTTTATCACATCCATAATACATCTCCAATGGCCTTCCCGGATGAAGTCCCACCGCAGTCCTCGACTCTTAGTACCCTCTACAACGGACTCAAATTCCTTTGGCGTGAGGTCACGTCCCACCAGCTTCACCCAGTACTCCTTACGTTCTTGCGGCAGTTTGTGGTTCGTGGTCAGCACTTTGCAGCCTCCTTGGCCAAGAATGCCAAGAACCCTACTGAAATCTCAAGCTATGAAGGAGACTGTGAGATGATGCTTCTTGTATACAAATGTACTTGTTCTAGTGTGCCTGTTGTATGTTTTGATCATAGTTCTTTATATCGTCTCAAATAGCTGTATGGAAAATATCGGAAGTTGTATCGCCCAATGTACTTGCACACGGATCAGAATTTGTTTGATGAGGTCTGTGTTAGCCATTTTCTACCACCATCTCCGGCACTCACTACCATTCAACCCTTCAAACTGTACTGTTAGATGAGAAAGATCGGCCTTCGGTGCAGATGGTTGCACTTTAGGACGCACCTTCTACTTTTTGCTACTCAATGCTCCTGGCCCTACAACACGGACTCCTAAGGCCAACACTCTCGTATTCTTGTCCATCTCGGCACTATTTTCCTTCAACTAATCTTTACACTATCTCCTTTTCCCTGCAAACTGCATACTCCAATTGATTAACAATCCATTGTTTTGTCTTTATTGTAACAATGATGATTAGGGTTGCTTTGATTTCACTTCTCCCTAGCACATCTTTCTTTAGCCCCTTTCCCACTTTCGCGGTACCGTTTTATTTTCAGCTCCCGTGGAATGCTTCATTCTTCCTTCGTGGCACTTCTTTCTTCAGTAGCACCCTTTTTCTTTTGAGCACCTGTGGCAATCGTGGTCTCAACCTTTTCTTTTCTCCTCCCACTGCACCAGCATAATGCTTCTCCGATGGCAATGGCTTCCTCTTATCACTTTGTCTTTTCTGCAGTCAGGTTGCACGTCTCGTCCCGGGTGGCATCTTAACCTTCCTTCCCTCTCTACGGAAAACACTTATTTTCTTTTCACACTAAATGTTCTTATGTTTTTACTTCCCTCGGATGCTCTTCTCATGTTTCCTGTAGATGTTCCATGCTCTTCTCATGTTTCTTCGCAGCAAGAATGAATCATATATTGAAAGAGTAAATTGGATCTCTGCCCCATCTTTGTGTGTTGATCAAGAAATCAAGAAATTTCCAAGTCATCAATGGCTTCAGTATGCAAGCTAACCTAGGCACTTTGGAGGCATCGATCTCTATTTTCCCTGTCTTGCTTTTTTTTTATTCTTCTTTCCTTATGGCATGATGCTCATTGTGACCTTCTCTGTAGACGGGTGGATCTTTTTTTTTCCTTTCCCATGGGACGCTATTTTTCACTTTCTGCAGAAGCTTTCTTTTCTCTTCACAATCATCCTTCACCATGTAATTTCCGCAAAGCTCCTCACTGTTATATGTCCAGGCGGAGTTCATTGATATTTTTATCTTTGATAGACCCTTCACCGATTTATTCCCACGGGATCACAACTTGTCCATGGGACAATTTCCACGTCTGCCCTATTTTTATTTTATTTTTAAATTATATTTATTTTTTATTTTTTCAAGCCTAATTTTTGGCTCGTATCACCCCTTAACTCGCCTTCCTGCCATTCATGATAGATCTTCAACTTCGATCCATTAATAGTGTCAGGAATTTCTTGCCCATCCAAGGTCCATAATTTGATAGAACCATTATCACCAATTTCTCTGATTTTATATCATCCAAGTCATTTGACCTTGAATTTCCTAGGTTTTATCTCATTGCGACCATTGTACCGAAGCACCAGTTGGCCTGGCTAGAACTTCATCCTTTTCAATGTTTATCGTGCCATGCCTTGCGACGAGTTTGCACCACCTTTGTCGCCCATTGCGCCGTTAATCTTCATTCATCCAATTTGTTCAGTCGATAAATGCGCTCTCGTAGACTTTCCAAATCTCCGAGTCTATTTTCAATTGCAATCCGGAGCCTTGGGACCATGAATTCAGCTGGTACTACGACTTCTTGCCCAAACATTAACTGGAACGGCATCTGTCTAGTCGTGACTTTGAACGTTGTGCAATAGGCCCATAGCACCAAGGGCAACTTTTTCTCCCACTCTGCCTGTTCTACTCCTTATGATTTATATATGATAGCCATGAGAGTTTTGTTTATTGCTTCTGCCTGGCCATTGACTCGTGGGTAATATGGACTTGACAATAAATGAAAAATCTTGAATTCAGTTGTCAGTAATCTGATCACATGACTCACAAAGTGACCTCCTTTGTCACTTGTCAACTAGAGGGGTGTGTTGTACTGTGCGATGATATGCTCATATAAAAACTTTCAATACTTATTGCAAAGTTATCGGGTAGTGCTTGTGCCTCTACCCACTTTGTTAAATATTCAATGGCCACTACCACATATCGACAAGGTTGGGCCCTCCTCGCCTTCAGCGGACCCACGCAATCCAATCCCCAATGTTCAAATCATTCCTAAGCATGGGAAGGGTTTAATGGCATAAAGTCCCGCTTAAGTGGTTTGTCGGCTCTCTAGCATGTATCACAACTTAACACTCATTCCCATGCATCATTGTAAAGTGTGGGCCACCATAATCTAACAAGCAGGACCTTTCATGCAGTTGTGTTAGGTCCCATGTGGCTGCTTGCCGGACCTTCATGGGCCTCCTTCAAAACACTCTACACTTCCTCTTCCATTACGCATTGCCTTAGTACTTGGTCTGGGCCCATCTTATATAGGAGACCATTTATCAATTAGAAAGTTCGGCTCCTTAACACTAGCTTTTTTCATTCGCCTAGTGACATCTCCCTTGGAAATTGGGACGTCGATAGATATTCCCCAATAGACTTATACCATCCTAGAAGGATGGCAATCCTGAACAAGTGTGCATCTGGAAAATCATCATTGACACCTTCCGGTGGCTCTCCTAATTTGATTCGGGAAAGCTAGTTGGCAATGACATGACCTTTCCCCGGTTGCACAATAATGGTGAAGGTGAACTCCTGCAGTAGTAACAATCATCTACTAATCCTTCCTTGGATGATTGGTTTGTTCACCAGGTACATCAGCGCCTAGTGGTCCACGTAAAAGGTGAATGGTGTAGCCAAGAGGTAATGTCCAAACTTTTGTAAAGCATACACCATCCCTAGGGCCTCCCTTTCAGTGGTGTTGTAATTCTTCTCTGCTTTTGAAAGTAGCTTGGTTGCGAAATATGCTGGGTGATCAAGGCCATGGTTGTCGATTTGCGCCAATGTTGCATCTATGGCGAAGTTAGAAGTGTCCACATGGATGTAGAACTTCTTGTCCTAGTTTGGGTATGCCAAGATGGGTGCCCCCAACAATCTATTCTTTAACTATGTGAAGGCAGTCTCCTACTCGAAGCTCCAAACGTACGGTTCTCCCTTTCGTGTCAACTTGTCGAGGGGCAAAGCAATTCGGGCATAGTTCTTTATGAACTGTCTATAGTATCCAATGTGCCCGAGAAAAGATTTCACTCCAGTTACCTCTTTTAGGGCTTCCATTTCCACAATCACCTGCACTTTGTCTGGGTTGGTCTTCAATCCTGACTTGCAAACAATGGGCCCAAGTTATTTTCCGTAACGAACCATAAATCGACACTTTTTAGGGTTCAGTGCTAGTCTTGCCCACTGACACCTCTCCATACATTCCTGGAGTGCCTTCAAATGGTTGTCCTGTTCACTGAAGATGGACCAATCATCCAAAAATGCTTGGAAGTTGTCTACTGACATTTTGTCAAATATGTGTAAAATGATTCTCTCAATTGTAGCAAGTGCGATACACAATCCAAAGGGCATCCGGTTGTAGGCGTATACTCCATCCTCCACCCAACAGGTAGTTTTCAATTTATCTTCTTCAGCAATGGTGATCTGGTCATAGCCTGAAAAATCCATCCATGGAGTACATCTCATGTCCTGCCACTTTTTCGAGAATTGTGTTTGTAAACAGAATGGGGAAGGGATCTTTTATCGTGACAGCATTTAGGCAATGGAAGTCCAATCATATTTGGAATTGGTTCCCATCCTTCATGGATATCACAATTGGTGACACCCACTCACTTGTTTGGACTTTGAATATTATGTTGGCTTCCAACATTCATTGTATTTCCTCATCTAAGCGTGCTGCATGGTTTTTATTCATTATGTACGATCGCTTCAGCACTGGGATGGCTCTGGGCACCAAAGGTATGCAACGAACACACATCTCTAGCGAGACCCCTTTTAAATCCTTATAAGTCTAGGCAAATACATCTTTATATTCCATAAAGATTTTAAATGTTGCAACCTTTAGTACGGGGTTTCAGTCGTCTCCGAAAAGTATGTACCTCAAGTTTTCTGTATCACCAAGATTGATGGCCTCCATTGACGGCTCTTTGTATTTAATGGCCTTCCCTTCAAAGTGATGGGCCTGACTCTCGTTGATCTCTACGTTGCCTTCTTTGTGTTCCACAAACTTTGGTGGAAATACCTCCTTCACACCTTCAGGTTCCTCGATGCCAAACATGTAAGAATGGAAGAGCTCATAGTCATCCATCTGCTAATGGAAAAATCCATTCATTGAATTAGTCTCATCTCCTGAACATTCCTCCAATTCCAAAGTGCCCTCATCATTAGGATCCATGCGAGCTCTTCCCTCATCCATTTGATGTTCCCCGTCTGACTCGAACTCTGACGACAACGTCGTTTCTTCACTTACTATCTGTGTCCAAAGGTCAATGGCGAACTTTTGCCTTCCACTTTCCATCGACAAAATATTCTTTTTCCAATTGTGATTCACCTTGGCTGCCACCAGCCATCCTCTTCCAAGAATGGCGTTGTATCCCTTTTTCTTGAAGGGTATCACCATGAAATCGAGCACAAATGTTTGTGTCCCGATGGCTACCTATTGAGCCACCAGGGTCCCTAGCGGCTTTATCCCCTGTTGATCGGCATTGAGCAGGTTAAATGTGGGTAGCCATAGGGTAGGCTTGCTGAGTTTCTTCCATGTCTCCTTAGGAAGAACGTTCACCCCGAATCCCCCATCCACTATGGTGTTCATCAAGACGGTTTCGAGGATTCCCATCTCGACCACCATTGGGTGACAGCCATTGCTTAATGTTAGCAACATGGGATCTGTAGCCAACCCTCCTGGTATAGTTGGTTTCTCATTTGTCTTGGGCTGGTTTGTGTAGGTGTTAAATAATGTCATCCTTAATTGTGGTATCATTTGTAAGAGGTCTTCAAGTTTGATGTGCACCTCCATTTGCAACATCCGGTTCAATAAGTTGTACTCCCCCTCTGTTCGTCCAAGAGTAGTTCTGTTGATATCTTTTGTACCCTTCCTTGCCCTTTCTATTTCTTCTCGTGCCTCCTGCAATCTCTGCTTCTCGGTGCAGGGATCTGGATACATTGCTTGCTTGGCTTGGTTACGGGTGAGGACGAGGACCTTCTCCTCATCAATGTTAAGGAGGTTCACTTGTTTTGGGCAATTGGCATCTTCATGGTCCCCTGGACCACATCATCGACACAAATTCTAAGGAGTGTCACCCTTTGGGCAATCTCTCACAAAGTGGCCCCATTGGCTACATGCACGGCATTCCCTTGAAGCCATATTGTATCCTAGTCCTGTTGTCATTTCCACCCCATCCCCTTCGATGGTTGTTTCTGTAGCCATTGGATGTGGCATTGTTGTTGTTCCCTTGCATCTCATTATTACTGCTAGAGGTGGATGGTTGTTCTTGCATGAAGAGTATTTGTTGGCTTTGTGTCTTCATGTTATAGGGGCACTCCTTTGTAGAATGGCCCAAATTTTGACAAATATCGCACATCGCCTTCTTAGGACATGCTCCCTTTGTGTGTCCTTTCTCTTTACAATCAGTACACCATATTTCTCCCTCCTCTGTACGGTTAATGGTTCCCTTCATAGACTTGAACTCCTTCCTCATCCGCTTCATGTCCTTTTGGAGGGCCTATACTTTCTTGTTGGGCTCTTCATCGTTGTAGGCACTGCTTTCCTCTTCAGAGGACTCATCGCTCTCAGAGGAGGAGGATGATTTACTCTTCTTTTTCTTTTTCTTTACCGTCTTGCCCTCACTTTCCAAGTTCATGGCACAATCATAGGCGTCTGTGTAGGATGTGGGCGAGACTATCTTCATCTTCCTTCTCAGTGCCCCGCAGAGTCCTTCTACGAACCATCGTTTCTTTAACTCATTGGCAGGTTGAGTACCCATCTTGCTAAGAAGGTCCTTGAGCCTTTGATTATAGGCTCGTATGGTTTCCTTTTTCCCTTGTTTGCAATTGTAGATCTCAATGACGACCTCGTTGTCATCTCGTAGCAGTCGAAATTCTGCTTGAAATTCTTTCTTTAGATTGTCCCATGTGCTGATCTTTTCCTTGTCCATATCAGAAAACCAATCCACCACTACTCCCAGTAGACTGGCTAGGAATTGATTTAACCACTCGTCTGCGTTTGTGACCGAGTTGGCGGTCCATATGGTTTCACATGTATGGCAATGTCATACAAGGTCTTCCTTCCCGTCACCTATGAAATTCGGGAGTTTTTGTTTCTAAGACATTGTGTTTCTTGTCCTTTGATGACCAATTGTGTGTACCACTCGATTGTGTCCCGAAACTATTAGGAATTGGTCCCGGTGGGTTACGTTTGACCACTGTATAATGTCCCTCCAACACTTTCTTGTACCTCGGTTTCCTCTAGTGGCCTCGCCTCCTTTCCTACTTCATGGGTTCCCTCTTGTAGTGGTGTATAGGATGAATGTAGAAATTGTTCCCTTGTCTCCTCGAGCACAGTTAATCTGTGTCGTGTTTCCTCGAGTAACTTCTTGTTGTTTTGTACTTGTCGTTCAAGCAAACTAGAGCACCCTTCAGTGGTTCCTGTACCCTCTAAGCAATTACCGTCTACCACACCCGGTGATTCCTCTGACTGCCCCACAATCTATTCTTTGGCAAGTTGTCTTAGTCGTCATCTTAGTTTGGCTTGGAATAAATCTCCACGCACCTATTGTAATTCATCAATATCCTCCCTCAAGTTCCTATTTTTATTTACAAGATTGGGCATTTGACATATACCATTATTAGAAAAAAATACAACACTATTATTTATTTAATCTGTATACAACATGTGGTCGACTCATGCAACAGTTACAAACTCTTGAGTGCTCTTGGTACCATGGCTCAAAAGTTCGTGGTTTAGTTTTGCGATGCTTTTCATCTCTCATAGAAATTCTTGAGGGTTTGTTAACAACATTCCTCTTGTTTGACTTCTTCCTTGCGTCTCTTCTGCGACAGGTATGCTTGTACAATTAAATGGGGAAGTTGGTCTAGGAATCTATTCATTGTTGGGCTTCCGCGGATTGCATCCCACACCGTGTCCTCTGTAACCTCGTTCTCTATGGCTTCTCTCCATACTAAGGTTTTGAGGCTTACACGGTACAGGATGTGGAAGTTCAAGGTTGCTTTCTACTCACCTTCCAGGAGTTCTGTTTTGTTGTCCTCATTAGTTTTCTAATTGTCTGGTACAGGTATTCCCATTTATCCTCAGCCTTCCATTCGCTACCACTCTGGATTCAAACTAGCAACGTGTGATGTCCCCTTCTAGCTAGAGACATCACTTTAGCTTGTGATTAGCCTATCAGAGACCCTCGTAGGCTAGTAGGATTGGTTAGAGGGTCACCTTGGTGTGGAGATCTTCCAAGGACCTGAGAAGAGTACACTTCTGGGTTGCCAGAGTTTGTTTATTATGAGTTTGGCTTGGTCAGGCTATTTTTAGCAATTTTGGAGTTATAAAGGTGGACCCCTGCTATTTTTAGAAAAGGGGTATGGTCATATGCAGCTCTATCATGTTAGCTCCCGGTTCAGACGACATTCAAAAATGTTGAATAATAATGGAGATATTAATGTTTATTTAGTTAGAATAAACATTATTGGTTTTGAGCTTATATTATTAAGTTATAATATGTTTTTATATTATAACTTAAGTGAGGGTCATGATATCATAAAAGGGGGCCATATTTCAATTAATTGTGGGTCCAAGCTTATGGGAAAATTAAAAGGGGTTTTCTAAGTTTTAATGTAATAACATTTTTTATGTTATTCTTTTATCCCACATTGAGCGTAGAGCCTCATTCTGGAGTTGAGGAGTCTTTATAAACAAACCTTGTCTTCCTTCAAGAGCATGTTATGAGAATTATTTAAAACCAGGGTTTCTACAAATTCGAGAAGAATTCAGACTGTGGAGGACGTAGTTTCTTCAGAGTTGATGCAATTTGAAGGCGTGAAATATCACCCGAATTTTGCCTGTGAGTTGGCTTCATCCAGAAGTCAATATTGTGTTTCAGTAGGAGAAAATTGGATGGATCTGTTTGCAGATTTATAACAGCAGCTACAGTACACGTGAACAGTGCCGTGAACAGTACCGTGAACAGTGACGTGAACAGTGCCGTGAACAGTACCGCGCTACAGTAAATTCAAAATCAGAGATTTAATATTGCAGATTTTGATAGGCGCTGCCTAGAGAGGGAGCAATCAGCAGCGTGTTTGCATTTTGGGAGTCAAAAATCAGGTTTTTTCAACTATTAATGCTGATGTTTTTTTTATGTATTCTTCCAACAATAAACATTGTATAAATTGTATGAGCCATCTGAATAAATGAGTTCGATCAGCATTATAATTAGATTTGAGTTATAATTTTGGGTAAATTAGTTTCAATATTTGTATTCTCTTTTATAAACTTAAAAAAAAACCAGAAGCAGCTTGAAACATTCAAGAACCAACAAAAAACAATCATTACACTGAGGGAAACAAACAGTGATCAGCATAGAGCCTATTTGGGGGTTCTTACTGTGGTATCAGAGCCTAGTTCCTGCCATCCTGAGGGTTTGGGAGTCATATGCAGCCACTGGAAATTGGACCACACAGGTACTATACCCGCAGGAGAGCTTTGATTGACAGAGAACAGCTACAGGAAACAGGAAATATGGAAGAGAGGTATGATGGTAGTCCACCTAGAAACAGGAGGAATAATGATGACCAGGATACCAGAGAATTCTTTCGTGCAATGGTTACAGGGCAGCAGCAGATGACACAGGCATTACAGGCACTCACTACTATGGTAGAAAGGATGAACCCACCTGTTAGACAGAATGGGGAACAGGGAGTACAGGGAGATAACAGGAGTGCTACAGGTAATCAGAGACCACAACGGACCCATTCTAGAACAGCTGATAGGCCTACACGCCCTACATTTGTTCCGGAGGAGCCAGAAGAAGATCCGACAGAGGAGGCGGCAGGAGACCCCATATTTGCAGATGCACTCATGGCTGCAAATGATGAATGGGAATTATTAGCTCCACAGGTTCGGGAGAGGATGACCTTTGAACGCTTTGTTAATCAGAGGAGAGAGCATTACAGGTCACTCAGACAGGATAGGAGGCCTAGAGGTCAAAATAGTGAGCTGAAGAGGGCTACAGGCAAGCTTACTATGCCTACATTTGATGGGAGTGGTAAGATGACAGCTCAAGCTTGGATTCATAAGCTTGACACATTTTTGGCACTGAGGCCAATGACAGAGATTGAAGCTATCAAATATGCCACCTTGCATTTGGAGGGAGTAGCACATGATTGGTGGTACCATGGTATGGTAACACTTCAGCATAACCAGGTGACAGAGTACCAGGACTTCGTGGATAAGTTGGTTGAAAGATTTGATAAGAAAGATCCAGAGATTTACTTCCGGGACTTAGCACAGTTGAAACAGACAGGCAACTTGGAGTATTTCATTGGTGAATTTCAGCGGTTGGCAGTGATGGTGCCAAACATTTCAGAGCGTAGATTGATAGTTCTTTTCATTGAGGGCCTATCCGAACCACTGAGAGGGTGGATAAAGGCATTTGATCCTATTTCTTTACAGGAAGCGATGAAAAAGGCAAGAAGTATGGAACATGCAGTCCCAACAAACAAATTTCAGTCCAAAGGAGCATCTTCTAGTAAGGATAACAAACCATTTTATAAAAAACCAGAGAGGACTGATTTTAAAAATGATTCTAAAGATAAAACTCCAGCACCTTTTGACAGGGAAACATTAAATGATTTGAGGAAGAAAAAATTATGTTTCTACTGTAAGGGACCCTATGATGCAAACCATGATTGTCCTCTTAGGCCAAAGGGAAAAGCTAACAGAGTTATGTGGGCATACTATGAGGAATCAGAATCAGATAATTCAGATCAGCAGTCTGATATAGAGGAAATGGATGGTGGAAAAGAGGAAGACAAGGCTGAAAACTTGTTTGAAATGGAGTCCAAGGATGGGGAAGGAGATGGGCAACTTAGGGAAGCTCGTCTCACTAGTATTAAGCAAGAAGGATCATTCCGGATGAGAGGAGTACTTGCTGGACAGCGAGTTATAACTTTGGTTGATACAGGTGCCACTCATAATTTCATCGATGCTAGGATGGTGGAGAAGCGTGGCATACAAACAGAGGAGTTTGGGGGAATTAGAGTGAGGGTAGCGGATGGCTATGTTCTCAATTGTGATCGTAAGATCACTAGACTCCCATTGAAAGTTAATAATTATGACTTTAAGGCAGATTTCTATGTTGTGCCTATGGGAGATACAGATATAGTTCTTGGGATGAGTTGGTTGCACGATATTGGTGAGTTCACTCTTAACCTCAAGGAGATGGAGATGAGGTTTAAAGTGAATGGGAAGACACATATCCTTAAGGCAATTAGGGATAGTGATCTCAGGATGGTCTCTTTTCGGAGGATGGCTAGATTGATTCGACATAATCAGGTAGAATGGGCAGCAGAGTGCATGTTAATGCCATCACAGGAGGGACAGCAGAAGATTGAATATCCTCCTGATATTCAGGAGCTTAGAGTTAAACACTCTAAGGTGTTTAGTGACATTCCACCAGGTAGACCACCAGACAGGGGTATTGAGCACATCATTGAGTTAGAGGAGGGGGCTAAGCCCATCATGATTACACCTTATAGGCATCCGAAGAGGTTGAAGGATGAAATTGAGAAAACCATAAAGGAGTTACTTGCTATGGGCCACATTAGACCAAGTAAGTCTCCTTTTGCTTCTTCAGTGGTGTTAGTAAAGAAGAAGGATGGGACATTGAGGATGTGCATTGATTACAGGGTGCTTAATAGGAAGACAATTAAAAACAGGTACCCCATTCCCAGGATCGATGAGTTGATAGATGAACTTCATGGAGCTTGCTTCTTCTCAAAGATAGATTTGAGATCAGGTTATCACCAGATCAGAGTTAGAGAGCAGGATATTGAGAAGACAGCCTTCAGATGTCATTGTGGCCATTTTGAGTTTGTAGTTATGCCATTTGGGCTAACTAACGCACCCGCTACTTTTCAGGCAACAATGAATAGGGTTTTCCATCTTCAGTTGAGGAGATTTGTACTTGTCTTCTTCGATGATATCTTGGTATATAGTAGATCTTGGGAGGAACACTTAGTTCACCTTGACACGGTGTTGGATATATTGGGCAGAGAATCCTTGTATGCAAAGGAGTCGAAGTGTGATTTGGGCATGACAGAGTTGTTGTACTTGGGTCACATCATCAGTGCAGAGGGCGTACGCATGGATCCTGAAAAGATTCGTGCCATTGTGGAGTGGCCTTCACCGGTGAACCTTACACAGTTGAGGGGCTTTCTGGGACTATGTGGTTTCTACAGGAGGTTTGTGGATGGATATTCCAGGCATGCAGCACCCTTAACAGATTTGATGAGAAAGGGAGCTTTTTTGTGGACTCCTGAGGCACAGGAGTGTTTCGAGAAATTTAAGGAGTTGATGACTTCTTGTCCAGTGTTAGCATTACCTGATTTCAACAAACCTTTTGAGCTACACTGTGATGCTTCCGGAGAGGGCATTGGAGCGGTGCTTATGCAGGAGAAGCACCCTATTGCTTATGAGAGCAAGAAATTGAGAGGGCCAGAGCGGAGCTTCAGTATATATGATAAGGAGATGTTAGCCATTATGCATGCTTTGGCTAAATTCAGGCAATATTTGGTAGGTAGCAAATTTTGTATCAAAACCGACCATAATAGCCTAAAGCATTTTCTAGGGCAGCGAGATCTCAATGATAGGCAACAAAAGTGGGTGAGCAAGTTACAGTCCTATGACTTTGATATTACATATTTTAAGGGGACGCAGAATGTAGTTGCTGATGCCTTATCACCTAGGCCCCATTTGAGCTTATTGACAGACATATCGGAGGATTGGAGACACTTGATCCTTGCAGAGTATGCGAAGGATACTTGGGCAACTGGATTCATAGATGGGACTATTCAGGACAACAGATACACCCTTGTGAATGAGCTCATCATTTACAAAGGGCGAATATTTTTGGTCCCAGGATCAGCGGTAAGAAGGATGGTTCTGAAATCTTTTCATGATTCACCTATGGCAGGACATCCTGGTTTCTACAAGACTTACCGGCAGATTAGAGAGCACTTCACATGGAAGGGGCTCAAAACAGAAGTACTTCAGTATGTTAGGGAGTGTCTCACTTGCCAGCAGAATAAGCAGGAACACTCCTATCCAGCCGGTTTACTGCAGCCACTTCTGATTCCTGATAGGAAGTGGGAGTGTTTGTCTATGGACTTTATCACAGGACTACCTAGAGCCCAAGGCAGGGACTGTATATATGTGGTTGTGGATCGCCTTACGAAGTTTGCACACTTCTTTCCGATCACTGCTACACAAGTGGCAGAGTTGTTCTTCAAAGAGATATTCAGATTACATGGCTTACCTCGGAGCATTGTGAGTGACAGAGATAGCAGGTTTATGAGTCACTTTTGGCAGGAGTTATTCAGGTTGTGTGCGACAGAGCTCACTCCGAGTACTAGCTACCACCCTCAGACAGATGGTCAGACGGAGATAGTGAACAAATGGGTGGAGGGATATCTCAGAAATTATATAACAGGGCAACAGAAGGCATGGGTAAAGTGGATTTATCTCTGTGAGTATTGTTACAACACCACTTATCACATGTCTATTCAGATGTCACCCTTTATGGCCCTGTATGGGTATGAGGCACCCAATTTTATGGATCTGCTTTTGAGTGACAGTAGAGTGCCCAGTGCAGGTGATTTGTTACAGGAGAGTCAAGACATTGTTAAGACTCTCAAGGATAATATAACTAAGGCACAAAATCAGCAGAAGCAATACGCAGATCAAAAGAGGACTGAGCGGACTTTTGAGGTTGGAGATATGGTGTATCTTATGTTGCAGCCATACCGTCAATCCACTCTCAAGAAGAATGGTGCCGAGAAACTTAAGCCACGATACTATGGTCCATTTAGGATTATCAGGAAAGTGGGAGAGGTGGCTTATGAGTTAGACTTACCGGCAGAGAGCAAGGTGCACAATGTTTTTCATGTGTCACGTCTCAAGAAGGCGTTGGGGCATCATATTGTGCCTTCTACAGTATTACCGCCCCTGGATGATGAGGGAAAACTTGTTTTGATTCCGAAGGCTATCATTGATTTCAGAGAAAGGAACTTGAGGAGACGTACCATCCGGGAATATTTGGTGAAGTGGAAGGATTTGCCGGTAGAGGATGCTACTTGGGAGAGCGAGGAGATTTTACAGCATCCAGAGTTGATATTGCTTGAGGACAAGCAATTTCAGGGAGGGTGGACTGTGATGTCCCCTTCTAGCTAGAGACATCACTTTAGCTTGTGATTAGCCTATCAGAGACCCTCGTAGGCTAGTAGGATTGGTTAGAGGGTCACCTTGGTGTGGAGATCTTCCAAGGACCTGAGAAGAGTACACTTCTGGGTTGCCAGAGTTTGTTTATTATGAGTTTGGCTTGGTCAGGCTATTTTTAGCAATTTTGGAGTTATAAAGGTGGACCCCTGCTATTTTTAGAAAAGGGGTATGGTCATATGCAGCTCTATCATGTTAGCTCCCGGTTCAGACGACATTCAAAAATGTTGAGTAATAATGGAGATATTAATGTTTATTTAGTTAGAATAAACATTATTGGTTTTGAGCTTATATTATTAAGTTATAATATGTTTTTATATTATAACTTAAGTGAGGGTCATGATATCATAAAAGGGGGCCATATTTCAATTAATTGTGGGTCCAAGCTTATGGGAAAATTAAAAGGGGTTTTCTAAGTTTTAATGTAATAACATTTTTTATGTTATTCTTTTATCCCACATTGAGCGTAGAGCCTCATTCTGGAGTTGAGGAGTCTTTATAAACAAACCTTGTCTTCCTTCAAGAGCATGTTATGAGAATTATTTAAAACCAGGGTTTCTACAAATTCGAGAAGAATTCAGACTGTGGAGGACGTAGTTTCTTCAGAGTTCATGCAATTTGAAGGTGTGAAATATCACCCGAATTTTGCCTGTGAGTTGGCTTCATCCAGAAGTCAATATTGTGTTTCAGTAGGAGAAAATTGGATGGATCTGTTTGCAGATTTATAACAGCAGCTACAGTACACGTGAACAGTGCCGTGAACAGTACCGTGAACAGTGCCCGTGAACAGTGACGTGAACAGTGCCGTGAACAGTACCGTGAACAGTGCCCGTGAACAGTGACGTGAACAGTGCCGTGAACAGTACCGCGCTACAGTAAATTCAAAATCAGAGATTTAATATTGCAGATTTTGATAGGCGCTGCCTAGAGAGGGAGCAATCAGCAGCGTGTTTGCATTTTGGGAGTCAAAAATCAGGTTTTTTCAACTATTAATGCTGATGTTTTTTTTATGTATTCTTCCAACAATAAACATTGTATAAATTGTATGAGCCATCTGAATAAATGAGTTCGATCAGCATTATAATTAGATTTGAGTTATAATTTTGGGTAAATTAGTTTCAATATTTGTATTCTCTTTTATAAACTTAAAAAAAAACCAGAAGCAGCTTGAAACATTCAAGAACCAACAAAAAAACAATCATTACACTCAGGGAAACAAACAGTGATCAGCATAGAGCCTATTTGGGGGTTCTTACACAACGGCGCCAAATGTTCAGCCCATAGGTGAACAGGAAAGAAACATATAACTTAGTAAAATATTATTCATTCAGCAAATGTTTCTGTACATAACAATAATGTTCAATACCAACATGATGCCAAATACATAAGTGTGAGCCACATTTATAACATCTGACACAATGCCAATGAAACGACACAACCATGCCTGTATTGGTAACCGTCTAACTACCCAATTTGCCGGACAACATTCACCAACAGCAAATGGACTGAGTTGAGTTGCTTAGGCATTACTACCTCATTTGTAGAATTCTACTAAGGCTACTAGATATCTTCTATTCAATCAAAAGTCAATCATAAACTTGTCAATGTAGTTTGTCAAATTATTGAAGAAGCAACATCAAATGATATGGTGTTCAATACCATTGCCAACAAGTAGAAGAATAGAAGTCTGAATACACAAACACGAGCATATGTGAATCATCCTTCAATGGAATTGACTGTGTCACAAGAAGGGAGCTTTGAAGTCTTGCCAAATTTCTTTAATGTTACTAAATTGCTCCCACACTACACTTGGCAAGCTAGGAAAGGGTTTCCTTTAAAAACTGAATGGCTAGTTTATATTAGTTTTTGTCGTTGGTTACTCTTTTCTTATTTTTATCCTATGTTCAACAATTCTTTTATCTATTAGTATAGGTTTTTATTTCCTAACATAGGCTTTCTTTACACTTTATTTAATTCTCGGTAGGCTAATAAAATGAGCATTGGTATTAGTGGAGTATAAGGTATTGGCATCTTCCACAGAAGTTACAGTTTATAAATTTTTGGAGTCTTGCGGTGTACTTTCATTGATTGTATCTTTCACTAAGCCTATTTGTACTTGCTCTTGTAGCTTGGTTTTTATATACTTTGTGCAGTTTTCATGTTTTTGAGCTCTCTTAATGCTAGCTCACTTGTTGAGCATTTGCATTATTCTCTTGGAGACCAACTCTGTAATGTTATATTGATTTGATGGATCATTTGTATTTTCAGTTTTACAGTATTTCTTGTTTGCACTAATTTTTGAGTTTTCATTTATTCTACAGGTTCTAACTTTTTCCTTTCAATTTAAAGTTGGTTTAGGATCCAAGAATTGTGAATATTTTGGGGAATCTCTAGGGCCCATATCAACATGCTGCTGCCCATACAAGGTCATAAATCTAATGAAATATCAGACCAAAAATACCTTTCTAACTAAAATACTAATCCATAATGAAACCCCACTGAAAAATGCCAAACCTGTAGAATATTACCACCTTGCTACCAATAGCCTATTAAACTCACATATAGAAGTCAAATTAAGGTCTGAGGAAAATAGACCTCATGGAACTCAATGGATAACTTACAATTAACACACATAACATTAAGGATTGAGACCTTTTGAAAACCTTCCTCTACATCATCATCATCATCAAAGCAGTCCAAAAGCACAGGGATTGCATCCTTCAGCAGCAGCACCTTCATCTATAGAGAAATCTCCTCTAAAACCCGTTGGAGACAAATCTGGTACCATCTAATTCCATGGAATTGTTCTTAAAAAGATGAACCTTCAATTGATGTACCAAATTGCCGATATCATCATGCAACAAATAAGAACTGGTTGTTGTTGATAGTATAGAAACACAAGAGAGGAACTAAGCAACATTGAAGATATTCCACTTTCGCTGCATATATCCAGGGTCTCATAAAAGCTTAGCCATTATCGAGAAAATGCAAACACATGAGACTGTCCATAATATTTGCTAATTCCCAAATCTTAATGGCCCATAGCCAAAGATAAGGCCTGAGGTCTTTTTATCCAAGCTTTAGAATCCATCATAGCCTCCAAGCCAAAGACCCGAGATTTATTTTGTATGGGATTCTTAACATTCACTTTCTCTTTCCCTCGTGGACATTGTATTCAACTGCCCAAATCATGCACCACAGGTACAGATGCCAAGGTAGAGAGCCAAGACTTCAACTTCCAACACCCAAAATGAATGAGCCAACTATGGACGTAATCCTTTCCAATGAACAAAATTACCCAGCCATTTTTCCTAATAATTACTTCCCACAGACCATCCTCATTATTTCTTTAGTACTTACCTACATTTTTTCAACCCATTATTGAGTTTAGATTCTAAGTTTATCTCTGTTGTAACTCTCACCTTTTGGCTGCGTTCATTTTGCATAAACAGATTTTCTGCACCATGCTTCTTCTAATATGATATAATTCTTTTTAATAGGGAAATGATCATATGAATTCATGCTTGTCTAATAAAACATTTGATAAAAACTGCTTTAAAATTTAAAATCATGGGTAGCATGAGCAGTTATTTTTAAATTAAACTTGTTGAAGCACCACAGATGATTCAAAAATTAAAATGGCACTTTCTTCCTCAACTGAAACGTGTTTATGAGTAATATTAACTGTGTATGGAAATAGATGAGAATTTTCTAAATTGAGCCTGAATGGTTTTACATATTGCATTTAAAGCACTTTTGATGGTCTAGTAGCTAAATCCTTAATTTCTTAATTTTCAGAAAAATTAATGGTACTAAGAACGGCTGATTTATGTTACTTGTACAGTTCCACATCCAGGGCAGAGTTTCCTTCCGCAACGGCTGTGGTAGAAGGATTTGGATATGGAGAATTGACAATTTCTAAAATATGCAGGATGGTAAAATACTAAAATAGCAAGACATTATTTATGTAAATACCTGTTTCTTGGTCTGCATGTGAAAGTAGCTGTTTAAGCCTTTAAGGTTTTGAAAGATTGGTGAAGCACTATGATGTAATATCACTAAAAGCTAATGTAAAAATAAAATCAGATAGGTAAATGAAAATGTAAAAATACAACTAGATCGAAATATAAAAGGAACTCAACAAGTCTACAATTAGAAAAGAATAATATAGCATCATGGAGTGAACTATAAGAAGTATAGTAGAGAAAACAAATGGTGGGAATACTAGAAATCATACATTTCAATATAAACCTGAGTTGCCGGTTCAGAATCTGGTACGGATGCGAGTTTGAAATTTGTCCAAATTTTTGGGGGTTAAGTTCAGATTCATTTTGGGTTCATCCATACAAAAACATGTGTCTGTGTAAATATATATGCAACAACAAATAAGTCTATACACCACTCTGCTAATAGTAAAGAAACATAGCAAAATACATCACTATATCTATGTTTAGTTCAATAGGATATTAATTGCATCATTTAGCCATACATACAACATGACGCACTTGCTTGATCACATGCATGGGACATATTTCCATATCAAGGGGACAGTTTGAGAATGAAAGGAATCATCAAAAAATAAATGCAGTTATCTGAATTTTTATTTTGTATTGGGTAGAGGAATTCTAACCAGGCTATATCAAAAGTTGAGATTCAAATTTTAAGCCCTAGATTCAAAGCTATCATTGTTTTTCAACAAAATTCCTCTATAATTGTCAATTTGGATTTCTATAAGCAAGATTTCATTTACAAATGCATAAATGACATATAAACCAGGTTTTTTGGCCTTTTTAGTGGTCACTTTTAAGGTTGGGAGCATCGAGTAGACCAAATTAGGCAAAACAAAAACACTTTTAAAAATTAAAAAATATTGTTTTAAGACCGAGTTCAGCTTGGCTTTGGCCACTGGGTAGCAAATTCTTCAAAATTCACTCCAAATTTTGTTTGTTTCTTTGACATAATTTGCACTAAATGTGACTCTATAAGCGAATTTGGAAAGAATTTGACAAGGACTAAACTTTGTATAGAATTGAACCAGACTGAGGGCTGCTAGAGAGAATTTGGAAACTTAGATAAAATGAAGCACTCTACAAGTTCTATAGAAAGAATCAGATCAAAAGTCAACTAAATCTAAATGAGGAAAGAGTCATACAAGTCCACATAAGAGCCATATGGTATGCATTGACAGTAGTCTAAAACTTAATGATTTCTTGTCCAATCTATAAATTCATATCAATCAGGCAATATATTAATTCATGCTTGTCCTTTCTGTTTTAATATTCATCTTAAGGCCATTGACTTGTTGGAAGTTCAAAAATCCATAATATTATTAAGATTGGGATGGTTTATCTTGCATGTAGCGTAATTTCTAAAGAAAAGTTTCTACAAATTATGGTGTCTTAGTAAAAATCGAAGGAGGGCATGTATCATACATGTCATACTATCTTAAAACCCGAGTGCAACCCCATCAACTCTACAACATCAACAACCAACTAGCCCTGTCAACAACATTCATCAACCATTTAGGAATATATCCGATAGTGTTTGTTGACTAGAGTGTTTAGAAAACATAAGATATTGGAATCAAAATTGCAGGTGTATTTAAAAGAGCTTGTAGACATTGAAAATTGTGTTTTACCATGGTACGAAGATTATGTATTATAATTTTTGCATCTGTTATGCTTGAAAGTTGAAATAACATCTTTTGATCCCTAAAAAATCCCCATAATATTATTTTAACATTTCTAAAATATCATTCCAAAAGACATGTTCTCCTTTTTCCTTGATGAATGAAACTCTATGTCATTTCTAGATGATCGTCAGCATAAACAAGAGTAGAATCATCCAACAGAGATCGAGAGAGAATTCGGGGTTAAGTTGATGCCATGACAAATAATCAGTTGATCCCTATTATAAGAGTAGGGAATCTTCATCTTCATAGGGAATCGAAAGGGTTTGTTGCGTCCTACTGTTCAACTAGTCAGTAACATCTATAGGGCACTCAGTTGACCATAGCAATCAGATTTTAGTCAGGAAACATCAAGCCTATGCCTCTATCTTTTCCTTTTATTCTTTTTCTATTGATGTATACTGTAGTAAGATATAGTCTGGGTGCTCGAGACCAATCATATATACATTAGCAAGCACGACACTAGACCCAGATTAATCATAAGTGCAATGTTGCCAATCAATTCATAGAAAGCAATGTATCGCCAACCATACAATCATAGTTGTTATGCCTTATCATTGGATAGTAATAAGGTAAACCGCCTCGCCTTACCATTCTAGAGGAGGCTATTCATTTTAATATCTACATGCCAGTTCTAGAAGTAAAGCAATCTGCATGTCATTTTTTCTATGTACAAAATCCACATCTAATGTTTTATTGAATATTTGGGATGGCACCTTTTTTGCATTTTGCACGAATATAGGGAAGACAACTAATAGGAAAGAGTAGAGCGAAAACATTAGTCCCCGCCATTAGAAAGCATGGACTAACAAGAAAAATGATATTTTGAGCCATACACTTTCTAAATAACCTAGGTCCAATCTTATGGTATTCTCCCGAGTTATTTAGTGTTGATTAAAGATATTAGTGTATTTTAGCATGTTATGTGCACTTTGAGCTACAAATGTCTAGAGGTTTTTGTGTCACAAGAAAATCAACAAGGCTGATCATGGAAAAGTAATACAAAAATATTTATTGTAGCCATGGTTTATTATGGAATAGGAACACATATTTCTTGTAGTCATGGTTAAAATATTTAGGATTTTTACTTTAGGAATAATTGGAGTTAACATAATTTTGTTATGACTTATACATGAATTCCTAATATGATGAAAGATTGATCATATTTGTTTCTTTATTTAATGAAACCGTTATTACTAATGGTTTTTATATTTGTAAAATATATTTTAGGTTTGTAAATTTTTCTTCAGACTATTTATGTTTTAGTTGATTAAGAAAGTATTTTGGTTTTATAATTTCAATATTATTTTTTGCCAAAGGCAAGATATTATGTTCATTAAAGTCAAACTTTTCAATCAATATGAACAATAAATACAAAAAATTGTAATATTTTGACAAAAAAAACTAAAATATTTTTTATGTTTATTTTTTAATAATTTAAAAGATCATTAGTTACAAGTAGAAACTTTAATTTTTTCACATAAAAAATTAAGGTTTATTTAAATTGACATCAAAAATCCTTTTTAAAAGCCAATAAATCAAATTTATCAAATCCAATCACACATATCAACATGTGCACACTTTGTTACTTATTTGAACAACATGAACATGCATATTAAATAAAATAAGTGGCACAATACATCTACAAGTTTCATTTCATTATTGCTATTAATTCATAATATTTGTATTTAGGTCCTTTCTAAAAGTGACATTAAATTTATTTGTGCATATATAATTTAATATAGAATATTAGTTAAGTAAAATTTTAAGATTACATTATACTTTATTTGACAATAAACGTTTAACGTTTTTATTATATTTATTTTGTTTAATTAAAATTAAGAGTATGTATTATTTATTAAAAGATTAATAATCATTTTTATTTTAAAGTTTACAGTAATTGCAACATCATATTTTTCTGTCTTCATGTTGCTATATGATACTCAATGATTGATGTGCTCAAGTTTGGTAGAAGCTCTTGATTTGGAACACAGACTTGCATCCTCGCTCTGTAGTATAATGGTGGTTGTCTCTTGAAAAACACATTTGTTTCTTTTCATCTATGTCTTGAAAACATTTTATGCATCCAGTCATTCTCTCATCTCATTGGAAAGCAAAGCATGTGGTGAATGTGCTTTTTTATGAGTTATTTTTAAGAATGGAGTTTTAAATCTCGATTACATGTACAAGAAAGATGAAGTGCTTGCACATGCAACTTGAAGAATGTAGGTGACAGATAGAAGCACATCATATTCACATGTGAATCTAAAAATTGAAATGAGGAGAGTTGCATAAACAAGACAACAAATTTATACAACAAAAAGTCTTATGAAAAGTAGCAAGAAATCATAACTTCTCCTCAAGAAGCAAGAAAAGAAGTCTTTTTAAACACTTTCAAAAAATCTAAAAAATGCAATTAGTGAAATTTTTTGAATTTAGAAATATTCCAAGATGAAGTGTTAAATACACTTCAAATCTTGATTCAATCATTGCAATAATTGAGTCAAAATTTGTAGCTTGCCAAATGTAGGAAGTTGGAGAGAAAAATTGCATCATTTTAGCAATTTTTTTGACCAAGCAATTGTGACATGTAAAAAAACTGGAGAATGGTGTCCAAAGCATATCAAGTGATTTAAAGATCTTGAATGTAAGCTAGAAAGGATAGGAACTTACCTTGATTGAAACACTTATTGTTTTGATGGTTCAAATTGCTCAAAACTAAGACATTTTTGAGTAAAAATGTGTCCTAGATGGGTTGAGAAATGAAGAAAACACTCAACAAACTCCATCTTTGAATAGCCCACTATGTCTGAGTTAAGATAAAAATAACTTATAGATTTGATAAGTAGGAGATATTTTGCCATAGCAAGTCAAATTGTGATATTGCTATCAAGATAGAATTTGTAGTTTTTGAGTCAAACTCATTGACCCATGTTTCATGAATAGTGATTCAAAGAAATCCATCTCTCATGAGAATAAATGAAACACTTAGAACTCATTGAAATTAGGTGATGCTCACAAAGGTGAAGCACTAGGACTTCCGAAGAGGTCACCCATCCCAATATTACTCCACCTTGAATGCGCTTAACTATGAGTTTCTTCCATGGTTAAACCCACGTAGCTTGCAACCCCATTTGCAAAACCTTCACCAAGTGTTGTGCCTTATGAACCATTCATTAGAAAGGCCCTTAAGCTCATCAATTGATAAGTAAGAGATATTTTTCCACAGCAAGTCAAATTGTGATATGCTATCAAGATTTAACTATGTAGTTTTTTAGTCAACATCGGTCAATGTGTTAGAAATAGATAATACTTAGAGTGGGGGTGAATCAATATTCTACAATGTTTTGCCTACAACTGGATATTGTTAATTACTTTATAACCTGCATATGAAAGTAAACCAACAATATTGAACAATAAATATAATCATACACAGAGAGAACTCACAACACCATTATTTGTTAACTAGGGAAAACCTGGCCAAGCGAAAACCCCAGTGGGGATGATACCCACAAGATGATCCACTAAACAAAAGAATCATGTTAAGGATATTGACTTTGTTAGAAGTCTACGAATTACATATAGTGTCTTGAGTCCTTGTTAGAGGACTAGGCCCTGTTAGAAGCCTCAACCATGTTAGGAGTTGGTAGAGCAATTACAATGAATGTAAGAAGAGCCCACTGCCCTAACATGCAATATACAAATAAGTTTCTTCACAAGAATAGATATACATACAATATTGTCTCACTATTGTATTTCACACTTGCTCTTATCATATATCAAATTTTGCATCATACAAAGCTCGCATCACATACATATCACATTCGCTTGATTAATTCACATCACATCTTAGTTGCGCAAGATATGATCTTTACTTATACTTAGCAAATAATAAAAACTCTTGATCAGTCAACCTTGATGCTTTCACACGCTTGACTGATTATAAAATAACTTTGGGTAAACATCTAGGATGTCGGCCCATCATGATTAAGTAATTATTTTGTTACCAAAATAATTCCTTAAGTTGTACACTTCAATTTATTCATGTGCTCTATTCTACTTTGTTAATTATCTGTACTGGTAATCCTTTTGTAACTTATGTCGTACTGTATGTACAAATCTGCATACTGACATATGTCATCATGACATTGTCATCTATCACTTCTCAACTACGCATGAGCTAACTTGAAGTCTATTATGTGTACATATCATATCTATCTTTGTACTATTGCAAATTGTTTAACACTTGGACAATTTTCTAACTCTAATTACATCATGAAATACCAAAATGGATATGTTTCCATAAATGACAACACTCATACATCTACCTAGTCATATTGCCAACAATCTCCCCCTTTGGCATTGATGGCAACATTTGAAAAAATTGGCTGAGTCCCAAAATGATGTCATACAAAATAATAACTATGAAAAGTAACTAACAAAAATTGCCTTCAAAACTTGAAAATTTTATTCATGTTTTGATGGATCATTACATTCCTTATCACTCGTTTACAATGATATCTTAAATACATAGCTATGTTCCCCCTTACATATACATATACAATTTTACATACTTCTCCCTTACATATAAAAACATGTACATATATAATTTTCCTTACATACTTCTCCCCCTTTGACATCAATGGCAAAGGTGTCAAAAATTTGTATACACAAAACTGTGTTGACTTCCTTTGTTCAACTTGACATTCTCGATATACAATCTGCAAAACTAGCTTTCAGCTTATCAAAATCCTTCTTCCAGTTTTCCTTGACTGTATCAAATATACTGATGAGTGCACAAAGTGCATAGGATACCACTTCAACTGTGCTCAAGTCGATTTAGGAAAAAAATTCATAGGATGCCTTTGCTGCAATACACTCCTAAATTTGCCTCTGCAAAATACTAATTTTAGGTGACAAATATTATTTAAGGATAGAGAATGTCCTTATTACTTTCTCCTTGTCAAATTCAATTCCTTTGATAACATTGTGAATTTTCTCCATCTTTGTTCCAATGTCCTTAATGGTTGCCTCTGGATGTTGTAATATGATAGTGAGTGTTTGAAGCTCACTCATTTGGCCTTTGATTAGATTATCAAATACGGATAGGTAATTGCATGACAATGTGTACTGTCCATACAATTTCTTGCCTTTATCTATGCTCTTCCTCAGTTCTTTAATGCACACATTCAATGTTTGCAAGTCAATCTTGACATTGTTTCTTATTGTGTCAAACAATGATGCATCATGCTTTATTTGTGCTTGTACTGAAGAAATGTCACACAAGGTGAATTCTGCATCAAAATATCTTATCATTTCTTTAGCCTTATTTTGTAAGTCTGGTTCTGTAATAGTGGACTACACTATCTTCTACATTCTTTCCAAAACTTCTGCCAATGTTCTCTCCAAAGTCTTCACAAACTTATTCTTCTCAAGTAGCTTTCTCAAGGAGCTCAGTAGACCTTTTTTGATCATCGTCATCATCAGATATTGCTGGCAATAGTTGAACTGTTGTTGCTGGGATGAGTGAAATTGCCTTCAATTTAGTACCAATAACTATGTGAGGAGGCGAGTTTGCTTGCTAAATTTCCTCAACCTCTTCTTCATTGTTAGTAGGAGGCCTCAACATATATTGGACTTGTTGTCTCTAACTACACACTTTCTTTGGTGGTTCTTGGCATGGAAGGCATGTACTTCACTATAATCTCTTCAGTCTCCTTTACTTCTTCATAGTTGCCTCCCATAAGAAGAATTGCTCTTCTTTTATTCCTTAACAAACACCCAATGCCTTTCAAAATACTTTTAATGTCCTCCTTATTGTTGACTTCATACAATTTCTTAATCATATTCTCTCTCAATTTTGTATCTTCCTCTACTACTCTTTTCTTTTTGTTTATTAATCTATTGTATAAATCTTGTGGTATCTTATTTTGAATATTGTCAAACCTTTTATTCATCAAAATCATGTTTATTACTATAGCATTCTCAAATTGTCTCCTATCCCAGTTATTGTACAAGCTATAATACTTATTCAATTGGACAAAATTGTCTTTATTTATAATCTGCATATTCAGATTTTCAATCTTGGATTTCCAAGCTTTCTTACCAGTTGGTGTCCTGCCTTCTCCAATTGCATGTTTGACTAGTTTTTCTTCAATCTCTTCATCGGACTCCTCAAACTCACTAATTTGCAGCGTCTTCCTTCTCTTTCTAGGTCCACTAAAGGTTTGCTTAACCCTTTTCTTGGGGGTTGGTGTTAGTTCTTACTTAACCTTCACCAATATCTCAGATTTCCTTTGCACAGATGTTGTCACCACAACATCATCAAATTTCCTCTTTTGTTGGTTGTACTTGCACAACTGCTACATAAGTTGCAATAGGTCTTTGTGAAGTAGGCCCTACTACTGTCACATCCACAGATGGTGTTGCAATAGCAATATGTGTGGCTGCCAACACCTTAGTTTTTCCACTAGCCTTCATCTCCTTTGTTATGCCTTTGTTTTCATTAATTCTTCTCTAGTCATGCCTAACTCCTTAAGAATAGATTCTATCTTCTTTTCCACATTCTTTTTAATCTCGTTACTGTGAAGTTCAGAATGAACTTCCCTTATCTTCTCTTTCATAAGTACCCCATCTTAGGCATTCAGTGTCCCTTTCAGACTGCAATATAATCTTTGTGTATCCTTCAACGAGTTCTTCACTCATTTCATAGCCCTTAAGTTCAATAAATTTCACTCTAGGTTTGACTGCCTCCATACACGTGTTAGTCTCTATCATAAAGCATATTTCATCTTTGTACTTCTCAAGGGAGGTAATCTATATTTTTGCTTCATTTCTAATTGGAAACTCTTCACATCCTATATATGTTTCTATCTTTGACATCTTCAAGTCTTGCCCTATAACGTTGGGTGATCATCTTCATAGAGCATTCATTACTATCCCAATTTGTCATTCCAGGAAATTACTTTGTTGCATGGAAAAACAAATGTGTTAAAAGAGATTTGAATCTAAAAACTACATTCTTAGTTTTCTTTAACTTTGCGATGTTGTCCAACAATTGCACTTTGATAATCTCACACATGTTTACTTTCTTCTTTTCAACTGCCATAACATAGGTTGGATGAAAAAATCCTATTGGAACTGAGTTTACTCTAGAGCTATGATTTAGCTTGTATCCTAAAATCTTGCTCAATATTACTCTGACTCCAATATCCTGAATCAGGTCTACTCTAATGTTTCTTCCATCAAAATTAGTCTTTAAATTTGTTTCAACAGTATTTCTTACATTTCTATCAAGTATGGGATTATAGCTTTCATTGATTGAACTTGTGACCTTATGAATTAGGTCATTGTCAATTACAATAGGTACATCACCTATCCAAAACATTTCTTCATGGATTCTACTTAGGATAATTCTACTTCATTCATGATTGTCAAATTTTGTATCAAACACATATTTAATCATGAGGTTTAGTTCATTCAGGTATGTGTACTCGGCTTTTAGGGTTCGATCTCAATTGCACATAACTTCTAAATCCTTATGCATGTCGTCATCACCAATACTCTCAAATTTGTAGTGAATGTAACATCTAACGTCTTCTACGTAAAGTGCATTTGGCATGATTTGAGAAAATGCTCCTAATGGATCATCAATGAGAGAGACAAACGGGTGCTTCTTGAATTTGTACCTAGGTCTCTCACCAACATCATATATTGATTGGCTTGCCATAATGCTTAATTGTTATACTATAAATTCAATTCAAGCTTCATAAAATACCTTGAATAATGTGTATTAGAGCTTTTGCAACTTCGCATTCCAAATGCTTCACTTCGTTCTTTAATTCGTCATCAAATCGCTCATAAATTGCTCCAAACTCTTTACATGATCAAATGGTGCTCACAATTTTGCTAGTAATCCTTAAATCCTTTCAAATTTAACTCTGCATTGAATGTGCATCTACTCTGCCTTCAAAAGGGTGTCAATGATTAACAGTAACCTTGTTTTCTTCCATACGACTTACTGTTACCATAAAAATGCTTGCACACTTGACCATAGCTTGCTCACTTTGTCCTCTACCTTCTGTTGAGTGTGCAACTTCTAATCCTCTCTCTAACATTAGTTTCGATTAACTGACACTCTGTTTCTACTGAAATGCTTAATTTAAATAGGATGAATCACAAACAACTGTTAAATTCAATCTTCCATTAGGTGTATCGAAATACTATTATTCCAAAATTGTATAAGAACTTTATGGATTAATAGCTTTCACAAATACTTCCTTGAATTCATCAACATGTTCTTTAATCACTTACTTCTAGTTGTTGTTGCTACCACTACATTTCTTTTGTCATTTCTATTATTTTTCCTTCTGTAATTAGGATTCCTATTAAAGTTTTTTTTGTCCATTCTGCAAAATCTTGATGTGTGTCTAACGTCATTGCATAACTGACATATAGGTGCTTTTCTTCTCTTATTGGTTTCATTATGACTTTCAGGTGCTCTGCAATTCCTTGCAATATGCCCAAGATTGTTTTTTATTAAGGAAAATAGGTTTTGAAGGGTCCCTAAAACCCTTTACAGATCAAATATGTTTCAATGAAGCCCAAACATAGAAACAACAATCCTAAGGTGAAATAGGTTGCCTGCCAAAACAAGGTGACAAGGGTGGCCTCACAGATAACATAGTGCTTTAGTACCACCTAAACAAGTTTTATTCAGGATCCTGAAACCCCATGGTTGCAAAAGAAGACATATAATCCAAAACCATGTCAAAATACAAGACAACGGGCCAAAAAGACCAGGAGAACCCAAAAAAAATGGGACAACCTCAAAAGACCAAGCGAGCAGCAAGATAAGAAATCTGAGCCTCAAGATTTACATTTTGGTCTCACCTTTTGAGAACGTAAAGACATCAAATGATGGAGTGGAGGGCTTGACCTTTTTTCCTTTTACTATTGTCCATCCATCCTCCACTTCCCAAAAGCCTTCTACCAAACAAAGTCATCCACACCACTAACAGTCCCCATAATCCTCTCAGCGAAGAAGAAATACCACCACCACATGAAAGAGGGGCAACAACTCCTCCAAAAACAAAGACACATGAGGGGCAACAATTGAATCAGCAATTGCATCATCCGAAGGAGGGACATCTGTATTGGTCTTTGCCATAGGGGAAACATTTAAATCATGAGGAACAACATTAGAATTTGCCACCAAAGAATCCTGAGAAGAATATGTCCAAGATTGTTGCATTTGTAACATACAACTTGTTTCCTTTCACCATTAGATTTCTCTCCATCATTAGATCTGCTTTGTGATCTTCCTCTCTCATTACTTAAAGGGTTAGTATTCCTAAACATTATACTATTTGCATTATTAATATCAAACTTAGGTTTCTTACAATCTATTTCTTTATGTCCATAACCATGACAATTATAACAATAGAAATTAGTAATAGGTTTAAAAAACTTACCTATGCAATCTCTCTTCATATGACCAAATTCATTGCATATGAAACATCTACCTCTGAATTCATGTCTAACTTCCTTAGATGATTCAACTTGCTTGGGTTATCAACTTGCTTTTTTTTTTTTGGTTCATCATGTTTCACAAACAAATCAACTAGTTCAACTTCTTTAGATACTTATGAAGTTATGCTTGATTCAATCTTACTCAAATATGATTCTTTAGGGGATTCAACAACTAAATCTAGTTCTTTTCTAATTTCAACTTTCTTGGCTGATTTTTCTCCAACAAGATATCCAAGGCATGTCTTATCATAAGAGGGTCTCTGGTGAAATATGTGTTCATCAATTTTCTCACTACTAGTATAAAGCTTCTCTAACTGTTGTTTAGCTTGTGTCAATTCTCCTTTCACAATAGTGTTGTACTTTTCTAATTCTACATTTTCTATCTTAATAGAATCGAGTTCAAATGTTACTTGACTTAACTAGGATCTAAGGTTTGCATTCTCATATTTCAGATCTTGTTCAATTTTGCTATCATCTTTCTTAAGACTTAACTTCAACAATTTTCAACTCATGCTTCAAAATCTCATTTTCTTTCTTGAGATTTCCTAGTTCATCATTGTTACTAGTCTTCTCTTTCGATTCCTTTTTAGATCTCAGATCATCAATCTTGTCTTTCAATTTTCTAATGTAAACTTTTGCATTCTAATACCTATCTTTCAAGTTATCTCTTTCTTCAATAAGAAGATAAATTTGCTCAAGAGCTTCTTCAAGGTTTCTCTTCAACTGTTCCATATCTATAGGGATCTTACTCAAGTTGTTAAGCCTCTTTTGAGTAACTGCACTCTGATACCAATTGTTAGAAATGGATAATATTAAGAGGGGGGTGAATCAGTACTCTACAATCTTTTTCCCACAACTAGATATTGTTAATTAATTTATAACTTGCATATAAAAGTAAACCAACAATATTGAATACTAAATATAACCATACACAGAGAGAACTCCTAACACGATTATTTGTTAACTAGAGAAAATGTGGCCAAGGGAAAACCCCGGTGGGGATGATACCCACAAGATGATCCACTAAACAAAAGAATCATATTAAGGATATTGACCCTAGTAGGAGTCTACGAATTACATATAGTGTCTCGAGTCCTTGTTAGAGGACTAGGCCATGTTAGAAGCCTCAACCCTATTAGGAATTGGTAGAGAAATTACAATAAATGCAAGAAGAGCCCACTGTCCTAACATGAAATATACAATTAAGTTTCTTCACAAGAATAGATATACATATAATATTCTCTCACTGTTGTACTTCACAATTTCTCTAATCATACATCAAATTTCACATCATACAAAGCTCACATATATATCCTTCACAATAGTTTGCATCACATACATATCACATTCGCTTAATTACTTCACATCATATCTTAGCTACGCAAGATATGATATTTACTTATACCTTGCAAATAATAAAAAATCTTGATCAGTCAGCCTTGATGCTTTCACACGCTTGACTAATTATAAAATAACTTTGGGTAAACATCTAGCATGTCAGCTCATCATGATTAAGTAATTATTTTGTTACCAAAATAATTCCTTAAGTCGTACACTTCAATTTACTGACATGGTCTTTTATGCTTTGTTAATTACCTGTATTGGTAATCCTTTTGTAACTTGTGTTGTCCATACAAATCGGAGTACTAACATACATTATCATGACACTATCCTCTATCACTCCTCAATTACACATGAGCTAACTCAAAGTTTGTCATCCATACATACCATATATGTCTCTGTACTACTGCAAACTGTCTAACACTTAGACAATTTTTTAACTTTGATTGCATCATGAAATACCAAAATGGATATGTTGCCATAAATGACAACACTCATACATCTACCTAGTCATATTGCCAACACAATGAGTTTGACTCAAAACTATACAATTAAATATTGATAGCAATATCACAATTTGACTTGTAGAAAAATATCTCCTACTTATCAATTGATGAACTTAAGGTCCTTTCTAATGAATGGTTCATAAGACACAACACTTGGTGAAGGTTTTGCAAATAGGGTTGCAAGAAGAGTGGGTTTAACCATGGAAGAAACTTCGTAGTAAGCATGCTCAAGATGGAGTATTACTGGGATGGGTGACCTCCCGAAAAGTCCTGGTGCTTCACCTTTGTGAGCATCACCTAGATCCAATGAATATTAAGTGTTCCATTTATTCTCATGCTCATGAAACATGGGTCAATGAGTTTGACTCAAAAACTACATAGTTCAATACTGATAGCAATATCACAACCTATAGATCATCAAAATTGACCAAGGAATACTCAAGATATGAGCATTTGAAGGCCGCCAAACCCATTTTTGATGAAAAATGTCCAAGAAAGTGACGTTTTGAGTCATAAACATGTGCTTTTGGACTAAAAATCGTCACTTTTGGGTGTTTGATAAAAAAAACCTCATATTATGAAGTAAATACACTTTCTTATTGCAAAAGGATGTGCTTTTGGACCAAAAATTGCCACTTTTCTCAAACTCGTGTATTTTTCATTAAAGACACTTTTCAAAGCCAAAATCGTGAGCTTTTGAGTTGAAAATTGCCACCGATGTGCTTTTTAGTTGTAAAATCATTAAGGATGCACTTTTTGATGATTAAAGCATGTGCTTTGGGTTGAAATTCCCCACCTTAAGTGATGTTGGTTACAAGTACATGTTTTAAAAGTAAATATGTGCTATAGAATGGCAAAAGCATGTAACTTTGGAATCAAAATCTTCACTCTCATGCATTTAACACTAGCATGAATAGTTATATGTTTTTTGAATTGAAAAGCATGTCTTAGAGTTTAAAAAGCCTACCATATGCAAAAACACATTAAAAAACCCCTCATAAAGAAGTGAAGACGTGTTTTTGAGGAAGGAAAACACATTTTTTTGGCAATCGCATGTGTTTTTGGGAATAAATTCTCCACCTATATGCTTTTTACTAAAGCTAATAAACACACTAATAAACTTTGAAAATATAATAACTCATGTTTTCAGATCAAATTATCCACCTGTAGTGATTTAAATGATTAAATAATATGTTATTGTGTTTAAAAAGTTCACTTATAGGCATTTAAGACTTAAATTTATTAGCACTGGGGTTTTAATAAGTGTTTAGCAAGTTGATATATTCTTTGTGAGGCAAAAACCCCACTTTTGTACATTTTGAAGTCTTGTGTAGTTAAATTTAATCAAATGACTATAGTTTTCAATAAAGTGACATGAAAATAGACTTAAAAAGGTTAATTTTAGTAAAACATTAAAAACTATAGTCAAATCAACTCAAAATTAGTTGAAATTTAAAAATGGGTCATAAATAATATATCGCTTAAAATATACAATTAATTGGGTCTTAGTTAAAGGCATTTACTTGATATATCACATAATTGGGTCATAAATAATATTTACACTATATAGTTAATATATAATGTACAGATGTCGTTCAAAAAATAATATTCACTAAGATATTTTGAATTAAACCTCAAAAATCAAATCAAAATATATAGTTAATATAGTCACTTAAGTGAAAAATTAAAAAGCAACTCAACTTAAAAATACAACGTGAAGTGAATTATAATCACTTAAGTGGTAAATTTAAGTGATAAAGTAACTTAAAAACATAACAAAAAGTGGATTTATCTTATCAACTTTAAAATATAACATGATATTTTAAATTGTGTAGTGGCACCTGGAGAGTCCACCTTTTGGGCACTAAAATGATCATATATTTTGATCGTTAACTTTGATTAAGCCCTAAGATAGATCAAATTGAAGGAAAAAACTGAAAGCAATGATTTGAGCAAAAACAAAAGACCCAACGCTAAGAAACACACACTCAAAAATGAGAAAAAAATCTTTGAAGACTTCAAAAATTAAGCATAGGCTCAACAAACAAAAAAACTAAAAAGACTTGACCAAAGCCTTCAATAAAAGGATTCATTAATCAATTGGGGTCAATTGATTGAGCAATGTTATCCAATTAAATAATGAACTAACTCAGAGAAAAATGAAGGTATGTTGAAAAAGTTGTGTACTATTATTTACATTTTGTGTTGACAAAATATATGACAACAATTGGCTCTATTTGGGGAATGTTACTAGTTTGTCCTTGGAAACAAGGAGTGACATAGAATCTAATTCTCTAAGTGTCTTCATCCACACCATTGGGCTATAGAGTCAGGCAACCAAAAAAAAAAACTAATCTTACATGACTAAAGAAAAGCAAAACTAGTAAAAAATAAATCTGCAAGCGCACTTATTAAAACAAAGAAAAACTTAACTGATTAAAACTAACCAAAAATGCAAACTTTTAGATTAAACCATTTACTGGTTCAACAAAATAGCTACCTTTTTTTTGATAGCTTGCAATACCCTGCATGTTCACATGTAACTTCATATAGATGGAAAGCAAACAACTGGACCAATGATGTCAAGGTCTAATGTAACATCTCTTGGAAGAGATTGACGAATTCACCCTTTTGAGATGAATCGTGTGTACTATTGCTCCAAGATATGTCCATGAATTCAAAATTCTCTTCTGGAACTGAACACTCTTCTTTGGCTTCTTGAATTATATTTCTATTAGCCTCCAACCATTGAAGATGTCGAATTGGACATCCTCTTGATCAAACAAATTTTGAATTTTTCTTGCCAACTACAACTTGCTTGATTGTTTCATTAATCACTAGCACCTCAAGATGATCAAGAAAATATTGCTCATGTGATTTCAATAATGACATTTTGTACAATCTGCCTCAACATACTGCTCACAAACTTCTAACTTGCGAAAGTCTTTATTGTTTATGAGAAACTTCTTTTCAAGCTCCAAGGTATAACAATTATGCACAGTGCACTCAAGTTCATGACCTTGAGACACAAATAAATCATTTTCAACTTGATTAGAACTTGTTGGCATGTCCTCCTTTATGACATAATTATTGGAAGAAAGATTTTCCTTTATAGCCTTCTCAGATTGCATACACTAGATATGAGAGTCTCTGACTATGTCTTCTTCCTTTTCCTAGAAGAGAATAGCAAGATCACTATTTTTGAACACAAGTTGTTTCACTGTTGTCTTTACTAATGGTTCCTCGAGTACAAGCTTCTTTGATGGTGAAAGCAATTTTTTTTATTCCCAACAATAAAACTATGAGGAATAGTTAGAAGAAGCCTCCTTGGTACATCTTCGTAGAACATGCCTTGAGCTATTTTCTTTTTGAGGGCAAGTAACTCATTTTCTAACCTCCACACTATAGAATGTGTCCCTATGTTAGAAGAAGATGAATTTGAAAAATGATGACTTTCTTTAAATCCTCTTGCTCTCATTCTTATATTCCTAGCAAGAATAAGATCATCTTCAACTTCAATCACCAATGTCTGTGTAGCTAAGAGAATAGATGGGGTTTCTCTCCTAAATAGAAACTAGACTTCAGGAATTTGAGCATTGACAAAGAAACACTTCAAATTGATAGTTGTAGGTTGAGAAGCAACTGGAATTCTTTGTGTTAATTTGTTAAAATGAGCAACAAATTCACACATAGGCATGTGAGATAACTTCTTTAATTGAGCAAGTTGGGCCAACAATGTATGGGCATCTTCAGGAGGCTTGAACCTTTCTTCAAACTTTGCTATGAGAGTAGCCCAGTTTGTGATAGTACATGGTGGTAAATGGTAAAACCAATCAGCAATTGCACCTTGGAGAGTTTCCACGAACAACCTTACAGATGTGTCTGCATATCCAATAGCATGGACATTACATGCAATGTAGAAAGAAAAAATATCTCATAGAGATGTTGTTCTTCATCACCAAATAACTTGGAAATTTTCTTTCACGAAACATCAGGAAGATCATGTAGATGTGGAGCTAGATTCAACAATCCAAAAGCATTTCCCCAAGGACCTTGGGCCATTTACATGTCCTTGGTAAACGCTTGAAACAACTTTAAGAAATAAAATTGCAATGAGTATTTACAATGAAAAAGAACTCTATTCTGCTCCAAATGAAATTATGAGGCTCTTAAATGTGTGTCGTGTTCCTATCAAAGTCACCAAAATTTGTTGAGTGGATATTTTGCAACCGACAATTTTGGGTAAAATTTAATCGCAAAATAGGTAGACCAACCGTAGCGTGTGAGACAAAGTCTCTCTTACCTTAAAGGGAAGGCTCCGCTTCTCACTGTTCCTTGGATCAACACAAGTTAAGCAAGAAGTTGAGAGATTTATGAGGGGTGTTACCATACTCTTTTTTCTTAACTTTTAAGACAGAATCCACTTACCCGCAGAGGGAATAATGGGAAAGATGAAATCTCTAACTACACTTCTATCTGATAGCTAGAAACGGTGATGCTGATAAACTCACACCAACTCAAAGGCTAATTGAAAGTGTACTAGTTTGGCTCTAAGTCTAGTTTTAACTTATTCTATAAGAATAACCTCTACCATTGGGGCACAAAGACTTCCACAAATAGGGAATTCTAACTATTTTTCATGAATTTGAGATGGTAATACAAGTTACAGTCAAAGCTCCTAGTCTATGTATCATCACAATCACTCCCAGTCAAAGCTTCGGCTCTGATTGCTTCTTAATTCATTATGCTCTATTATTGAACACACACTAATAACATGAATTAAAGATAGTAGGCATAAATTACACTCAAACTTTTAATTTTCTCTATCGAAATTGCTTCCAATCAAAGTTTTGAATCAAGTTGCTTCTTTTATTCACTTTTCTTCCAAATTCATACTACATAATTGAAGTTATGCTTGCAAAAGTTTGGAAGAGCTTTCTTGTATACAACAAAATATGATATTTACAATGAGGGAGCAGTCCTTTATATAGGCAAAAGAGTTGAGGAAAAAGTGGGAGCAACTCAACCAACTTTTCTCTGGTCTAACTAACAAGAGAAAGTATTGGATTACATGTCATTACACATGTAAATTGTATTACATATAATTACACAATTGTATGCAATACATCCTCTTCATCTACAAACTTGGAAACTAAAAAAGGAAGAAGACAAAAGAGAACTGAAAAAATCTTAGGGATTGTTCTAAAGGACCTTATAATTGATGATTCAATCCTAGATGATAATAGGATCAGGAGTTCCTATATTTGTGTTACTAAATTCACCTTGAAAATCATGGTGTTGTGTCTTTTGATAGCCTCTGACTCTCTTTGATGAATTGTCCATTGTCATTTGAAAACTTAATGTGATCAAGCTTTTTCTCGTTCAAGTTGTCGTGAATTCTCCTTTGTAGATCAGCACAAACTAGAGTCCCTAGCACTTTGAAAACCTTCTCAATGGTGTCCGAATGTAAACCTGGAACAACTTCCACACTAGCATCTACAACTTTTTCCCTTTGTTTGAAGCAAAGTGTTTTCTCATTCTCACACGAACTCAAGTTTCAAAGCTAACATTGGGAAAGTGGAGACCAGATGAATAATTTCTCCTTGAGAATCAAAGCACACCTTGGTTACTGGATAGCTTCACTCTTTGTAGAAATTCTGGCATATTTTGAAAAGTGTGTCATAACATGAAGACAAAAACATCTTCCAATGAGACCAAATCCATGAAAACTTTGGGATTTGAGTTACAATGATGAATCCATGAGGGATGAGTGCTAGAAGTATGGATTAGATACTTATGAAACACATATGATGGCTAGAAATATAGAAAATATATGTATTTGGATGGAAAGGGCCAAAGTTGGATTTGGAAAGATGGATTGCATGTGGGCAATGCAAGTTGCGATGTATATGGATGTGTGCAAATGACGGCTTTGGTGTTTAAATGTGTGACCTTTTACCAAAATCAGGTTCTTTAGATGCAATCCCATGCAAAGTGATTTACATGCAATCATGACGTGATGTGATCAAGTAATTAGCTTCAAAGTATGAGACTACATGTAAGCGGGTTTGGAAAATAGGTTTATATGTAAATGCATATGAAGAATGGAATTACATGTAGATGCGGATGGAAGATGAGATTACATGTAATCGCATGTGGGGAATGAGATGCAATGTGCTATGGCATGTAATGATGGATGTGGAATGAAATGATGTACTTGCATGAAATGGTGGAAGGTGGAGTGAAGTGAAATGTGATCAAGTTCTTGGGAAAGAACTTGCAACTTCTTCCAAAAGAAGACAATGAAAAAACAAGCAAACAAACAACAAAAATAAGTACAAAAAAAATGCATACCTTTGGTTTTAGACTAAAACATGTCAACGAGCAAGTTGTTTTCATGTGAAAATTGAAATTTGGGGTTTGGGGAAAATCCAAAAGTGTGAAGATGAGAGTTTCCATCATATTTAAAGGCAAAATGTACTTTTTATGGCATATAGATGAACAAGTTTGCAACATCAAGCTGAAATATGCAAAAAAATAGAAAGATAAGTATGAATTAGTAAGCAAATTGAAAATGTCCACTTATTTGCAGATCAAAGAGCCAAAATAGCAAGTTTTATAGACTTGAAAACCAATTCTCCCTCAAATCTAAATTTGCAAACAACTATTTGACTTCCTACACACTTGTAAATAATGAATAATTAATGAGCATTGAATGGTTGAATTTGACATGAGAATGCAAAAAATGTAGTCTCCAAAGACAAAAGCATGCATTAAAACTCAAAATGACCTCCTGGAAATGTCATTTTTGGGGTGTTTTTAACAAATATGTGTCATTTTCATGTAAAATTCTAGGTAATTTTTGCAAAAATGTGGGCAAAAGATGCATGCATTTGAGTCTTTTTTGTTTGGAAATGCAAAAATTTTTACCCAAATGCATATTCATGAACCCAAATGCAAAAATGTGACTCTAAAATGCAAAAAAAATTAATAAAACCCCAAATTTCTAAGTGTTTTTAGCCAAAACGTGATTCATGGAAGACATGGAATGAAGCATTTTTACATCTAAAGGCAAAAATGTGTTCTTCAATAGAAAATATATGGATCAAAACCTCAAAATGACTTTCTATTTGAGCCAAAACATGATCAAAATTGTCCCAAATCTAGGCGTTTTTCACCAAAATGTGGCTCAAAAATGCCATGAAATGTACCATTTTTTGTATGAGATTCAATACTTAGTGGATTATAATGCCAAGAGATGCAAAAACAACCCTCTTTTTGGGGATTTCAAGCCTTATCATGGGTAGATCTGGGCATTTTTTATGAAAAACATGTTCTTGGAAGAAGAAAACATCAATTTTTTTTCCCTTGAATCTTCAATTTTGGGTTTACCATTTTCAAATACACGAAACATTTGTAAAACATATTTTCCAAGATGGATTACATGTTTTAAAATATTTGTAGTTGATCTTTTCATGCAAAACTCACTCAAGAAGTGTCATTGCATATTTTAAAATCATGTTTCAAGGCAAAAATGCATTCTCCGAGCACCATTACATATTTTAAAAACTCAAATATGCATTGCTCACTCTAGGAGGGTGATTGCATATTTTGGGTTTAAGGCATTTACATTCTTTTAGTTCAAAAACTCATTCTCTAGGAGCATTTGCATATTTACATGCAAATGGGTTTGAAGGACATGCAATGCACAACTTAAGTGATCAATTAAGCACATGTTTAATTGATTTTTGAAGAAATGCACATAATTGAGTCATAAATAATATTTAAACTACATAGTTAATATGTAATGTATGAATATCATTTTAAAAATAATGTGTACTAAGTTGTTTTGAATTAAAATTCAAAGGCTGATAGTGGCATGTTGTGATGGTTAAGTTGTTGAGTTTTTATCCTTGTCATCAAGATCCAAATCTAATGGGGATGAGGTTCCTCATTTGTGGCCTCACTGGTTCATAGCTCTAGGTCAAAGCGTTTACCCCTCTTTAATTTTATTTTATTTTTTTAACTCAAAAATTAAATCAAACTATATAGTTAATATAGTCACTTAAGCAAAAAATTAAAAAGCAACTCAACTTTAAAACATAATATGATATTTAAATTGTGCAGTTGCACCTAGAGAATCCACCTTTTGGGCACTAAAATGATCATATCTTTTGATTGCTAACTCCGACTAAGCCCTAAGATAGATCAAATCGAAGTGAAAATTGAAAGCAATGATTTGAGCAAAACCAAAAGACCCAAAGCTAACAAACACACACTCAAAAATGAGAAAAATGACTATGAAGGCTTCAAAAATCAAGCATAGGCTCAACAAACAGAAAAAATAAAAAGACTTGATAAAAGCCTTCAGTAAAAGGATTCATTAAATTAATTGAGGTTGATAGATTGAGCAATATTATCCAATTAAATAATGAACTAACTCAGAGAAAAATGAAACTAAGTTGAAAAATTTTGTACTGTAACCCACAATTTGTGTGACAAAATGCAGGACAACAAAATTTAATGAAGAATCTGGATCTATTTTGTTTAGCTTCAGGAAACAAAATTTTAATTCCTAAGTCTATTATATTAGGGTGGCAGGAAGAACCCCCAAATTGGTTCAAGCATTATGGTCTTTCCTGGGGAGGACCCCAACACATTGTGAAGTATTTGGGAGTTCCATTTTCTGTTTGCCCGAACTTTAAAGAAATGCAACTTTGGGTGAAGAATAAACTAGAGAAGAAGTTCAACAAGTAAAACACTCGATTCCTATCCCTTGCAAGGAGAATTCAAGTTTGTCAAAAGATATTGTCTTCTTACACCATCTATTACACCTCATCTTGGATGCTCAATAAGTATCAAATTAACTACTTTCATAAACTTATAAGAGATTTCTTGTGGTCGGATGGGAAAGGAAAAAGGAAAGCTCATGTTGTGAAGTGGCAATTGTGCACTATGAGTAAATCCTTGAGGGCATTCAGACTAAAAGACATTAGGTTGCAAGGCATCTCCCTTGATGTAAAATGGATAGCCAAGGCTACAAAAGGCAATGAACCTTGGAAATTTTTTATTATGAACAATATCACTGGAGGTGCTCCCTTGAAAGCCTCATACTAGAAAAAAATTGACCCTATATGATCTACTCATAGGACCCTTCTATGTCAAGACTAAGGGTCATGTTTAAATCCATTTGGAAATGTTGGGAAATAGTGAAACCTCACCTCAATACTAAGAGTCCTTTAAATAGTGATAACAAGATCTTGGGTAGTAGCTCGATATGGTGGAATCTTAAGCATGGTAGCAAACCTGTAGCTTTAGTACAAGGTTGCTCTGCCAAGAAATTGGGATGTTGCAAGCATCAACATTTTTAATGATATTCTTGAAGGGGGTACCGACTGAAAATGTGGGAAGCCCTTTGTGCAGAATATAATATTCATGCTTCTCATAAGAGGACATATGTCATTATAGGTAATGCTTGCAAGCAGTTGTCTCTACCTAGACCTATTGCCATCAAGGGTGGCAGATGTGTACATCTCTCTTGGAAGGATGGTACCCTGCTTCCTCATACCAAAGCTAAATACATTTATAATATCCTCTCTACTAATACTGATATTTACAACCATCTAAACTTATCGTGGAAATTAGATCTTAATCTTAAGGAATGAGAGGTTATTCTATTGGAACTTTGACATAGACCCTCTAAACCTAAAAAGATTTTCTTCTTATGGTGCCTTCTCTTGCACAAGTTGCCAATCTCTAAAATTGATGGGGAGTTGAATATTTGCTCCTGCTATAGAAAAGCTGAGAATCTCCACCACTTTTTTTTTACTTCTTTTTTGCCAAAGAAGTATGGGCCCTTTTTTGATTGGGCCTTGAACAAAATTTTAATATTCATAATATTATTAGCGGAAGGATCTTGAGCACCAATAGCAATTGTAACTCATTCTAGTTTGTTCCTTCTACTGAAATTCTATGGTTGATATGGAAAAAAAGAAATGATAACATTTTTCTAGTGTTTCTATAAATCTTACTTAGTCTCTACAAAGACTCATATATCATAACATTGTTATGCAGGTTACTTTGATCCTAAAGATTGAGGAAAAAAAGTTCTAGCAGATGTTGCAAACCGGAGCAGCCACTATGTTGAAAAAGAAAGTCAGATATGGATATATGACAGAGATTAAAGGAAAAGATCTGTCTATGTCTAGAAAGGCACTAGAGACAACTAGAGCATATGTTCAAACCATCAGAAGACCACCAGTTACCGAGAGTGACCCTGGTTTAACTTATCACTGCTTTCTTCTCTCCCTTGTCTCCTACATGGGGGACAAAGTAGACTTCTAATGCCACCATCGCTAGCCACTCTAGATCTATGAGACCTTGTAGTTGTTATGCTCATAAAAACACCCTCCCAACTTTTCTCGGAGGTAGTTTAGGGAACTTGCTTGCCCTAGTTCATACCCTTCAGTGCTTAGCTTCTTTTTACCAAGGAGCACCCTTAGTCCTTGCCTTGTCCTATGCTCCTTGCTTCTTCTTGTATCTCTTTTTCTTCATGTTTACTTTCTTTCCTTGGCACTATTTGGTGCTCTTGCTACTAGCAGTCTTGTATCTTGTATGTTTTTCAGTCCCATGGACCTTTGTGTTCTCTTGTTGGACATTAATAAATTTATCTTATCTCTATGCTTCCATCGAGGAGGGTCACAGTTACTCATCGTAGTCCTATGGGCTGGACCACAGGGATATCCAGGGATGCCATTTTGGAATAAATACTATTCGACATATCTAAGCTGATTTTTTTCTACTTCAAATTCTAATGCTTTGTTATGGTGGCCTTTTATATGAGTCGTATATGAACTCTCGATGCTAACTAGTTAAATACTTTGGGAGATGGATGACATTAAATGATAACCGTTGCAATTTTGTAATTTTGATATCTTATACTCAATAAAAAACTTACTAATCGATAGATGAATTATATGGATCAATATATATTTTTGATTTTATATTATATATTATGTTTATGATATATAACAATATGTAATATTATAATTATTTTTTTATTTTTTCTATTATTAATTTGTTTAATTTGTATTAGTAAATCTTATAAATATAGGGACATGACACAATTGGCCAAAACTAACACTTGTGATTCTTCATATATAGAAAAGAATGGCACATTGGAGCATTTCAAACACCATAGTTCTTATTGAATCAAACATTAAGAAGTATAACTTTTCTAGTGGTGGGACAATGAAGAAAACTACAACATTCGTCAAAAAGTGAAAAATTGTGCAAGACGGGCCATCATTGAGGAGGTTCACCACTTCTCGAAGAAAGTTTATTGTTGCTTTGTTGACTTGCACAAAGCCTTTGACTATGTTCCTTGGGCAACTCTCTTTAAGCATCTTGGGGATATTGAGATCTCAAAGATTCTTCTTACAGCTATTATGAGGTTATATGAACGCGTCAAGGGTAGATTCAGGACTCCATAGGGCTTCTCTGATCCTATCCAGAGCACTATCGAGGTAAAACAAGGTTGTCCTCTCTCCCCCACTCTTTTTGGCATCTACATCGACGAGCTTGAGGCATTTCTCCATGATTTCCCGCTCCCTGGCAATGGTTGTTATTTACATTAGGTATTGATCTATATTCTCTTATTTGTTGATGATGTGATTCTCCTAGCATCTTCTCCTGATGGTTTTCAACGACTCCTTGATGGCTTGACCTCTTTCTACGACTCGTGTAAGCTAGTTGTAAATTTGGGCAAGGCTCGGGTTATGGTCTTCAATTGTTTGAGGACATCTCATCTCCATTTTTACTTCCAAGGTACTGAGATCAAGATTACATCTTCATATACTTACTTGGGGATTAATTTGTCTAAACTTCGATTCAACCTGAGACCAGCCATACAGCCCAGAGTCAAGAAGGGGCTCAACTCCCTCGCTATTCTTGAGCAACACTATTTTTGACACCACTTCCAGGACACCACAACTAAGATGTCTCTTCTTGACTCCTTAGTCAAGCCGACTATCCTCTATGGCTCTACTATTTGGGGCCCCTCCCTATTGGAGTCTGGTTGGGCCCCTATTGAGAGAGTCCAAACTCTTTTCCTTTGGCACATTATTAGATGTCGCCAGTTCACACCACACAGCATTGTTCTAGCTAAGTTTGGTGCTCACCCTTTCAAATTGGGGACCATCTTTGATTTAGTTTGGCTTCTTCACCAGCTCTAGAGCTTTGTCAATTCCTCCGATGATCATCATAGATATTCCTACTTGGCTTATGGTTCTTCTATGGAGGTTGCCGATTCAGACTCTGGTCACAGGTCTCGTTGTTGGTACACCCAAGTCTCTTCTCTCTTAGGCTCGATTGGTTATAGCTTGTATCATCTTTCCCCCTTCCAGTTTTCTCTGGACTTTCCAGCCCATCTTCCACCTCAGCAAGAGTTGAATGAGCATGTTAGACTTGACATCTACAAATAGTATGTTATCACGACCTGGAAGAATCCCCTATGTGAGCTTCGTCCGTGCATAAGATCATCTTACGTCCCTGGTACCTCACTCATCGTTGGACTCAAACTCTTCACATCTCCTTGGGATCATTTAGGGTGGGATCTCACTAACTATATATTCAAACTAATCACCAGATTGGTAGGGAGGACAAGATCTATCATCTTTGTCACCTCAAGGAGGTCGAGACCGAGTCTCACTTTATTTTTTCGCTATCCCATTTACTATGAGATATGAGGGAGATTCTATTGTTTGTTTAGAGAGTGTTGATCTCTTCCCTTGTTCTTCAGATATATTGACCAGCATTGTCTTGCACTCTACCTTCAAGAGACCATGCAGCTTTGCGAGCACACTATACAACTCTAGCTTTGCTTGACTTCAACACCTACGCAGCTCATCACCTCTTTCTTCAGTCCTACAGTTCCTACCCAAGGATCAAAGGAACCTCTCTATACTATCTCAGTTCACACTAGATTTATGAGACCTTGAAAAGATTATACTTGGCAATTTCCCTCTAGTAGACCTCAGAGGCAACCTTCCAGAGTACCTGATTACCCTAATGTCCACCTCTCTATTATGGACTACTTCTCGCCTATGAGAAGTTCTTAGTTGTTGTTATTTCTTTTTCTTAGTTCTTTTGTTGTTTTGCTTTCACGTTCCTTTTGTGGACACCATTTGGTGCTCCCCCTGCTAGCGTTTTCCCTTTGTATTGTTTCCAATCCCTTAGACCCTCGTTGATCTCTTGTTGGACATTAATAAATTTATCTTATCTTATCTTATCTAGCCAGATCATTATTATAAACACATAAAAATTTAAAAGATAACTTCTACCAAACTTTCCAAAATTATCTTATGTATGGAATGGATATTAATTTTAGGAATGATGTAGTTATTGATCTCCAAAATATAACTATTGGTACTTTTGACAACAATTTTACATTAAATGACAAAAATGTCTCTCCAAACAAAAAAATGTTTCAATGGGTAAATTTTATGGTGAATGAAATGTGTCAATGCTCATTGAATACTAATAATAAAATAGACAAAAGTTACACAAGTAAAAAATAGGAATCAACATTCTAACAGTTGGTATGAAAGAAACTAATCGTGAAAAAATTAATTGATTTTTCTAACATTGCGAAGTGTTCGAAGAAGGGAATATGAAATGCCATGAAAAATACTATGCTCCAATTAAAAGACGACTAAATGAGGAAGAGTTAAATGGTTAAAATCTTATTGAATTGAAAGAGCAAAATGTCAATGTGCAAATAAGCATGGTTGCTGCTCTAAATTCTATTAGTCAAACAATGCTAAAGAATCTTAATCAATTTCAAATGAAAAAAGATTTTTCTCAATGTTCATACTTAAATTTCATATAACATTTACATAAGTTGTGTATAACACTTAAATAAATGAGAAATGATTTGTATCTCAGATTTATTTAACTAACATATATATATATATATAATGCCAAGAGTAATCACTCTTGAGGCGCTTATTTTTGTTTAATCCCAATGTTATTTTAATCACAGTTGGGATTTATGAAAATAGGCATCTCAAGAACGATTCCTCCCAGCACTATATATATATATATATATATATAAGCTAGTGGTAGTCGCGGCGCCATAGGAAAAACATTTACTTTTTATTTATATTTTGATAAGGTTATTATAAAATTATTAATTAATTTTTAATTAGAGTTGTATAAATTTGCTATAAAATTATACTTCAAAACATTTTTTAAAAATTTAATATATGAAGTTTAATTTTATTTTTGGGATATTGTAATGTAAAATGTTATAGTCAAACGTAGATATATGGTTACAGATAAAGTTACCAATACAGTTAATGTTAACCTTAGGGATAGAATTAGGGTTAGGGTTGGAGTTAGGGTTAGGGTTTGAGTTGTGGTTAAGGTTACAGTTAGAGTTATGGTTATGGTTATTATCAGAGTTATGGTTAACGTTCAGATTAGAGTTATGTTTATGGTTAAGGTTAGGGTTAGAGTTATGGTCATGGTTAAGGTTAGGGTTAGGGTTATTGTAAGGCTAGGGTTAGGCTTAGGGTTAGGGTTTGAGTCAAGGTTAAGGTTAGAGTTAGGGGTAGGGTTTGAGTCAGGATTAAAGTTAGGGTTAGGGTCCAATTATGGTAGAGTTACATTTAGGGTTAGAGTTAGGGGTAGAGTTATGTTTATGGTTAAGGTTAGGGTTAGAGTTATGCTCATGGTTAAGGTTAGTGTTAGAGTTATGGTTATAGTTAGGGTTAGGGCTAGGGTTATTGTAGGATTAGGGTTAGGGTTATTGTAGGGCTAGGGATAGGGTTAGGGTTAGACTCCAATTATGGTAGAGTTAGATTTAGGGTTAGACTTAGGGGTAGAGTTATATTTATGGTTAAGGTTGGGGTTAGAGTTATGCTTATGGTTAAAGTTATGGTTAGGGTTATAGTAGGGCTAGGGTTAGGGTTGGAGTTAGGGTTAGGGTTTGAGTCAGGGTTAAGGTTAGAGTTACAATTAGGGTTAGGGTTTGAGTCAGGATTAAAGTTAGGGTTAGGGTTATGGTTAGAGTCCAATTATGGCAGTTATGTTTATGGTTAAGGTAAGTGTTAATGTTAGGGTTAGGGTTAGAGTTAGAGTTAGAATTAAGGTCAGGGTTAAGGTTAGAATTAGAGTTAGGGTTAGTGTTAAGGTTAGGGTTATGGTTAGAGTCAAAGTTAGGGTTAGCATTAGGATTAAAATTAGGGTGATGGATAGGGTTTGAATTAGAGTTAGGGTTAGATTTAGGGTTAGGGTTACAATTAGAGCTAGAGTTAGGGTCAAGGTTAGAGTTACAGTTAGGGTTAGGGTTAGATTTAGGGTTAGGGTTAGGTTCAGAATTAGAGTTAGAGTTAGGATTAGTGTTAGGGATAAAATTAGGGTTACAAATATAGTTAGGATTAGAGTTAGAGTTAGGGTTAGGGTAAGGGTAAGAATTAGGGTTACAAATATAGTTAGGGTTAGGGTTAGGGTTAGAGTTAGGGTTAGATTTAGAGTTAGAGTTAGAGTTAGAGTTAGGGTTAGGGTTAGGGTTAGGGTTAGCTTTAGAATTAGAGTTAGAGTCAGGATTAGGGTTCGGGATAAAATTAGAGTTACAAATATAGTTAGGATTAGAGTTAGAGTTAGGGTTAGGGTAAGGGTAATAATTAGGGTTACAAATACAATTAGGGTTAGGGTTAGGGTTAGAGTTAGGGTTGGAGTTAGAGTTAGAGTTAGAGTTAGAGTTAGGTTTATATTTAGGGTTAGAATTAAGGTTAGGGTTAGAGTGAGAGTTACGGTTAGTGTTAGGATTACGATTAGGGTTAGGGTTACAATTAGAGTTAGAGTTTAAATTAGTGTTAGTGTTAGTGTTAGTGTTAGTGTTAGTGTTAGTGTTAGTGTTAGTGTTAGTGTTAGTGTTAGTGTTAGTATTAGTGTTAGTGTTAGTGTTAGTGTTAGTGTTAGTGTTAGTGTTAGTGTTAGAGTTAGAGTTAAAGTTAGAGATAGAATTGCGGTTAGGTTTAGATTTATGGTTAGGGTTAGAGTTACCTAGTTAGATTTAGGGTTAGGGTTAGAGTTAGGGTTGGGATTAGGATTAGAATTAGGGTTAGGATTAGGATTAGAGTTAGAGTTATATATAGTGTTAGGCTTAGGATTAGGGGTAGGTTTAGAGTTAGGGTTACAGTTACGGTTAATGTTAGAGTTAGGGTTATAGTTAGAGTTAGAGTTAGGTTTAAAATTAGGGGTAGGGTTCGAATTAGAGTTAGAGTTAGAGTTAGAGTTAGAGTTAGAGTTAGAGTTAGGGCTAGAGTTAGAGTTAGAGATAGAGCTAGGGTTAGAATTAGGGTTAGGATTAGGATTAGGATCAGAATTAGCATTAGAGTTAGAGTTAGGGTTAGAATCAGATTTAGGGTTAGGGTAAGAATTAGAGTTGGAGTTATATTTAGGGTTAGAGTTAGGATTGGAGTCATAGTTAGGGTTAGAATTAGGTTAAGGTTAGGGCTAGAATTGGGGTTAGGGTTAGAATTAGGATTAGAGTTAGGGTTATATAGGTTAAGGTTAGGGTTAGGGGTAGAATTAGAGTTACAATTAAAGTTAAGATTAGGGTTAGGGTTAGAATTAGGTTTACAAATATAATTAGGGTTAGAGATTGAGTTAGAGTTAGGGTTGGGGTAAAGGTAAGAATTAGGGTTAGGATTAATTTTATGGTTACTACTATAGTTAGGGTTAGGGTTAGGGTTAGATTTAGAGTTAGGGTTTGAGATAGAGTTAGAGTTAGAATTAGAGTTAGAACAAGGGTTAGAGTTAGAGTTAGGGTTAGAATTAGGGTTAGGGTTAGGGATAGCACAAGGGTTACAGTTAGAGTTGGGGTTAGCATTAGGGTTAGGGTTACAATTTGTGTTAGTATTAGTGTTAGTGTTAGGGCTAGAATTGGGGCTAGAATTGAGGCTAGGGTTAGGGTTAGGGTTAGGGTTAGAATTAGAGTTAGAGTTAGGGATCAAGTTAGAGTTAGAGTTAAAGTTGGAGATAGAGTTGGGGTTAGGGTTAGATTTAGGGTTAGGGTTGGAGTTAGGGTTAGATTTAGGGTTAGAGTTAGGGTTAGATTTAGGGTTAGAGTTAGAGTTAGGGTTAGAATTAGGCTTGGGGTTAGGATTAGGGTTTAACTTAGAGTTACATATAATGTTAGGGTTAGAATTAGCATTATATATAGTGTTAGGGCTAGGATTAGGGGTAGGATTAAGGTTAGGGCTAGGGTTAGGGTTAGAGGTAGAGTTAGAGTTAGAGTTAGAGTTAGAATTAAGGTTAGAATTAGGGGTAGGGCTAGGGTTAGGGTTAGGGTTAGAGATAGAGTTGGAGTTAGAGTTAGGGTTAGAGTTAGAATATGGGTTAAAATTAGGGTTAGGTTTAGGGTTAGAATTAGCATTAGAGTTAGAATTAGAGTTATCGTAAGGCTTAGGGTTAGAAATAGAATTAGGGTTAGGGTTAGAATTAGGATTAGAGTTAGGGTTATAAAGGGTTAAGGTTAGAGTTAGGGGTAGAATTAGAGTTAGAGTCAAAGTTAGGGTTAGGGTTAGGGTTAAAGTTAGGGTTAGAATTAGAATTAGGATTAGAGTTAGAATTAGAGTTAGAGTTAGACTTCGAGTTAGAGTTAGAATTAGAATTAGAGTTAGAGTTAGGGTTTGTTATTATTGTGGTTAAGGTTATTTTTGGGTTACTAATCATATTATAGTTGATGTTAGTGCTATTATTACACTTTACCTTAGTTTTAGGGTAACTGTCAGTTTAAACTTTTATGTGGGTTTGTTCTATTAGAGTGCCCATGATTAGTGTTATTGTGATACAAGTTATTAACCTTTTTAATAATGTAATCCCTCCCTCTCCCTTGCCCCCCCCCCCTCCCTCTCTCTCTACACTCGGTAATATCTCCCCCCACTGTCTAAATACACCCTCTTGTCTCTCTCTCTCTAGTCTCTAGATACACCTCATAATCCCTCTCTCTAATCTCTAGATACACCTCCTTATCTCTCTCACCCTGCTCTCTAGATACACCTACTAATCTCTCTCTCCATCTATTCTCTCTAGATACACCCCTAATCTATCTCTCTCCCTCTCTCTCTCCATGCTCTCCAGATACACCTAATCTCTCTCTCTCTCTCTAGATACACACCCTAATCTCTCTCTCTCTCTCTCTCTCTCTCTCTCTCTCTCTCTCTCTCTATATATATATATATATATATATATATATACACTCACTTATATAAAAAAATTATTATTTCTAGTTACTAGTACATATAGGGTTAGGTTAAGGCATATAATTTACTAAATGCTTAGTATGGTCATATATAGAGTAAGAGTTAGAGTTAGGATCCAAGGTTTACAATTTCATTTATATGACACTCAGTGTTATGGTTAGGGTTAATAAGTGGTTAAATGTTACACTAAAATAAGGGACATGGTTAAAGGAAGTATGAGATTTAGGTGTAGTGTTGGAGTATTTGGAGTACACCTATGGTCAAATTTGGGATATATGTTATACAAATGACTTGAATAGTGCAAAAATTTTAATTCATGAAAGGGAAATTATAAGTCCCAACACAACTATTTAGATGATGTAAAAAGTGTGAAAGAATATATAAGAATCAATTTTATGGAAATTATCTCCCCATGATGTTGTGAGAACATTATATATTGTTGAATTTTTAATAATGCTAATGCAATTTTTACTGCAATGATTAAGAATTGTAATCAATAAATATGACTATAATTAAGGACATCTATTTAGACTTGTGATTTTCTTTCTTAATTAACATATTTAGTAGCCACATCCATTGAAAAAATGTTTTATACAACAATAAATTTATTTTTTCTTGTTCTCTTCTTCATGAAAGTTATATAGAACAATGGGGAAACAAAACTGCCAATACAACTAATTAGAAGTAAATTATGAAACTGGAGACAAGAATGAACTATATACAAAAAAAAATCTCTATAATGGTGTAAATACATGTCACATTCTTTGATGATTAGGATTCTTTTGCGACCTTTATTTGAACAATGATTGTGAAAGACTTATTTCATCATTGAGAGAAACCCATCCACTTTTGTAGATGTGTCACGCATGAATTTTTATGCATCTTTCATATGCATTACTTCCATTTCTTCAACATAGTCAATTGGAAATATTGCGTTCTCCACAACTTTAATTATAGTTGTGCACGTCTCTTTAACTATTTGTAGGCATTTGTCAAACTCGGTCTCAAAGAAATCATTTGAGGGCATTGAAGTAGTTAGGCTAGTATCAAATAATGTTTGATTCTTTGTTCGAGGCATCCATAACTGAAATAGTAACCTGCAAACTTGTAAAAAAGCATCAACATATAGAAATAATTAGAATAAAATAGTATTAATAATTAACATAAATTCTCTCAAATGAATGATGTTCAAAATAACATAAATAAAAATCAAAACTATTTTAAATGAAATAGTTAGATTGTAATGTTTGAAATATGGTGGCATTGCCTTCCACTTTTCAAACATTACAAACATAAATATTAATAAGAATATATATATAGTATGAAAATATTTAAATAAAACACATACATAATATAATTAAATAATAATAAAATATAAACTAAATATATGATTCATTTATTTTAAATTAATCATTAACTTTAATAAAATACAAATTTTATTGATAAGACAACCTTGTCATCCACCTTAATGATAAAATTTAATTATGAAACATGTAAATATAAAACTATTATTAAACATACAAATCTAAAACATGCAAACCAAAAGCATTTTAAAATATGTAAATCTAAAACTAATATGAAATGTGCAAATGTAAAACTAAATTGAAACACACACATTAAAAATTTGCAAATGAAATGTATTATCAAATATCTAAATCAAATAGATTTTGAATTGATTTGAATTCTAAATCTAAATAGGCTAAACTATATGAAACCTATTGAAGTTGAAATCTAAATCAAATGAGAATATTATAATTAATTTTGAAACTAAATCTAAATCTAAATGCAAAATTAAATTGAAAATTAAAAACAAAAATAGAAATCTGACATGCAAAAAGTTACTCCAAAACTTTAATTTACTCCTCTTCAAAAACTCTAATTTGCTCCAATAATCTCCACCTCTTCCTCCCCGTAAAAACACAAAATGAAAATGAAATGAGGTGCATTTGTTTTATAACCTATAAGAAACTCCTCATATCCCCCAATAGATGTCTTTTGGCATTCCACGAATTTGTTTCCAATTCTCCCACTCCTCACAAAAAATAAGCATGAATGTGCATGCAAAAATATATTTAACAAGAAGAAAATGTTTTTATATTTAAAAATTTAATGAAATTATTTCAGCCCTATTTTTTGGGGTTTTATTTTTTGGCCTTATTTTTTTGGGTTTTATTTTTTGGGTACTATTTTTTGACCCCTTTTTTCGAACCCTATTATTTGAACATCCATTTGACTTCATATTATTTTGGTCAGCTATTATTTCGAGAATGTTTTTTATTTCATGATTTAATAATGATAGAACATATATTGAAAATATGATTCATCTACTTTAAATAAATTATAGAGTTTAATAAAATACAAATTGTATTGATATGGTGGCATTGTCATCCATATTAATGATAAAATTATACTTTAAAATATGAAAATATAAATACTTTGAAACATGTAAATGTAAAACTATTATGAAACATTCAAATCTAGAACAAGCAAACCAAAACTAATATGAAACATGTAAATCTAAAACTAATTTGAACCATGCACTTTTAACATATGCAAATGAAAAGTATTATAAAATATATAAATCAAATAGATTTTGAATGCAAATCTAAATCTAAATCAAACATGCAAGACTAAACTATGAAATGCAAGCCTAAACAATTTTGAATAAAATTCTAAATCTAAATGGAACTAATTAAAATTGAAATCTAAATCAAAGTAGAATATTGTAACTAATTTTGAATATCAATCTACATCTACATCTAAATGAAAGTCTAAATAAAAATTAGAAATCTCACCCGCAAAATAATTACTCCAAAGCTTCAATCTACTCCTGTTTAAAAACTTCGATCTACTCCTCCAATAATCTCCACCTCTTCTTTCTTGAAAAAACATAAAATGAAAATGAAATGAAGAGTCTTTGTATAATAACTTGTGAGAGGCTCCTCATATCCCCCAATGGACATCTCTTCACATTCCATGAATTTGTTTAAAATTCCCTCACTCCCCACAAAAAATAAGCATGAATGTGCATGCAAAATTATATTTAACTAAAAAAAAATTATATTGAGATTATTTCGGCTCTATTTTTTCGGGCCCTATTTTTTTGGGTCCTACTTTTTCGGGCCCTATTTTTTGAAGCATATTATTCCGGCCTCAATTTGGCTTCCTATTATTTCGGCTAGCTATTATTTCGAAAATTTTTTTTATTTTATGATTTAATAATCTAATATTTGATTTAAAAATTTGTAACTCTCCCTTTTCTTTTTTGACATATTCCCGTGCTAGACATTTGTGCTGTCATTATATTTGTGCTGCCATTATATAGAATGTCTCTCGACATAATTACATGTCACACTTAAATGTGTGAGAAGCCATTTGTATCTCAGATTTATTTAATTACAATGAATGTTGAATATGATCTTTTTTTCTTTCTTTTTTAAATGCATTATAGTTTGGATGGATATACTTCTATGCATTAATATTGTAAATGTTTTTTTCTGTCATCTTGGTTTGGTGGCTCAAGATCACTAGTTTGATTGTAGAATTTGGATAGCTGGATTGGTTTCCTTTCCCTGCAATTTTACATCTAACTTCATCTTCACCCCTATCAAAGATTGAATTTTGAGTTTCTGGCAGTGATGACAGTTTGGGAACAAGAGATTGAATGTTGAATACAGCAGATGATCTTTTGGAAATATATGCTATTTTTATAATAAAGATATTTGTCTGCACTTGCTTGCTCTGTTCAGTAATATCAGAATAGAGAGAATTTTCTGGTTCATTACCATAATAATTTATAGTAATTACATTTGAGAGTTCTTTACAGAAGTAGCTTCTCAATGGATACAAGTCACTGTAAGGCAAACTCTATTGTAAACTACTCAGGTAAACTCTAAATACAACATGTTTTACCTATCTCTCCAACGGTTCAACATTGGTTTTTTTCCAAATGCACATCTTCTAAGATTGCCTTAGAACATTAGAAACAACTTGCCAGTGTGGAAAACTCGCTTTATATGTTTTCTATCTTCCAAGTACTTCCAACCACAACAAGTGTGTACTCTCCAGCCTCATGTAGCACTCTCACTCGTGTAGTGTGCTATACATCTGAAAGGAATGTTCTCCCAAATCTCTGTGCTCCAATCCGACATCTTTGTCTCATAAAATGGTTGTATAAGGATCCTCCCCATGTATTGGAAGGCTCTAGATTGGGGAATGGAAGAGAAATTGCAGAACTGTTAGTTTCATCTTACACATTGAGTTGGCAGGACGCTGCCCTTTCATATACCATACTTGTTTTCTTCTCGCATACATTAGAAACAATTGCAAGTGTGAAAACCCCTCTTAATATGTTTCCTATCTTCCTAATGCTTCCTAGCATCAAGTACTTCCGACCACAACTTGTATTCTCACCTTTGTGTGGCACTCTCACTCATGTAGTGTGCTTAACATCTGAAAGGAACTGTTATCCCAAACCTCTATGCTCCAATCTGACATCTTTGTATCCTTAAACAGTTGCCTGAGGATCCTTCCCATGTAATGGAGGCTCTTGATTGGGCAATGGAAAGGAAATGTAAAACCGTGTTTTCATCTTCTTACACAATGAACTGGGAGGAAGCTGCCCTTCATATACCGTGCTTTTTTAATGTTTTCTCACATACATTAGAAACCATTGAAAGTGTGGAAAACTTGCTTTAAATGTTTCCTATTTTCCTATTGCTCTCTAGCATCAAGTACTTCCAAGTTCCAACCACAAGAATTGTTACTCTCCATCCTCATGTTTAACTCTCACTCATGTAGTGTGCTTTACATTTGAAAGGACTTTTCTCCCAAACCTCTATACTCTAATCTGACATCCTGGTATCCTTAAACAGTTGTTTGAGGATCCTCCCCGTGTATTGAAGGCTCTGAATGGGGAAATGGAAAAGAAAATGCAGAATTGTTTGTTTCATTTTCTTACACATTGAATTGGGAGGAAACTGCCCCTTACATATACTGTATTTATTTTATTGTTTCACACATACACACATTTGTATATGTATTTCCAGCCAAATCAAAGACTCGGGTGTGCTTCCGACTATCAAAAACTATATTATGTACTCAACAAACTCTACTTTGTTAACATGCAAGCAGGACATAACTTCTGTGCTGATTGAGAGGGTCAGTTAGCATGTGTGACTGAGAGAGAGAGAGAGAGAGATCAAACACTGTATTGTGTACTAAATGAACTCTACTTTGTAAGCATGCAAGCTGGGTATAACTCCCATGTCAACAGTAGATATTATATGTGCAAGAAAGGAAACAAATATGGCATATGTACAGACAAACCAGAAACTGAATTTTAACTGTAACGAACAAACACTATATTTTCATGAACTCTACTCTGTAAACATGCAAGCTGGAGATAACTCACATGTTGACAGAATCAAAACATTTACAGGAATAATTTTAGTATTCCATGATCCTCATAATCAAAGGCATTGCTTCAATGAATGAGCTTCTTGTTTGAGTTGTGACGCACTAAATAAGATTGCACATATAATGTTAAGTATTTCGAGTGAAAAATTAATTTCTTATCTCTAAAACAAGAAATGCATGCTCCAACGATTTTTAAAGAGAGGATTTTTTTAAACAACTATATTCATGCTATCCAATTTTCCATCCACCCTTGACTGCAAAATGAGGTTTTTACTTTTCGAGAGTGTGATTTAATAGCCACCAAATGACCTAACACAAACTGATGGCAAAAAGCAACAATATTACTACTTGTTTCAATTGCGACTTCTAAGTAAACCTAAAGAAAAAACAAAATGCATCATTGTTATGTGGTTTTCGCATAGTTCAAAATATCATTATTGGCAGCTTATTGCCAAGGACAGAAAAAATATCAAGAAACAGTCGGAGATAAATTGGCAACTTATTAAGGAAATAATCAAGAACTTAAAATTGCGTAAGAACTGCATTTTTTTTTGCAAAATTCAATGAGGAGATGCTTCTAATGAGTAAACAAATCAAACAAGCTGAGTCTAGATATATATAAATGCAAATAGGGTACAAAATTGCATCCTCATGCGGACTGCTAATGACTAGAAGCCATAGTCTGATAGTTTGAACTATGAAGCAAACTATAAATAGCAAATTGTCTTTATAAAACTATAAGTAAATACCATGACAACATCAAAATAGTTTACATCTTCCTCTTTCCCTTCCTAGCAGCTCTAGTAAAAATCACAAAGTGGTAGGGGGGTCTAGCCCTAGAAGTTCGTTGTGGTTGTGCCTGTGCCTGTGCCTACTCCCTCTGTGCAACTCGTTTTGTCTGGACTTCTATCCTGGATGATGATGGTGCTGACATTGGCAATGACTCATCATCTGAAGACTCCTCAATGTCCTCATCCTCACTACAAATCCACCCTCCTCCATAGCCTACCTCTACAAATCGTAGATCTCATACTCCATGAGCAATGGAGGCTGCTCTTGTGATATCCAATCACAGTAAGGATCTATATCATCCGAATCAAGTGGACCAAATGGTGTTTCCTCTGCCTTTCTTACGTTTAACCAAAGGTTATATTGCACAAAGATAAGGTCATTGAGGTCCTTTTGTGCTAATTTGTTCCTCTTCGTCATGTGATAGACCTTGAACAAGCTCCAATTGTGCTCACAACTAGATAAACTACAACGCTGACATAAGATTCTGAAGGCAAGTCTTTGCAGATTTGGGGCATTTTCAACCCAATTTCGCCACCAACCATCTGCAAAATAAAATATTTAAAGAGTTAAAAAGCAAGGTGAAGAATATATTTTAGCAACTTAGTTTTTATCTACTTATCATGCATGTGAAAGACTCCAAAAATCCAAATATTGTACCTGGGGTTAGTGTTTCTTCCTCTCTTTGACAAGTCTGAAGAGAATAGCTTGCCTGTTGCATTCTGGCACACTTCCAATTTGGCCACAATGAGGTCCAATTGATAAGGTCATTGAGGTGCTTTTGTGCTAATTTGTTCCTCTTCGTCATGTGATAGGTCTCGAAAAAGCTCCAATTGTGCTCACAACTAGATAAACTACAACACTGACATAAGATTCTGAAGGCAAGTCTTTGCAGATTTGGGGCATTTTCAACCCAATTTCGCCACCAACCATCCCCAAAATAAAATATTAAAAGAGTTAAAAAGCAAGGTGAAGAATATATTTTAGTAACTTAGTTTTTATCTACTTATCATGCATGTGAAAGACTCCAAAAATCCAAATATTGTACCTGGGGTTAGTGTTTCTTCCTCTCTTTGACAAGTCTGAAGAGAATAGCTTGCCTGTTGCATTCTGGCACACTTCCAATTCGGCCACAATGAGGACCAATTGTGCGTGAAAAATCTCTTCGAATCCACAACTAATTGCTCTAAGATGCAGAAAATCACATTTTTCTCCCTTACAAACCATTTTTTCCTCTCCCAAACACCACTTTGCAAATTAGAAAATGTCAAATGAATGCTTTTTGGGCCATCAGTCCCTCTTAGCAAACTGCAGGTAGTAAGGTGGGTTTTTCTCTGTGACAAAATGTCAAAATATCAACAATATTTTTCAACAAAAAAGTTACAGTTTTATCATCAGCGATATTTCGAGGATATTTTGATCTATGGTTTAACCATCCTTACTGACTATTATCTCGCAATTATTACAGAATAACAGAATATGAATCCCCATATTAATGACAGGAAAAAGCGTCTAGCAAAAGAAACCAAAATGGCCTCATTCATTATATGTCAAATCATAGGAAAAGTTGAACACAAAGCCACCTAATCAAAGAGAATAAACAACTCATTTAATGATAGTGAGCAAAACCTCCGTTATAGCCATCATAACAGTTAACACTCAATTAAAGTAGTATGGCTATCATTTCATTATGTAACAGAAATTGGTAGGGAAATATGCATGTTTTTTTCTTGGTCAATAAACAGTTGCAGGGGAATCACTGTAATGTAGACCTGTCATTTCTGATGGGAAGATCTTCAGTCTAATGAGAATATTTCCTTCTTCGATAGTTGGCATTAGAAACCCTATTGACAACAAGTATGCCATCAAGCCATGCAAACACAATACAAACATAAAACAAAATTTGACACCTCTCTCTCCAACAGTTCACCGTAGGTTTTCTTCACTCATCTTCCAATGGAGATTTAGGATCTCTGCAGGCTGCTCTTTACAATAGGTAGCATACAACATGAGATATTTTTCTCCTTTGATAAGAAAGTACTTGTCTGTGCTTCTATGGGACACTGCCTTTTGGTCATACATGTACAAACAGCACAAAACAACACATCAAAAGGTGCTACCATTCTTTCATCAAAAAATTTGGAACCAAATTAAAACCTCAACTTGAATTTGCTTGCGATATAGTACTCTAGCACCTTCTTTGACCCAACCTAACTGATGAGGCTTAGAGCATTGAATATTTTTAAGGTCAATTTTATCAACCAAATTTTGAGCAATGAAGTCAGTTTGATAATAGAAATCAAACAGTATATCAACCTCAACACCATTAAAATGAATTTGATAAAAGGATATTCTTTTGCCAACAAACTAACTTCTCTATTAGTACAAGAAAATTCCATTTCTGAAGTGCATTCAATCACCTTAGGTCATTTACCCTTTTCAACAAAAAAGTTACAGTTTTATCATCAGCGATATTTCGAGGATATTTTGATCTATGGTTTAACCATCCTTACTGACTATTATCTCGCAATTATTACAGAATAACAGAATATGAATCCCCATATTAATGAAAGGAAAAAGCGGCTAGCAAAAGAAACCAAAATGGCCTCATTCATTATATGTCAAATCATAGGAAAAGTTGAACACAAAGCCACCTAATCAAAGAGAATAAACAACTCATTTAATGATAGTGAGCAAAACCTCCATTATAGCCATCATAACAGTTAACACTCAATTAAAGTAGTATGGCTATCATTTCATTATGTAACAGAAATTGGTAGGGAAATATGCATGTTTTTTTCTTGGTCAATAAACAGTTGCAGGGGAATCACTGTAATGTAGACCTGTCATTTCTGATGGGAAGATCTTCAGTCTAATGAGAATATTTCCTTCTTCGATAGTTGGCATTAGAAACCCTATTGACAACAAGTATGCCATCAAGCCATGCAAACACAATACAAACATAAAACAAAATTTGACACCTCTCTCTCCAACAGTTCACCGTAGGTTTTCTTCACTCATCTTCCAATGGAGATTTAGGATCTCTGCAGGCTGCTCTTTACAATAGGTAGCATACAACATGAGATATTTTTCTCCTTTGATAAGAAAGTACTTGTCTGTGCTTCTATGGGACACTGCCTTTTGGTCATACATGTACAAACAGCACAAAACAACACATCAAAAGGTGCTACCATTCTTTCATCAAAAAATTTGGAACCAAATTAAAACCTCAACTTGAATTTGCTTGCGATATAGTACTCTAGCACCTTCTTTGACCCAACCTAACTGATGAGGCTTAGAGCATTGAATATTTTTAAGGTCAATTTTATCAACCAAATTTTGAGCAATGAAGTCAGTTTGATAATAGAAATCAAACAGTATATCAACCTCAACACCATTAAAATGAATTTGATAAAAGGATATTCTTTTGCCAACAAACTAACTTCTCTATTAGTACAAGAAAATTCCATTTCTGAAGTGCATTCAATCACCTTAGGTCATTTACCCTTTTCAATTGAATTAATTAGTCAACAAAGATGGTAACTGACTCATATAATTTACTTGAGAAGAGTTGTACTGACGATAACTAAATTGAACATAGGAACCTACAGTAAATATAAGTGCAAATTTAATAGGACATATGATCGATTGAACTTTTTACAGATTTCCTGATTTTTCTTTGTTTAAATTATCATAGCATGTCTCTACCATGTTCTTACTATTCTTGGATAAGACTCACAACTTAATGATATTTTTTTCCCTTTTGTGGTTTTGAATTTTTCCAGGAAGATCACTGTTGCACCAATGAATTCCCATTTAACAGGAAAAATGAGATTTCTTCCTGCTATCCCATCAAATATCATTCAATTGTCATTACAAATTTGGAATGATCTTCAAAAGTCGATAAGTATATTTTATGAAAAATAAAACAGAGAATAGATTTATATGAAATAAGGCAATTGTCAAACATGGAATCAAATGACATGGGAATAGTCCTCTGTTCATTCACTTTTGAGCTGGAAAGTGATGTCAGGACTGATTTATCTATTTCTCAGTGCTAAGAAAGGATTCAAGGTATGTCAAACAACGCTCGTTACATTGGTGGAACCACTATGTTTTTCAAGTTGGATGTGACGCTGAACATTTCTGCAACATTTTGGACTGCTATATGCATTATTTCAAAATCTTTGTGAAAATCTGACTGACGACCTGAAGCAAGATGAAATCCCATATTAATTTGCAACAACTATAAAAGGATGATTCCTTCAATTGAGAAACAAGTTGCTATTGCAGTTTTACGATTACTATCTAGAAATAGAGCTCAAAATTAGTCAAATATTTGGTTGTAGAAAGTCAATTGTGATAAGACTTATAAATAAGTTCATTAAAGTCTTCTATATTCGATTTCAAAGCCATATCCAACGGCCCAGTAACCAGATGGCTATTAAGCATGTAAAGGCTGGCTTTCATAAAAAACAAGGATTTCCAAATTTTTTTAGTGCTATAGATGTATTTCACATTTAATTCCATCTTCCAGCTAAAAAAGTGTTCCCCTAATTGTTATGTTTGCCATTGTGACTATAATATCTCATTACAAGCAATAGTTGAAACTTGATAGTAATATGTATTTAATGGGCACTTTTACGAGGTGGTTCAGTTCTATAAATGATTTTAGGCTTCTACCAGATTCATCTTTTAATAAAATGTGTGAATGTGGACACAGATTAAATGATCATCTAGTGTCAATAAGCTAATTAAATATGAGACATTACATTATTGCTGATGGTGGAGATCAATTGTTGATATGGTCAATTACACCTTTTTATGGAAGTCTAACAACTAATCAGAGGAAATTCAATTTCAGAATGTCATCAACATATATTGTGGTAGACGGTGCATTTGAAAGGCTAAAGAAAATGTGGCAAATTTTGAAATCTAAAATATGGCATCCAAATTTGGAACTACAGCCAAGCACCATTCTCTGTTTTTGTTGATTGCATAATATAACATTACACATTGTGCAAGATTAAAATGATACATGTAACAATATTTTTGTTGATAATGTGACAAAATATGACTACAATGAATTAGATGATCCACTTGCAACTCCTGTTCAAGAAGAATATATAACTCTAGTCAACAGTGAAATGAATAATGTAAGCATATGCAGCTATAAAAAGCAAAAGCTTAATCAATTTATAAGGATGCTAGATGTCAAAACATGTTTTGAATTTTGAATCAGTTTTAGAAATGTTTATATTGATTCTTACATGAATCCTGGATATACTATGTAGCAACGGGAAGACCTCAAATTTGTGATTTCTTTTTGACTGAAGTTCTCGAACTGATGTTTAATTTTAATAAAATATTAATAGAAAACAAGGTGGTTTAACCTGACCTTGAATTGCAATGAAGATGGATTTCGTAATTTTGATTTGCAATGAATGTGAATTTTCATTGACTAGGGGTTTTAATTATTTACAGTCTAATTGCTGCCGCTCTTCAATGTAGGCTTTTATAAGGTAGTAGATGCTATTTTGAAATGACCCAAACTGCTGTTTTCATCATACAGCTTTGCTATGTGTCAATGAGCTTAAGGTTGCACGTTTGATCAAGACAAACAAATGTAAACGTATATAGTTTTTTTCATGTAAGATAACATTAAATTTAACAGTATTAAAAAGATATATGAAAAATGTAAACAGATATCCCCACATAACGGGAGCTGAGTAAAAAACCATATAGCTTTCAAGTGATGTAAGCAGATATCTTTTTCTTTTTGTAAAATTAAATCTATTTGAGATATTACAAGTAAAAATCATGAGACCATCAGCTTTCGAGGGCTTAAGTTTTTAAAATGAGTTACAATATTAAATTCACAGAACCATCAGCTTTAAAATTTAAGCCTCCTCCATAGAACCCGGCCTATACAAACCATCCAGAGACTGCTGGGTTATCAAACAGCCAATATACTACATATAACTATAGTATCTATAATTGACCTTTCAAAAAAGTCAGAACAAAATACTAGCAAATTGGGCCTTCCCTATGGAACTCACATTTTAAGGAATATGTATGACTGCTTGCCTACAAACATTACAGTTCCAGTAAAGTAATAGACAAAATTAGTAATGACATATCTGATTGCATTGTATGCATAACTGGTAATCCTCGATTCGCAGGTTTGTATCCAATGCTCCGAGCAAATGTGTGGAGTTTGTCCATTTGTTCTATCTTTTTTTAATCATATCAGCTAGCTCCTCCAGTGATAAGATTGGTGGAGAAAATAAAAGATTTTGTCCCTAAACTTCCTACTAATCAATTTGTTTTGCCCGCAGAATGAGATCTCCCAAACTGGATTATCATTGCCTTTCCTTTTAACATAAATCCTTGTACCATTTCGAAACCAAGATGTGCAAGTTCTGTGGATGGGAATGTTACAAATGCTTGGTGCTTCATTCGACCCTCATGCATTAACTTTATCCCAAGGCTGGATTTGGCTTCCTCCAAACTTCCAAAAAGGGACCCAAATACGAAGTAGAAGTCATCCACAACTACATCTTTTGCCAAGTTCTTTATATACAAAACAGGAGATGGATTTCCAGGACTATAGTTCTTGAACATTGGAAGGACCAGGAGCTCAGTTGAAGGCAGCTTGCCAGCCTCTAATTCGGCAGGCGTTGCACAGAAACGAGTTGTGGCAGCATCCTCATCTTCCACGACCTCCATTTCGGTGTCTTCAACATCTTTGTTTTCCTTCATACTACCATCACATGGCTGCCCACTGGGATTGGCCCTGATCTTGATCTGTAAAACAGGTCGTTTTTTCTTTACAGGAACTAGCTCCTTTCGCAAAACAGAAGTGGGCTTTGCTCCAGCCCGTCTCTTATCTAACTCAACAGAATTAGTAAGGGTTTTTCCATCATTGAAGCCCTCCTCTTCTGATGACTCTAGTTCAGATTCGTCACCTGATAAATCTCCAAGAGTACGATTTGGAACAGCAGAAGTGGGCAATGGTGGTGTGGGCAACGGCGGTGTGGGCAGTGCCGGACGAAATGGAGCTGGCAAGTTCATTTTGTTCATTAAATGCAAAACTTGTGTGTAAAAGCGGGGAACGGCAATAAGGGCATTTACAATATTCGTGAGTATATTTCCATCCGGGGGAGGATATGCATACTCAAGATGAGGTGGAAAAGGATAATCAATACCCAGCGTTGGAGCAATGGGTTCGCCAACAAATTTAGGGCCGTCTCCTGCGAATTGCTGACTCTCCTTTGGCAATGGAGGATTTTGCTTCTCAGCTTCTCCCTCTTTTCTGGCTCTACCGCTCAGAGGTTCCGCCCTTTCCACTGATAAAATCTTTCCAAGAAATCTCAGCCTGTTCAACTGGGATATTGCACGAGAAGCTGCGGCTTCATTTTCGAAGTCAATAAAAGCAGAATTCTTAAGCCGTCCGGCAACACAAGGACGCACAGCAGAAGCACCGTAGTAAGAGAATAATCGCATCAGGGTTTCCTCGGGCAAAGCCTCCGGAAGATGTTTAACAATTAGGGTCACCTTGTCGCCTTGCCTTCCGCCCGATTCATCCTCCATTCTATTCCAAACCTGTGCAGCCATTTTCCCACGAAAAACACTTATCTGCCCACCAAATTTTCAGAAGTCTTGAGATACACAGAGATCTTTCGAAAATGAAATTGAGCGGCACATTTTCTAATGTCGCCTGAAATCCGAAATTTTTTCGCCTGCCAAATGTGAGGAATATGAAATTCAACTGCCTACTTCAGAAAGGATACCTCACAAACAACAATAGACCAGTATTAATTTTGACAAGGGCCGGACTTCATTTGAGCTCGTACTTTTGCACTAATTTGTTGGTTTTTTTGGTTTGTTGTTGTTGTTTTTTATTATATTGCTTCGTGCTACATAATTTTGGTTGTTTCACATGTAAAATTTTGATTTCAAAATATATATTTTATCAATTATAAAATTACAATAAATATAATTGGAAGGATATATCTATTTAACTATCAAAATTTAAATATTAGTTCTTATCATGCATATGGAAGTGATTATTGTTAAGGGCTTGTTAGGGTTTGCTATTTAATTGGCGATTAAACTTTATTGACAACAATCAATCACAGTTCATTTTTTACCAATTTGTATTTAATGTTAGTTAATTTAACATTTATAAAAAGATTTAATTATTATTTGATTGGGTTGGAAATAGTGTACAAGAAACTATCAAACAAAAATATGAATTCCAAAGCAAGAGAAGGCATGTCTCTTGAGATTTTTGGCAGTGTGTTGCAAGAGTAGAGGTTTCCAAATCACTGTGTTCCAAGAGTACAGGTTTCAAAGATACCAAATGTAACTCACCATAAACAACAAATTTCTTTTCGCAACAAAATACCCCCTCTTCGAGAGAAAAGTCTAAGGTCATTACATAGATAATTTGTAAGGAAATAGAAGTCATGGCGGGCAAGTGGCATTTACAAAGTTATTCACATGCCTAGTCTTTATTATTACATTTTTACTTTTGGTTTTTTATGTATAGATTGAAGCAATATTTGTGTAGAGGATCCTTTCATTTCCTCCAAATTCTATATATTTTTCCTCATCGCAAATAATCTGTAGAGCTTTTTGGGGTAAGGCCCTTGCTATTTTATTTTTATTATTGTTTGATTTGAACTCTAGCAAGGAAAGTTGCTGATTTTTTTCCCTCTCTTCCCATCTTCCATTAGGATTTTGTGTTTTTGTCACTTAAATGGCAGTGATTCTCAATTTTTTCTTGAATATTTGGCTTCATTGTCTCTCAAATTGTGAAAATCTTAACACATTAGATGGAGATATTCTATAGTTTTGCAAGATTTTGAACAATTTGCAGTCATTTTGATTTATCTTGGTTGATTGTGAGCATCATTCTCATCCTTCAAGGATTCATTACAAACAAAAATGGAAATCACATGGCTCTAAATAAATTTATGGAGAAAACGTATGATCAGTTAACATTTACAAAGCTTTTACAAATATCTTAGATGCATATCATGTGAACCCTATCCTAGAAGAAAAAATTCCCTTTGTATTCAAGAACTAGCAATTAAAGAATTAGAAATAATTTAAGTATTGGTTGGGCACCATGAAAAAAACTTCTCTGATTTATTGTTGTTGTTGTTGTTTTCTCTATTATCTACAAAATGGAAATCAAGCTAGGTGTAGCTCTTAAGATTAAATTAACCTTTAATTGATCACTTGTAACAAAGCAAGACACTTTTCATTCTCTGAATGGCTATCATGTCTCAAGATAGATGTTTTTATTTATTTTCTTTGTAAGACTTTGGATTGTGCATAAATTGAAGTTATTTCCATACATTGCATGATGTGATAATCAACCTTGGAGCTTTTGCATTTTAGATTTTCATGAGCATAAATGTATTGATCCTATGTCCATGTAGTTAACATTATAGTTTTGATTCGATCCTACACCAAACATTATAGACTTGATTCCTAACATGCAAACGACTAGTCCAAAACATTACTCATGATCATAATCAATGTGACACTTGCAAGCCAAAATATGTAGACTAGAGGCATATTGTCTTCACGGAATTGTGGATACCAAATAAAAAATTTCCCTCTTAGCTCTAGGGTGGATCCCCTATGTTCTCCTTGCTACTAAAGGTGCTTAACAAGTGTTGGAATGTCATTTTAATTAGACATCAATATTCTATTAAGGTGAGTTTTGTCGAAGGCTATAATTCTTAGATACAACTTTTATAACTGAATAACATAGATATTGATTATGATTTAACTCTTTTTAATCATTTAAGATGGAAAAGAAAAAATTGTACTTTTTTATAATTGAATGTGCATCATGTTACCCATGAATGGTCTACATTTATCTTTTAAATGGTCATGGTATTTTAAAGTTGTTGTTAAGAGAAGGTCTCCTATTGAAGTCCCCATTGTCATATTGACTAGTTCGGCATTTTTTGTTTCCAAATTTTTGGTTGAACAAATCTCTAAACTTGAACATTGAACATTTTGTTCAAAGCTCAAGATTCATAACTTCATTGGTTTTCCTTGGTCGAGACAATTCAAAGTCAGAAAAGTCATTTGTCCCAAAGGATACTTTTGCTCATCGTTGAAGTTGAACATGAGCATTGAACACTTTGTTCAAGGCTCAAAGTTCATAAGTCCACCTCTGTGTCTAGTCCTTATCGTCAAAGAGCATAGTTTCCAATATATCTTGACTTCTAAACTTGAACATTGAAATGTTTGTGTAGTTTAATTGTTTGTGTTCACTTGGTCAGAAAGACTAATACCATCGGTGTCATGTGTCTAAGCAGGCGGCTCAACGAAAGCGTAACTTTTTACCGAGATTTATGAAAACATATGTATGAATTGGAATTTAATGGTAATGATGGCAAGGCATGTCGTGGCACGTGTGGAGCCCAAATGAACTTTTAATCATAGAAAGTACTTGTCCTGTCACTGGTCTTGTCAGTCATTCGCAAGCTTTAAATCCAAGTTTTATGTTTTAAAAGAAGCTACCTCATTTTCATTCCTTTTTACCATTGTCATTTTTAGTAAAATACTGGTTTAGTCTTGTTTGGAGATACCTGAAGGTAGCTTAAGCATTTCCTTTCAGCAAAGCTTGCATGCATCTGGCATGGTGAGTCTCTTGCCCTTCATTATCATGTGTATTTATTTTCCTATATTATCTTAAAGGCTATCAATTCTTTTTGTTTTGCTTTGTTCTAGTTGACCTCCTTACCATGGTTGTCGATTTTCGCCCTCAATTACTTGATGAAGTTAAGGAATCTATTATAAGTAGTGTCCTACCTAACATTGAAGACACATTTCTTGCGAAAGAAGACATGGGTGAATTATTGGCTAGATTTGAAAACCCAAAACCCAGTTCTATATCCTAGAAGGTCTCGGATAGTAGGTTGTTGCAAGTGCCTACTTTCCCTAAAGCCTTCCACTACCCTAAATTGGTTTAGAATGCAAAGATAGGTATGACATAGCTAAAAAGTGTATCTGTGCTTTTAATGGTGAAGTTCTAGTGTATGTTAACCGGGTTGTTGTAATGGGTGCGCTAAGGATTCCTCTGCATGAAATCTATGAGGATTGGACTATCAGCTCTCCCTACACTCAATTCTCTATGGATGTCATTGAATTTAATAATACCATTGCAAAAGGTTAGCTTTTCAAATCTGAGAGAGGGGATTCTCACCTTTCGCATCCACTAACCAAAGAACATATGATCCTTGAGATTAAAGACGTCATTAAATTATTGAATAGAGTGAAAGGGAACCTGCATGCCTTTCATTAGGAGAATTGGATGTACTTATTCATCTAAACAATCTTGGGAGAAGATAGATTTATCGACTGGGCAGATATCATAGCTGCTGGGCTATAAGAAAAACTTTCTCAAGTTTCTGGAATTTATGGTTTTTATATGTCTTCATATTTGTTTTATATCTTGGCTTGTGGCAGAGAATGGAAGGATTTTCCACACTTAGACTAGAATTAGAGCATGTCAATCTATGAGTACTATCCTCTCTTACGGAAGAGTAAAGACCCATAAGGTTTCAAGGTAGTTCAAGACACTTTCCTAGCTAAATTAATGTTTGAATTGCAAGGGAAAGAGAACATGAGGATAATAGAGGAAGCTTCTCAATTGATCTATATTTATGGTAGTTTCTTTACTCAATTTCCAAAGTTCACCTATCTTAGGGTTGGAGGATATGAAAGAAAACCTCTAAGGTTACCTCGGCACTACCTTGATCATTTTGTGTTGATCAAAATATGTAGACAATTTATAGAAGTTGAAAAGAATTTTAAAACTTGAAAAGGCTCTGGCTACACTTTCTATGTTGAACTCGGGTATTACAAATGCAAGACAATCCAAAATACCCTTAAGCTTAGAGCTGAAATTAAATCCATGAACCTGTTAACCTATTCTACTAGACCTAACTTTGATAGTCAAGAATCTTCCCTAAGGTACTCTGAGCTAGGTCCCTCTGATCTCCATGTTCCCCATTTAGAATAATTTTGGGCTAACTATCAAGATGATTTTGAGGTTAGGAAGAGGTTATGGTCTAGATTTTTTCTAGCATAGATCAATGATTTTGGTCTCTCACTAGATACCTCTAGAGTAATTGAAGGAGAAAAGAAGGAAGTTTTTGACCTAGCTTACATTGAGCAAGTGAAAGCTTACCCATTGTTGTAAATTGAATAGACAATACTAGAGGAGGATGACTTGCGTATAAGAGCCTTGCCTATCCCAACTAAAGTAGAACAATGGCTCATAGGCTAAAGATAGTCAAAGTCAGTGGCTCATAGTGTTCAATGCTAGCTCTAGTTCACCCTTAGTTGATCTTGGTACTAATGAAGTTGTTCCTTCTCCCACTGCAGGAAAACTAAAGTCAAGAGTTGAACCTGAACTCTTTGTTCAAGGTTCAGTTCATCTTCCTCCCTCTATCAAGTGGACTCACTCCTATAGCAGAAAGAAATAGGAACAAACGAGTAGCTTGAAGGAGTCTTGTGATAAGTTAGTAGGGTAAAAGTACAAAGTTGTGTCACCTTTCAAGCTGACTAATCAGAATGACTAAATTTGAGAATTTCTATCTAAAAATTAATTTTGTTCAAAGATATGATCTAGATAAATTCATTCTAGCTAAGTTATATATGGTATCACACTTTTCGAACAGGAAATGTCTATTAAATTCATGTTTAATACTAGTTTGTATCCAATTACTAAAGAAATGTAATTATTTCATAAAACTGACATTTCAATAACTCTTACTATGTTTTATGATATATTTTTAATAACTTATAAACACCATTTTATAGAACCCAAAGTCAAGAATATTCTCATATAGATTTTATAGTGTTTTAATTAGATGTAGTATATTATAATTAAAAAATTCTACAAGCACATATTTTAACACTTGAAAAGATGTCAATTTTGAGAAAGAAAAAAATAGTAAATCATATCATAAAAATTTAACACTTATATGACGTTCTAGAGGAAAGAGTCCTCTTGTGGAATCTATAATTTTTATTCTAGTTTGAATAGATTTGTTTCAAAAAAATTGGTGGGAGATAAAAACTATCAATTTCAGGTGAGTTGAACTTTGAATGACTATAAAAGTGAAAATATAAGTTTAAAGAAATTTTTAATTTTTGAATGTTCTAGATATATATGCTATCTATAACATAGTCTGAGATCAAAGGGAAATAAGTGTATTTCCATGTAGTTTTCTAGTGGGAACTAGACCCCTAATTTTTAGCATTTTTCAAAAACTAAAAATTATCAAAAAAAATATCAATTCTTAATCCAAGTAATTGTTAAAAATCATAGTCCTAAGCTTGATCAATTTCTACACATTTCATTAGTTTACTTCACTTTCAAATTCTAAATAATAATACCAATTTTATAGCATTGAAGGTGAATAATTATAATTTTGTTAGCCTTTTCCTTCACAAAAGGTGACATAAGTTTGTGCTTTGACCTAGTAACAATTGATCTTGATTTAAGAGAAGAAACTTTTGTCGGAGCCCTAAGTGGTAAGATGGAACAAGGGAATCAACAAGTAATAGAGGGAGCTAACACCTTAAGTTCATGGCACTCAACTCATCACCCGTACTACAAACCCCTCCCCTTAAAGAGAATCCTTCTGTCCCTAATTGGTTCAAGTTGTTTGTGAGTAAGAAAAGGAGCATAGTGCCAGCAACTCTCCTAGTGGGTGATATGGTAAGCAAATGTCTTGGGAAAAGTCCTAAAGCTAAAAAGGAAAAAAATTGAGACTATACTGAAAATTAATGAGAATATAAGGTAGTGGGTAGCTGAAGTGATGAAACCAATGGCTGATAAAGGCATAGATGAAATACTTTCCCAAGATTATAAAGCTAAGAAAACTGTCCTTGGTCCTACTTCTAGGGCAGCAAATATGAAGATATGGACCGTAGGGAACTCTAGGATTTTCTATCATGTATGGAAAGATTAGAGGGATAAACAAGAGCTAAAGTAGTCATTGTGAAAAATGGTTGAATATATTCATGAAATCCATAACCCAAATACAGAAGCTCTGCCTACTGCCATTTCTGTCATCGATGTTGAATCTCCTTTAGACAAGAGTTTTACTGAACAAGTCAAAAGGGATCATTCCATTTTCCAAGCCTATGGTGAGTCGTTAAACATAGTTCATGCCTAGGTACCTAGTTATTTCTCCCACTTTACAAATACTAATGCAAGAGTTGATAAATTGACGATTGCCTTAGAATCAAAGATGAACGCCTGGGAATCTGAAAAGATTAAGTGGGATGAGTATGTCATCAACATCTCAAAGGTTCAAGAATACGACATAGACAGATTCTTGACTAAAAATTCAGAAGCTATGTTTGATGCTAATTTTATGTTTATTGCCAGAGCTAACCTGGAATGGAGGAACATAGTGATTGAACAAGGATTGGAAGAATGCTTTGAACTACTAAAAGAAGTGGGGTGTCTAAAAAAAATCCTAGCAACTGATATTAAATGCATTGACAACAAGATTATGGAAAATGAAGATTAGAATGGAAAAGTCCCAAAAAAGGGGGGAAAAGCCTTTTTCTCCAAGGTCAAGTTGTTGAAGGAAACAAGCGAAGTCTCAGTCAAGGACTAAACCATTATCACTAGAGAATATTTTATGATGATCATTTGCACTGATCATTTGGATGTACATGATAAAAAACTTGATCATATCTACAAGATTATGAAAATGTGGAATCTTCACCTAGAGCAGCTTGGCATCTTGCAACAAGAGGAATCGATTGATTTCCTCATAGTGCACAAGGCTTGGAAGGAAAGTGGTGGTGGTTGTTCTAACTCCTAAGACCCTCATGACAATATCAATGGTACAACTAGAGCTTAGGAAATGATTGAGGGGCCACCTGTCTTTTTTTCTTATTTTTTGTAAGCTTTGCTTTAAAACTTTTTCTGTTTAAATAGTTGGCAACTTCTTGGGAGTTAGTTTTTGAAATTAACATGGTTTGCCCTACATGACTATATTTTTTATGTTTTGATCAACCTATGGGGTTGACTCTCTAGACTTAGAATTTTATTTTGCTAATTAAGTTAGTATTTGTTTCCTTTTTGTTGAATAGATAATAAAGTTAACGATAATAAAACTAATTGTATGGTTATTTCTAGTGCACTCTTTAATAATCGTGTGGTTATCTCATTTGATGGTGGTTTTTTATGAAATTCCTTTCTGCATAGATGTTGTTTCATTGACTATGTTGAAGTTATATTTTCCTTTGTTTTAGTTTGGTGAGTCTGATCACGATCTAGAATTTTTAAGTATGTGTCATATGACATATATCAAATATAAATTGCTCAATCTGTAGCATTCTTTTGTGTTTTTGACAGGATGTTTCCATTTTCCTTAAGTTCTTTTAGGTTAAAAGAGAAAATGTTATAATTCATTTACAATAAGAGTTGTATTGATGGATCATTATAGAAGGAAGTTCTACCTTTAAACATAGAGAGTCTTTGCAAGTTTTCAAGACTCATTTGTGGTGAAAGTTGTTTTCCTATTAATATAAACTGAAATAACTGGGAGAGAAAAACTATTCACTAATAGTTTTTGGTGACTCTACTAGCGAATCAAGATATTTAATTTATAATGGTCTTGCCTCATCAAGACATTTTCCCAATTCTTCAACCAAGTATAGGGTTTGATAATACTCAAGAAGACATTATTTCTAACCTAAATACCCTATCTTGGAATAACAAGACTAGCAACGAACAATACTTGCAGGTTAGTCAGGTTCTTGAAGACAAAGAAGAAAGAGTATAACTAATTAGGGGGGTACCTATTTCTCAAGAAGAAGCAGTTATAAAAAGACTACATCAACAAGCTCTGAATCCTAACCCATCTCAATAAATCTAATGATAAATATTTTCCTTTGTCAGGTTGGCTGGTGGAAAGTACACTCAAGGTGATAAAAGTAAAGGCTCCATAGATGAATCCTTTGAGTTTGTAAAGTCACTAAATTTCCCCCCAGATCATACTCATAAGAGGAAGGGGATAACTAAATGTATAAGTAGTCTTGCTTCTCCTATGAAACCTAAACCAACTACTATTTCTTTGCAAGCTCTTGTCTTTCTTAGAACCCTCATTCCCACACACTTTAATATTCAACCTATCAACTCCCAATTCCCTGCCATGGCTGCAAATCCCTGGGGTGCTCAAGTGGGACCTTTGGCCCTGGGACATAATCCTAATCCATTACCTAAAGGATATCGACATATTCTTCCTAATTTTAGTGGAGATGAGAAGAAATCCACTAATGAACACCTGAATGCATTTAACATAGCCTTTGGAGTTATTGATGTCAACTCTAAAAATGTTGCAGTCAAATTGTTTGTGCAAACTTTGATAGAGACTACCACTTATTGGTTTCACCATCTTCCAAATAGGGTTAGCACTAACTGGGCTTCCATGAGGACTATTTTTGAATCTAGGTTCAAAGTTGTTGATGATGAACATACTCTTCTGTTATAACTATCACAACTTAAAAAGGAAGTTCAAGAACCCATGTGTGACTTCATAGCCATTTAATAAGATCTTGTATAAAATCCCTACCACAAAGAGACCCAATAATGAGAATAGAAAAGGTTTTTTTGTAAATGCCATGCCCCATGACATACATTTTCATTTTAAAAGGAACATAGTAGAAAATGTTGATGCAACATAGAGAATTAGAAGATGACCTCTTGGCTACAAGGAAGTGGAGACAGGAGGTGCAAAATTCTCAAAATTAGGCATCCACTTCTAGTTCAACAGATCTTGTAGTTCAGAGATTATTGAATGATGTCATAGAGATGAAAAGGAATATGCCTAGAATGACTTATCATGATGTTCCCAAGAACTTTAATCACCTGGGAGCACCAAGAAGACAACCTTATATGTTGTTGTAAGGAAACTCAGGTGCGGAAACAGCTTCCTACATTAATCTCATAAGGAAAGTATGATGCAAATCCTATTAAAATCTTCTACACTTACAGATTCAATATCATGTAAACAAAAATATTGCAGCCAACCATGCATACAGAAAATAGATAGAGAAAGGAACACATAACACAAGGATTTTTCGGTGGGGAAAAACCTTTTGGTAAAACAACCCCACCCCTTCAGAACCTACACAATGTATTATCTTCAACACAAGGTTACAATACACTTGCAATACAAGTTCAACATCAACAACAAAAGACTCCAGTAGCTACTCGCAGTACCAACAATACACCTTTTTGGCATTGCATCACTTCGCAACCCTAAAAACACTTATAACATGTGCTTCACTTTAGGGCTACTCCCAAAGGTAAACCGTATTAGGGTTTTACCATTCTCTGAGAAAATAGGAACCCCAAAAAAATTTTACCCCACTATTGGGGTAGAGTGTACAGTACTCAAATATCTTAGTTGCCATATGTCTTCACCTGTCATTGAATCTTCCTAACATAGCTCTTACGTGTCATAGGAATCCGTCATAACCGTTTTAGTCATGATCTCCTTATACACAATTCAAGATGTTGACACATCAACATTATTTGCAAGAAATACATTTTAAAAAACAAATAATAAGAATAGGAATTATACAAGGTTGAGACACCTTATTCCTAACATTCTCCCACTTGTCGAACACCTTGTAAGAGCAACAGGAACTAACCGCTATAGGCCAAAAGGCCCATAGACTCCGAACACCATCTGAACTTCTCAGTGCCCACTAGTTTTGTTAATGCATCTGCAACATTCTTCACATTATCTACCTTTTCCAAATTTACCTTTCCATCTTCCACCATATCTCTCACAAAGTGATACTGCACATCAATGTGCTTCGTTCTGGCATGGAAAGTTGGATTCTTTACAAGGCAAATAGCACTCTGACTGTCACACCAAATAGTAATCTATTATGCATCAACACCAACATCAAAACACAATCTCTTAAGCCAAATGGCTTTCTTACAAGCATGAGTAGCATCCATGTACTCAGCTTCTGTAGTGGACAAAGCAACCACAGGTTGTCGCTTGCTCATCCAACTGATGGCACCACCAAACATAGTGAACACATAAGCACTAGTGGATCTCCTACGGTCAATATCACCTGCCCAATCTGAATCCACAAACCCATGAATATAAACTGAATGCGGAGATCCAGAAGAGTTACCATGATAACATATGGAGTAATCTGATGTACCCCTCGAATATCTAAATACTCGCTTAACTGCATCCCAATGTATCCTTCCAGGATTAGCCATAAATCGACTCAAGACTCCCACTTCTTGGGCAATGTCTAGTCTAGTACAGACCATAGCATACATAAGACTGCCAACTGCACTAGCATAAGGTACTCTACTCATGTCCTCCACCTCACTAGGAGATTTTGGACAATAATCTACACATAACTTTGTTCCCATAGGAATAGGAACACATAGTGGTCTACAATCTGCCATGCTGAACCTGTCCAACACAGACTTCACATACTTACTCTAACTCAACCAAAGTTTTCTATTAGACCTGTCTCTACTGATTTCCATACCCAAGATGTACCTAGCTGCCCCAAGATATTTCATCTCAAACTGTGCTGACAACTGAGATTTAAAATCAGAAATCATACCCTTACCCTTCCCAAATAGCAACATATCATCAACATATAATGCAACAATAAGAAGGCGATCATTTTCAATTCTGAAATAAACACGATGATTTGATTTCAATCTTACAAATCTAATTAACAACGCAAAGGCATCAAACTTAAGGTACCACATCCTAGGAGATTGCTTCAAACCATATAGAGATTTCTTTAATCTACAAACTAAGGATTCTTTACCTTTAACAATGTAGTGCTCAGGCTATGACATATAAATCTCTTCCTCCAAATCACCATGAAGGAAAGTTGTCTTCACATCCATCTGTTCTATCTCTAAATCATATGATGCAGCAAGAGATAACAGAAATCTAATGGATGTCAACTTTTCAATAGGAGAGAATATTTCACCATAATCTATTCCCTCTACTTGTGAATACCCCTTTGCAAACAATCTAGCTTTGTACCTTTCAACACTACCATCTGCACAGAATTTCTTCTTGAACACCCATTTACAGCCAACAGATTTTATCCCTTTAGGCAAAGGTACAAGGTCCCATGTTTTATTTTTCTCTAATGAAGCCATCTCATCATCCATAGCCTCAATCCAGGAACCTGCATCTTCCATGCCCAAAGCCTCTTTCACAGATCTAGGCTCATCAGTGTTAGTAATCAAAGCAAAAGCACAACTGGAATCTAACATAGAATAACCAAACCTTTCTGGTTGCTTTCTTTCTCTCGTGGATCTCCTCAAGGGCTGAGGTTGAGGTTGTTCTTCCTCTTCTTCTGAACTATCAAAGCTGCAAGAGCTCTCCTCATCATTAGACCCAACATGGTCTCTCTATTCAGTCTTCTCAAGGGTAGGAGGCAACTGAACAACATCTTTTTCCTTTTCTTTTTCATCTAGTTGTAGCACAATAGGAGAAGATGTTAGCTCTCTAAAAATAGCATTTCTACTATACAACACCTTACTAGTCACAGGATCCCAAAGCTTGTATCCTTTCACACCAGCACTGTACCCGATGAAAATACATTTAACAGCTTTGTTTTCCAACTTAGATCTTTTCTCCATTGGAACATGTGCATAAGCTTCACAACCAAAAACACGAAGATGTATAATTGAAGGCTTCTTACCAGACCAAACCTCCATGGGTGTCTTACCAACAAGGCCTAATGTAGGAGATCTGTTAACCAGATAGCAAGCAGTGGCCACAACTTCGGCCCAAAACCTTTGTTCTAAACTAGCTCCACTAAGCATACTCCTAGCCTTCTCCATCAGTGTCCTGTTCATTCTCTCTACAACTCCATTTTGTTGTGGGGTATACAAAGTTGTCTTATGCCTCTCGATACCTTGTACTTTACAGAACTGTTCAAAATCTACTGAGCAAAACTCACCACCATTGTCAGTTCACACACACTTAATCTTCTTACTAGTCTGATTCTCTACAAGGGCTTTAAATTCCTTGAATCAACTAAAGACTTGTGTCTTACTTTTAAGGAAATAAATCCATGTCCTTCTACTATAATCATCTATGAAAGATACAAAAAATACAGACTTGGAGATTGAAGGAACTTTTACAGGACCAAATACATCAGAATGAATAAGATCCAAAACATCAGAAGATTTGTGAGAACTAGAGTAAAACTAAACATGATTTTGTTTACCATATACACAGTGTTCACAGAAGTCGAACTCGAGATCACAATCATTTAACCCCTCAACGAGATTTTTATTTTTCAGGGTTCTGAGACCCTTCTCACCAATGTGGCCAAATCTCATATGCCACAACATTGTCTTTTCTGCAGGAAGCTTTCCTTCCAAAGTGTTTGCACCATTAGGTACACTTGTTGCACTACCATCAGAACCACTAACCACAGTCTTCTTTATTGCTCATTTAGATGGTGGGGATGAAGTTATAGCTACTCTCTTCTTTGAAACAGAAGAACTATTACACTGAGAAATGTATGCATCAAGCTGAAACAAAGTACCTCTCCTAGTACCCTTAGCAAGCACCATAGATCCTCTCATCATCTTACATCCATCTTTAGAAAAAAAAACTTGCACACCTACATCATTCAGCATACTTACAGATAATAGGTTTCGTGCCAAACCTGGAATGTGCATAACTCCATTGATTCCCTTTACTCGTCCATCAGGAAATTTGATAGTGACCCTTCTACGTCCAACTATCTTTAGGTGAGACTCATCGCCCAAGTACACCTTTCCACCATCAAACTCTTCATATCTTGAGAACCAGTTTTGATGAGAGGTCATGTGAAAAGATGCACACAAGTCAACCAAGCACACATCATCAGATGCATGGGTTGCCAAAGCTACGATGAATGCATCGCCATCTTCTTGAGATTTTTCAGAACCAAAATCTGAGGCTTTCTTCTTCTTCTTAGGCTCTTTACAGTCTTTACGGAAGTGCCCAATCTTATCACAGTTCCAACATTTTGCCTTGGACTTATTGGAAGTCTTTGACTTCCCACGGGATTTGGATCTACCCTTATTGTCAGACTTATTGTCATTTTTCTTCCCTCTTTTCGTGGATCTCCCACGAATAGCAAGGGCTTCTTTTTCTGAAACAGAAGCCTTTCTCGGCATCTCCTCTGATAGCAGTGAAGACACCACATCATCCATTTTGAAGGTGACTAATGTGCTTCCGAGAGCCATCACAAGATGGTCTCATGAATCCGATAAAGAACACAAAAGTGTGTAGCAACAATCCTCCTCCTCTAACTTGACACCAGCTGATGTCAACTATGCAGCCAGCAGATTAAATGCATTTAAATTATCTGTTAAGGATCCACCTTCCTCCATTCATAGAGAATACAACTTCTTCCTCAGGAACAACTTGTTCACCAAAGATTTGGCCTGATACACGGCCCCAAGTCTCTCCCACAAACTATATGCGATTTTCTCATCTAGAACATTCAGAAGGACTGCATTGGTTAAACAGAGTCTTATGAGACCCTTAGCTTTATGGTCTTTGATATCCCAATCTTCTTGAGCTATAGTTGTTGGTCTTGTAGGGCTTGTAGTTGCTTCCCATAGGTCACGATCTTCCAACATGTCTTCCATCTTGAGTTTCCACAACTCAAAATTAGTGCCATTAAATTTCTCCACCTCCATTCTTCCATATGATGAACTCGCCATCTCAATCTGCAAATAAGATTCAGGATGCTCTGCACAAGACTCCCACTCAACTTGAGATTAGCTCAAAAAATCCTACCCAACAACTAGGATCAAAATTTGATCAAGCTCTGATACCACTTGTAAGGAAACTCAGGTGCAGAAACAACTTCCTACACTAATCTCATAAGGAAAGTATGATGCAAATCATATTAAAATCTTCTACACTTACAGATTCAATATCATGTAAACAACAATATTGCAGCCAACCATGCATACAAAAAATAGATAGAGAAAGGAACACGTAACACAAGGATTTGTCGATGGGGAAAAACCTTTCGGTAAAACAACCCCACCCCTTTAGAACCTGCATAATGTATTATCTTCAACACAAGGTTACAATAAACTTGCAATGCAAGTTCAACATCAACAACAGAAGACTCCAGTAGCTACTCGCAGTACCAGCAATACACCTTTTTTGCATCGCATCGCTTCACAACCCTAAAAACACTTATAACATGCGCTTCACTTTAGGGCTACTCCCAAAGGTACTATAGAGTGTACAGTACTCAAATATCTTAGTTGCCACATGTCTTCACCTGTCATTGAATCTTCCTAACATAGCTCTTACGTGTCATAGGAATCCGTCATAACCGTTTTAGTCATGATCTCCTTATACACAATTCAAGATGTCGACACATCAACATTATTTGCAAGAAATGCATTTTACAAAACAAATAATAAGAATAGGAATTATACAAGGTTGAGACACCTTATTCCTAATAGTCGGGAACTTAGAAATTAGCAATTGAGGGACCTTCTTCTTAGAAGGCGAACATGTGTATCTTTCACTTGACTGATGAGCATGATGGATCATCGTGTCCAGAAATGATATATTTCAGAGAAATGAAGGTCAATGAAGAAGTTATAGAAGAAATACCTATCAATAAGGAATTCTCTAGAGGACCTAGCGACTTTGTAAGTTACTACTTTGAATATGAGTTTGATTCAGAACAAGGTGGTGACATATATACTAATCTAGAAGATCCCTTTTGTACAATTCTCACCAAGAATAATCATATAATAAGACTCCTACTTCTTCATCCTCTTCTATACCTACCAAAAAATGGTGTGATCATGCTAGACAATGCAAGGTTGAATTCAAAGTCCAAAAGAACCCAACTCAAGAAGAAAGGATACCCAAAGAAACTAGACCCAAGTCTGGGTTTGATATAGTGGAATTTTGTAAGTCCTCCTAAATTCAAGTTTCTCCTTTTGATTATTTAAGATCTAATCCTGATGAACTAAATAGATTAATTGAATGTGTTAAAAGTTTGATTCAATCAGATAGCCTAGGAAGTAACTCTAAAAAAAATATCGATCCTAATGTAGGATTCTATAATAATGAAACATCTAATCATGTAGAAACATCTCAAGCATACGCAAATGCTAAAAAACCCAACCCATTCTATGTATCCTTGTTCATCCATGACCATAGGCTAAGTAATTGTATCATTGATTCTGGTGCCTCTAACAACATTATGCCTACTATAGTGGCTAAAACCCTAGACCTACCTTTGACCAAAACCTTTGGTAAATGCTATGCCATGGATTCCAAACAAGTTCCCCTTACAGGACAGATAAAAGATGCTCAAGTTTCTCTAGTTGAATTCCCCAACAAAAGGTTCAAATTAACCATCTTAGTAGCAGATATTCTTGCTAGCTATGGAGTGCTTGTGAGTGGAACATTTTGTAAAGACTTGAGTGAGGAGGTAAGATTAGATTGGTCTCGAGCTACTATTCCAATTAGGGATAAGAAGGTTGTGCTTAAACCTAAAAACAAAGCCAAATACACGGTCTTGGCATCTGAAGATCCTAGATCCCATATTCTATATAGTGAGAATAATTTTGCTAACTATTTTGTTTCCTCTAAAGAAATTATAGGTTCAAAGGAGGTGTCTGAAGAAGGTATGTGGACTTTAGAATTTGATGACGATTGTGCTTTAATTGGCTTGGGCACTAGAGTTGTTCTTATCACACCTTCAGGCGAGATTATACCTAGAGCTTTCAAGCTTGATTTTGAGAACACAAACAATACTGCAAAGTATGAATCTTTTCCCTTGGGTATTGAAGAAGCTAAAAGTAAAGGGTTCAAATTATTAAAAGCTAAAGGAGATGTTGAACTGGTTGTTAAACAAGTCCAAAATATCTTTGTTGTGAAGAATCCCATATTGAGACACTATAAAAATAGGGTCTAGGATGAGATTGAGGGTTTCAAAGCATTTTCCATAGAATCTATGCCTAGAGATTACAATACCAGAGTTGATTTACTGGCTAGATCATCATCCCTCATGATCCCTCATTCATATTTTCAAGATGATGTCTATACAATTGAATTAGTCCATTGTTCTAGTGTACCTAATAATGCAAACTCCTGGAGTTTTTTTTGATAATGATGCTCACATTAATGCATTCCTCCAAGGTCTGCACTATTTTAATCTCTTTACTTTGATGGTTCAGACTCTGGGAATTCTAAACTTCCTCTAAATCATGTAAATGATCCTAAAAATGCTCTCATTCAATTGAAGGGAAATCTCATCCCAAGGGCCTAGTCATGTTGGAGTCTCTTTTTGACAGGAGGAATTGTTGTTTAAGTAAAAATGTAATAGAGATGGAGGAGCTTTCAGATGAGTGTGAAAAGGTGAACATTGGTTCAGAGGATAATCCTAAGTTGGTCAACTTAGGTAAATGTTGTAACGAGTCAAAAAGAAATAGATTGTTAAATTTTTTGGAAGAGTTTGGTGATGTGTTCACATGGTCCTATGAAGATTTGAAAGACTTTTGCCAAGGGAAATTTAAACATCAAATTCCCTTAAAACCAGATGCTACCCCTTTCCACCAAAAACTGAGAAATTATAATGCAAGGGTGGTGGGCATAATTTATAAGGAGGTGGATAAGATGTTGAAAGCACGCATAATTTATCTCATTCATCACTCCACATGGGTGGAAAATATAGTTCCTATCTAGAAGAAGAGTGGTGAGATTAGGATTTGCATTGACTTCAAAAATTTGAATTAGTCGAATCTGAAGGAGAACTTTGCTCTTCCCCACATGGATCACATTCTATAGATGGAAGCTAGCTTGGAAATGATGTCCATGCTTGAGATTTTTTTGGCATAATCAGATTAGTGTAGCTCTAGAGGACTAACATAAAATTTACTTTACCACACCATGCAGAACCATCGCATATAGTAAGATACCTTTTGGGCTCATCAATGTAGGAGCAACCTTCTAGATGGCGATGAATTCATGTTTTGGACACTTTTTGAATAAAATAATTGTCATTTACTTGGATGATATGACAATTTTCTCAAGAAGAAGGAAGAGACATCTACGTGACCTTAAGTTAGTCCTTCAAAGGTGTAGAGAAAATGGTGTCTTCTTGAACCTCAAGAAGTCTATTTTTCGTGCTACTGAGGGAAAGCACATGAGTCATCTAGTATCAAAAGATGGGATCTAGATAGACCCAGAGTGGGTTGAAGCTATTCGGCAGTTGTGTCTTCCATCTAATCGTAATGGTATTTGTTCTTTCTTTGGTCAGATTAACTTCTTGAGGAAGTTCGTGCCCGATTTTGCTAAAATGACTAGGCTCATCGTCAATTTTCTTAGTGAGAAGCTAATTTTAAAGTGGAGTGATGAAGCCATAAAAGCATTTTAGGAAGTAAAAATTTCCATAGCCAAAGCACTGGTGCTTGTTCACCCATATAATAAGAAAGATTTTGTTATCCATTGTCATGCCAGTGAACATTCAATGTCCGTAGTCCCATTACAAGAAGATGCAATAGGCTCCAAAATCCCCATATACTTTATGAGTGTGTCACTGAAGAATTATGAGTTGAGATACTCACTAGTAGAAAAGTAGTCCTTCTTAGTTGTGAAAGCAGTGAAACACTTCAGGTATTATATCTTGCATTCACACTACAATTTTTGTTCTGAGTTTACCTGTAAAAAACATCCTCACACAACAAGAAGTGTTGGTTAATAATAGAGCTACCTAGGTGTTGAAAGTTCAGGAGTTTGACCTTGAAATAAAACCTACCAAGCTTGTAAGAGGCCAGAGTTTGTGTAAGCTAATGGCTGAAAGTAAGGAGAATGTTACTAAAGATAGTCATGTGTATTATTGGTGAGCCTTAAAGATAATTGGTTTTTTGACATTGTTTTTTTTTCTTATCTATGGTGAATGTCCTAAGAACCTCACCAATAAGGCAAGGAGAAGTTTGAGATTAAAAGTTGCCAAATACATCATTGTCGATGATGTGCTTTATAAGCAAGGCCTTGACAGTGCATTCCTGAGATGAGTAGACAAAGATCAACAAGAGAAATTACTTCATTCTCTTCATAATGAATCTTGTGGTGGGCATTTCTCCTCTACCGTGGCAACCTTCAAGATATCGAGGAATGGATTTTATTGGCCTGGAGTATTTGTGGATGCCTACAGGTGGGTTGGAAAATGTGAGAAGTGTAAGTTGTTTACTATCAAACCTAGACTAGTTGCACTCCCTTTGAAACCATTAGTTATTGTGGAGCCTTTTAAACAATGGGTTTTAGATTTTATAGGACCTCTCAATCCAGTCTCAAGTGCAAGTCACACCCATATTCTGACGACTACTAACTACACCAAGTGGGTTGAATCAATACCTATTAAAAAGATTACCTTTGAAGTGGCAAGTAAATTCTTGATGGAAAACATTCTAGTCAGGTTTGGGGTACTTGAGAAATTAGTAACTGATAATGCCCAAAACTTCTCCTTGAGAGAGCTTTAGTTGTTCTATTATGATAATGGAATTCACCTTTCTCATTCTTCTAACTACTTTCCTCAAGGAAATGGGCAAGCAGAGTCTTCCAACAAGAATCTGATTTCAATTATGAAAAAATTAGTGAGTGATAATGCGAGAGATTGGCATAAAAGGTTGTTTGAAGTGGTATGGATAGATCATACCACTCCTAACAGAGTAATTGGGATGACACCTTTTGAACTGTATACAATTGAGGCACAACTATCTCTACCCCTTGAACTAGCTATGATCAAGTTGCAAAAGGTTATTGAAGATGAAGTGTTTCAAAATTCATTAGAGAAGATAATTTTTTATCTTGCAAAGATTGAGGAAGAAAGAGAAAGATTTTTTGACCATATAACTATTCACCAGGTGCAGGTCAAGAAGATTTTTGACAGGAAGTCTAGACCCAGGAATTTCATGGAGAATGATAAGGTATTGCTATGGGATAAGAGAAGGGAGTCAAAGGGTGCGCACGAAAAATTCAAATAGCTTTGGAACGGGCCTTTAAAATCAATAAAGTGCTTGGAGTGAAATCTTTTAGGCTTAGGTACCCAGATGGCACTGACTTACCCCCATCTTATAATAGACAAAATTTGAAGCTTTTTCAAATTTAGTTTGTTTGTTGTGCTTTATAATTATGTTGTGTCCTAGGTTAGGTTATTTTCTATTTTTTTAGTGTTAGTGCAAAACCAAAGACGTCTAAATTCCTTTTCAGTCCTTTATAGTTTGAATCCCTAGTTAGAGCTAGCTATTACCCATGAATGGTCCAAATTTATCTTTTACATGGTCATGGTATTTTAAAGCCGATGTTAAGAGAATGTCTCCTATAAAAGTCCCCATTGTCAATATTGACTAGTTCAAAATTCTTTGTTTCCAAATTTTTGGTTGAACAAATATTTTAACTTGAACATTGAACATTTAATTCAAAGTTCAATGTTCATAAGTTCATTAGTTTTCCTTGGACAAGATAGTTCAAAGTAAGAAAATTCATTTTTCCCAAATGATACTTTTTCTCATTGTTGAAGTTGAACATGAATATTGAGCACTTTTTTCAAGGTTCAAAGTTCATAAGTCCACCTTCGTGTCCAGTCCTTATTGTCAAAGAGCATAGTTTCCAATATATCTTGACTTCTAAACTTGAACATTGAACTCTTTGTGTAGTTCAATTGTTCATGCTTGCTTGTTCAAAAAGACTAATACCATCGGTGCCATGTGTCTAGGCAAGCAGCTCAATGAAATCACAACTTTTTACCAAGATCTACGAAAATATATGTATTAATTGGAATTTAATGGTAATGATGGCAAGGTATGTTGTAGTGAGTGTGGAGATCGAATGAGCTTTTAATGATGGAAAGTACTTGTCCCGGCAATGGTCTTGTCAATCATTTCCCAAAAGGTCTCAGATAGTGGGTTGTTTCAAGTGTCTACTTTCCCTAAAGCCATCCCCTGCCATGAATTGGTTCTAGCTGTAGACACCTAAATCTAATTACACCATTAGATAATCTTATTTAGTCATCTTCTAGGACATTATTGATGAAATATTTAATTACTTAATCATCATCCCCTAGTTTATTTATTTATTTATTTAACTATACTCCAATTGATAAAATCAAATGATAACCCAAAATCAATTTATCAATTAAAACCCTATTGAATTAAATAAATATCTAAATCTATTTAATTTAATCCCAAACCCCTTTTATTAAATAAATCATCCAAAACCCCTTAAACTATCCGTAAAACCTATCTTTACCCCTAATCCAACCCATTCACCCATACTAACCTCACTTAGCCACCTAACTAACCCGTCCCATCAAAGCTAAGCCACTCACCTCCTAAACCCTTTCTAAGCTAAGCCTAATCCCCCTTCTAAACTTGTGGACAACTTAAAGAAAGGGTTAAGACTTTCTAACCCAAGCCAAAGTCAATGGTCTCCCTTGTCCTCTTCCATCACTATCCAAGAGCATTAATGGCTCTTACATGTCATCAATGCCTCTTAAATCCCTCTTACACACTCTTCCTCCCTCATTACTCCCTTTGACCAACCATTTTTCCCATCCCCTCACACTCATCCTCCTTGTGACAAGTGTTACTCCCTTATTGGAAATAAAAAAGTACAATCCATGTGTTCCCCTTTTAAAGCATCCTAGCCCTCCCTCACCATTCTTCCATCCTTGCATCCTGACCCTCCATCTCACTACCCCTTAGCCTATAATTAAATTTTTCCCCTCTCACAATCCATATCATCCATCAACGCAAACTTATAATGTTCCATTGCCCACTATAACACAACTATTTCACACCCTTACCATGTTAAAATCCACTCACACCATCCATTGTTGAATCTTTCGCCCACCTCCACTCTTGATCACTCACTAGTTGAAGCTTGAAGTATATCAGAGCACACATCCCTCATTATTGGACACATCAACATCATCGTAGGATACACTTGAGAAGCTTACCATTTTTGGTCTGCTTTCCTCCATGGTGTTTTCCTTTGTCTTATCTTAAAGTTTTGCTTAATATCTAGGTGTGAATGTTAATTTAATCTTTGATATTCTTATCACACTAGGTTTTTAGCATCACATTTTGGAACGCCCTGTAGGATCCCACATTTGGGTCACTATAATCATGTCTTTTTTGTTATTTTGTTAACTAACCCAATTGACACATTGCATTTGTTTCTGTAGGTGCTTTGTTTCTTAACATTGTTTGTAGGTACCAATATACCCAACTAGGAAGTGTGCTCCTGACCATCCAATCAAATTCCTATTAAAACACCTTGTAAAGACCCTTTATTTGTGAAATTGTGGTTGTGAATTTGTGATCTTATACCGGCAGGATTGGGAACCCGCGAAGGCAAGAACATGTTCAAAATGAACTCTTACTACCATGTGGCAGTATCATCCTCCCCATCTTTCCCGCTAACCAATCCTCTTATAGGAACACAAATTTTTACTAGTGGGATCACTGCAAAAACTTGGGAGAATGCTTGACCAAAATAGCCAAGCCCAGAAAACCAATTTTACCTTTTTTCCCTTAAACTTACGAATATACCTGATAGTGGGAATGCCTTCCACAATCCTACGAGATCGCTCTTTTGTGAGATTGCACTGTAAGTATATTCTTATGGCCCACTTTTTCTCTATTCTCACCAGTTTTTGTACCATGATCCTGCGTTCTTTAACTGCATTCCCACCCTACGGGATTGCAGGTTCACTCCTGCGGGTTCATTTGTTTTACTAACCAATTTAGCTTTCTAATCATTTTTCGCAAGGATGATAGCTTACTAGCTTGTAGGAGTGTTTTATATTCTTATTTATGCATATTAAAAAAATAACTAAGAAATTTTTAATGAATTTTTGCATAGTTAACTATTCCTTTTAGGGATTTTTTTTGGTGACTAATCAGTTGATTTTTTGTAGCATTGTAGCTTGGAGCATCTAGATACAACTAACCATGTTTTTTAATAGGTTTTTCTTGGGAATGAATTTGAATGCTTAAACACTTGTCTTTGAATGCATGTTGCACTTAATTTAATCAATCAAAGAAACTCTTGAATAACTAAGATCAACGAACCATTGCTATGATTAACACCTCAATTTAGGCATAAAACACTTTTACTCAATCTTGAATGCCTAAAAATCAATGAACATTACAAATTGACACACTTTGACTTTGGGGCTTCAAAAAAATTCATTCAATCTCAAATGCTCTAAAAGTAAAACGTTCTTATTCCCTCCATTTCAAAGCTTTCATGCATAATTTTCTTATGTTGACACCAATTGATTTATTTTTGTTGACAAACCCTTAGCTTATTGTGTTGACATTGTTGTCAAGTTGGAAATAAATTTGCATGCTTAAACACGAGTGTCATCAAGAGTATATATAAAACCTAAAGCTTCAAATGGAAAAGAACAAGTGTGGTCTTGTTTTACTTCTTAGGAGGCTTGCTTGGGGATTTCATCACCCCTTGGGATGACCTCAACCCTAGCATTCTGGCAGAGCATAAATATCGAGAGGTGAATTGAAAGACACCTCTCTTGGAAGTATAATCGTGTCACTCTTGGCTAAGCCCCAAAGAATTTTATACCTTTGGGAAGTGAAGGTGGAGATTTGGGTTACCATCTCCTCCTGGCTGTGTGGCATTATTTTCTTTCATCTACAGATTTGGGCCTCACATACCTTGTGTATATCGAGGACATCCCTAGTTGAGCTTGTATATTCTAGTCAAAACCTTATAGGATTATTGGTGTTTTTGACATGCTTGAGTGCTCAAAACTCTCCCCATGTTTCAAAAAAATCCAAAAACATCATGTAAACATCCACATTGGTTACAATCAAATCCTTTTGCTAAAGAGATCACTTGTCTATCTCTCTCAAAAATTGCTTTGTCCTTTCAGAGATTATTTTCTCACAATCTACAATATCCATTTATGAAAGAGTCGTATCCTTGTTGTTTCTAAAATAGTTGTTAGCAAGTCTATTCGCAACAACCTTCCATCTACTTTGCTCCACTTTATATTTTGTATTATCCATTTGTAAATCATTCAACCCAAATGAACGACATACTTAGTGTAGTCAATGCCTCATCAGAGATTCATTAAAACTTCCAAAAAATATCATCATCCTAATCACATCCTTTCTTATGTCATTCTATGGCTTCCATGAAGTCTTCCTTATCCTAAGATAGCTAATTCTTCTTAGTTATTCCCCACCCCATTTCCATATCCTTTGGAGTCAATCTTTCCTTATATCATGAGCCTAATCCAAATCAAAATCTAAGCCTAAGTACTTATTCTAATCTACACTTTCATATTCCTCTGTATTCATCCTGAAAACATAATGTCACAATCCTATTATGATGAGTTTGGTCATCCCACCTTTTCTCCCACTCCATCCTATTCCAATGATGATGAAGATCTTGTTGACTATCATGAGTATATTGAAAACCTTCAAGATATTCCTCCCACTATCCTCCAAAATCCAAACGTTCCTCCAAACTACTCCATCATTCCTCTATGCATACCCACTAGTAATCCTTACAATGCCTTTGACAAGGGAAATTCGTTATTAAACTCATTCACACCCCCTTCTTATAGTGTGCCCATATATTCCTCTTATACATCAACCATATCTCCATCTTCTTCCACCTTCATATCCTAGTGTCTGTCATTCCAGAATAATTCTAGTAGCTACATCCTTATTCCAAACCCACCATCTCAATATCTTCCAAATCCTTTTCCAAATCCTCCAACCAATCCTATTTATACAATGCATCACCCTAATCCCCTTACCCTTCCCAATCCCACACACTCATCTGTAAGGAGTTTTACAAGGAAACCTAAAGAAAATCCATCTGCCACACCCATCATTCCTCTTACATCATCCTATCATTATTAACCCCTTCCATCTCTTACCTCCCATCCTTCGAATCCCTCCAAATCCCATCTTCATCTCATCCTCTAGCACTACCCAAATCCCATGTAATAAACCTAATTAGTCCCTCCCCCATCAACTCATCCCCATTAAAGAACCTCCTACCCATCTATCTACATCACTTAAAGAAACCATCCATACTTCTCCTATCATACCATCCACTCTCATCCATTCCTATCAAGATCTTGTCTAAAATCATGTTTAAATATCCCATGACACAAAAGAAGATCCGACCATCCCACTTATTCCCTTACATGATCCCCTTTTAGCATTCACTCCATCTAAAGAGCAGTCACCATCCTCTCCATATCTAAATCCTACCATCATACCTACTCCATCTCAAGATCCATTTCCATCAACCCATCCAACTAAAGATCCTATCCTTTAGTCCCCTCTGCTTCATGATCATACATAGCCTATAATCCATGATTATAGATCCATAGAAAAAGAACTAACTATCCTATCCAAAGCTTCGACTCCTCCAGCTAGTAATGGACTAACATCTTGTGTTCCAAATAATGAACATCATATTGAAGAAATAAATAAAAGCATATCTCTAGATGTTGGTATCCCTTCTATCCCTGCATGGTCACAAATCCTTCCATCTTCTCCCCAAAGTTCCCATCCATCGTATTCTACATCTATTTTGGGCCCTAATCCTACTACTTCTTTCCAACCCTCCATTTTGTGTCTATATATCCCTTATCTAATTCCCATGACCTTTCTATCCATTTTGGGTCCTTATATACCTAACCTAAATCCTCTATCTCCTCCATCTATCTTGGGACCAAGTCCTTCCTCGCTTCCATTAGTTTTAGATCCTTATCCTTCATTCTCTCATTCCATTTTGGGCAATTATATGCATCCATATTTTGTATTCCAATCCATCATTCTATCCCCTCAAATCCACAAGCTAGATCATCAAAGACACTCATCCTTGAATCCCTTCCAACCTTCGAACTCTATCATTTCATCCATAAATTCTCCATATCCCTGATTCTCTTATTCCAAGACCTTGGCTAATAGAAGAAAATTGGATGCGAAAATAAAAAAACATAAATCAAAAAATCCACAAAAATCCAAGTATCGACATGTCCCTTCTAAAATACATGTTCCAAAAGAGAAGCATTTGATCCAAATCAAAGAAAAAGTCAAGAGGCCACAAACGCCCAAGCTGAAAAAGTCAAAAATCATTTGGACACCCAAAAGAATGCTCATAAAAAAAATGCATCTCAAAGAAAATTCTCAATTGGCATCCATCCTCGCTACTCAAAAAGCCTCATCTGTTCATACTTTATCCAAATCTTCATATATACATCCCCCCAATCCACGTTTAGTCCCTATGCTTCTTATCCTACATTTCCAATCCTCCATCTTCCAACTTTAGTTTTGGTCATTATATTTCTCCTACTCCATTTTCTCCTTAACCTTTTTCAAAGCCATATTTCTCACTAATTCATCACCTCTCAAGGTTTGTGCCAATGATGATCTTTCCATTTTCCTCATCAATTTACCCACAAGTCTTATGTTTTCCCATCCATTATATGTCAACTCCTACCCTTCATACCAACATTTATGAATAAAAATTCATAAAAAAAAAAATTAAGTAAAGAAAAATAAGTGTCCACTAGTGAAAACTTGGCAATACAAGCACCTCGGACAAGTACCATGATGAAAACTTGGCAAACAATCATCATGTGTAATCCCTCCATCCAAATGCTCTGCATACTAGGGGGCACATTCCATCACCCACCATAACCATTTCATCCCACCATACCAACCACATCTTATCCATTTCACCTGCCATCCTCCTTTGGATCTTGATAAAAATAAAGTCCACCAACAGATACATACTTTTAGTGATCCTTTTGACATCCATTTCCCATCAAAGTATTGTCTCCACCTATCCTTTATCCACCCACTCTTTCTTCCATATAATCCCTCCACCTCCTCTTTTTCAAATCTCATCCACTAACCATAATTGTCCCCTATCTTCCTTGGTTATTCACCTTTCCTATCCTAGCTTCCCTCTACCTTGTTATCCTCTTATCACCGAACCCTCTATCCTATCACACCCCTCATAAAAAACTCCTCCTAGCTTCCATCTATCTCCCTCATCCTCTTGTTGACCAATCTTCCATCCTATCACTTCCCTCATAAAACTTCCTCTTGAATAATATATGATAACTGGGGGTGCTATATTCCTTGGAGTCCATGTCATGTATATCTTTCCATCCCCCCATTCTAGCCTTATTTTCATCTTGTCATCCCCAAAACTAGTGGTACTTTTTCCTTCTATCCTTGCACTTCCCACCATCTATACATCTTTCTATCACCTAGTACATCCCTTATCATTGGTATCTAGCTCCAGGCTATCCCTATATGCCTCAATGTCATCCATTCCTGTCCTCATGCCCCTAGAAATATATCATCCACTGCATCATCCCATTGCACATCTTTCAACTCATCCAACCACATTCTTGATCTTCTACCTAGCCTTATTGCAAGCCTTGATCACACCCTAATCATCATCATTGAGACACATCCTTCCCACTCCTTGTCTTCAGGCATATCATTCCCTTATCCACATCACCCTATCCACCCTAAATCCACTATCTTCCCATTCGAAGCTTTTCATCCCCTTTATCTTCTCATCCTGAGGTTTTTCTCTATGTCCTTATCCCACACTTTTTCTCTATCTCCTCATCCTAAGCTTTTCATCCACCATCTTGAGATTTTTATCTACTATCTCCTCGTCCCAAGCTTTTCATCCACTATCTTCTCATATTTATCTTCCCCCCCCCTATCCTATCATGCTAAGCTTTTGTATGGCACTCCCTTGTAAATACTTTGGTTTATCGACTGTATATTCCTTGTGCATCAGTCCTTAACTTGGTACCATTATATATCTCTCATTTCTTCATGTTGGTTCATGTTTGATCACAAATTGCAATTCTCTTGGTTAGGTGCTTTAGTGAATCCTCATACGAGATCCCTTGTCATAAAAATGTTGTCCTAAAAAGTTCTAATTGCTTGGCTCATCCTAGTTCTTGATATTACTAATAGATCCTTCCTCTCATATGATCTTGGTCCATCAGTATCTAGTCCTATCGATATCTTTGGCAAAAGGTTACTTTTTCATGGATTTACATTTTCTTTCGATTTATTTTCTTTTCAGGATTTCAAGTTTGGTTCTTAAAGTATCTCTTCCAAATGATTTGGGTTATTCCCTCCTCAAGGTCACTACAATATTTTATATCATGGTGTGCTGCAAATGGGGCAACTCGAGAGCAAGGTATTCATTAGGTCTTTCATCTTTTCTTTTCTACTTGTGATTCAATTAGATGTGACCCTTGCATAGTCCAAACATGTGATCACTTGTGGTTACATGGTGCACTTGGAAAATATCATTTTCTTGTGGGTTACCCAATATTGTTTCCACTCTGATTCTTCCAAGATTCATGTGTGATGCTGGGGCAATCCTTGCATGTTTGTTTCACATCAATCCTATGTAATATTGGTGCAAAGGCCTTGATGTTCTCCATGGCCTTTGCATATCTCCAATATTCCTATATCAAAATAAGTGCTCAACTACATGGTGGTGCTCCCCTTTGGAACACCCCTTGCCCAAGCTTCAATGCATTCCTTCACACCTTACTTCCACAGAGACAATACCCATTTTTCCACATCCTATCCAAGCATCCCATACAATCAATCCTACAATAATGATCCAACCAATCTATCAATCCCATGGTATCCAATCCTACATCAATCATAATCATTGCTCCTACATCAATCATAATCATAGCTCCTACACCAATCATAATCTTAGTCATCACCAATCATAATCCTAGAATCATAATCTCCTCAACCCTACTATTGAGCCTTGCCTTCTCTCCCCACCACCTTCTTGAGGGAGCATCATGCAGTCGATTCTTTCATCTTCTATTTGAGACTAGGGCAACCATGCTGCTTTAAAATCTTCTTCACGTTGATTATATTAAAACTTCTTTGAAATACTATTGTCCCAATACTGTGTCAAAGAGGGACAAAACGTAGACACCTAAATTTGATTACACCATTAGGTAATTTTATTTAGTCATCTTCTATTTAATTAACTAATCATCATCCCCTAGTTAATTTATTTATTTAATTAGCTATAGTCCAATTGATAAAATCAAATGATAACCCAAAATCAATTTATCAATTAAAACCTTATTCCTCTATTGAATTAAATAAATGTCCAAATCTATTTAATTTAATCCTAAACCTATTTTATTAAATAAATCATTTAATAAATCATTCTAAATCCCCTAAACCATCCCTAGAACCTATCTTTACCCCTAATCCACCCATTCACCCATACTAACCTCACTTAGCCATCTAACTAACCCATCCCATCAAAGCTAAGCCACTTACCTCCTAACCCCTTTCTAAGCTAAGCCTAATCCCCCTCCTAAACATGTGCACAACTTAAAACAAGGGTTAAGACTTGCTAACCCAATCCAAAGTCAATGGTCTCCCTTGTCCTCTTCCATCCATATCCAAGAGCATTAATGGCTCTTACATGCCATTACTGCCTCTTACATCCCTCTTACCCACTCTTCTTCCCTCATTACTCCTTTTGACCAACCATTTTTTCCATCCCCTCACACTCATCATCCTTGTGACAAGTGGCACTCCCTTATTGGAAACAAACAAGTACAATCCATGTGTTCCCCCTTTCAAAGCATCCTAGCCCTCCCTCATCATTCTTCCATCCTTGGATCCTAACCCTCCATCTCACTACCCCTTAGCCTATAAAAAAAGCCCTTCTCTCTCATAATCCATATCATCCATCAATGCAAACTTATAATGTTCCATCACCCACTACAACATATCTATTTTACACCCTTACCATGTTGAATCCACTCACACCATCCATTGTTGAATCTTTCACCCACCTCCACACTTGATCACTCACCACTTGAAGCTTGAAGTATATCGGAGCACATATCCCTCATCATTGGATACATCAATGTCATTGTAGGATACACTTGAGGAGCTTACCATTTTTGGTCTACTTTCCTCCATGGTGTTTTTCTTTGTCATATCTTAAAGTTTTTCTTAATATCTAGGTGTTAATGTTAATTTAATCTTTGATATTCTTAGCACACTAGGTTTTTAACATTACATTAGCAAGTAGAGATAGGTATGTCATAGCTAAAAAGTGTATCTGTGCTTTTAATGGTGAAGTAATGGTGTATGTTAATTGGGTTGCTATAATGGGTGCACTAAGGATTCCTCCACATGAAATCTATGCGGACTGGACTATCAGGTATTTCTACACTCAACTCTCTATGGATGTCACTGAATTAATAATACCATTGCAAAAGGTTGGCTTTTCAAATTCGAGGGAGGGGTTCCTACCTTTCGTGTCCAGTAACCAGAAAATATACAATCCCTAAGATTAAAGATGTCATTATGCTATTGAATAGAGTGAAAGGGAACCCACATGCCTTTCATTGGGAGAATTGGATATACTTATTCATCCAAAAAATCTAGGGAGAAGATAGATTTATCGACTAGGAAGATATCATAGCTACTAAGCTGCAAGAAGAACTTTCTCAAGTTTTTGGAATTTTTGGTTTTTATATGTGTTCATATTTGTTTTATATCTTGACTTGTGGAAGAGAATGAAATGGTTTACCATACTTAGACTAGAATCAAAGCATGTCAATTTATGAGTACTATCCTCTCTTGTAGAAGAGTAAAAACCTAGAAGGTTTCGAGGTAGTTCAAGACACTTTCCTGGCTAAATTAGTTTTTGAATTGCAACAGAAAGCGAACCTGAGGATAACAGAGGAAGCTACTCAATTGATTGATATTTATGGTAGTTTCTTTACTTAATTTACAAATTTCACCTACCTCGAGGTTGGAGGATATGAAGGAAAGCCTCTAAGATTACCTCAACACTACCTGGATCATTTTGTGTTGATCAAAATATGTAGACAATGAGCAGAGGTCAAAAAGATACACTTTCTTTGTTGAACTTGAGCATTACAAATGCAAGACAATCCAAGATGCCCTTAAGTTTAGAGCTGAAATTAAATCCATGAACCTGTTAACCTATTCTGCTAGACCTAACTCTGAAAGTCAAGAATTTTCCCTAAGGTACTCCAAGCTAGGTCCCTATGCTCTCCATGTTCCCCATTTAGAACATTTCTTAGCTAATTTTCAAGATGATTTTTAGGTTAGGAAGAGGTTATGGTCTAGATTGTCACTAGCAAAAATCAAGGATTTTCATCTCTCACTGATACCTTTGGAGTAATTGAAGGAGAAAATAAGGAAACTATTGACCCAACTTACATTGAGAAAGTGTGAGTTAACCCATTACCAAAAATTGACTAGACAATACTAGAGGAGGATGACTTGCATGTTAATCTCAGATTGGTTTTGACATACGAGTGAAAATATACTTAAGTCATTTACTTAGTTCATGCCGAACAAGTAATTTATGTCGAGCATAAGCTGTCAGATAGTATATGCCGAGTGAAGAGATATATAGTATGTGCTAAGTCACTCAAGTGTCAAGCAGATAGTAAGTGTCAAGTCATTTAAATGTCAAGTGATCAGTGGATGTCAATTCATTGAGAGGTTGAGTTACAACATTGAAGCTATAGTTGATGCTGAGCATTAGGGACTTCAAGTGTCGAGTACACAGTTTTGGACATAATTGTTTGTAATGGCACAAACTTCTATGTAAACCATTTTTTAGCTGACTTAAGGATTTTTTTGTGATTCTAGATGATAAGGATAAATCTTTATTGAGGATTCCTATGTAGTACATGTAGCCAATAAGAAAAAGGGAAGGATTAAGCAACAATATGGGTGAATCACAATCATTGATTCATACCTTACCCTAAGTCACCTAGGTCTTCTTAAGGAGAACAAACCCTAAAAAACTTATGAATGTAGAAGGAAAAAAGAGAGAAGTCTGCATGCACAAACTGAGCACTCATGGTGACTACAGTATGGTGAATTGTGATACATTGCAGAACCAATTAGAGGAGAATAGAGGAAAGGAATTAGAAGACAACAAAGATACATCTAATTAGTGAGGATCAAGTAAACATCAAGAAAGATGTGATCTTTTATCTAACAGTAGAGTGCTACCCATAGGATCATTACTGATACATTCTAGCAGGTGAATCAGTTAAATCTCTTAATAGAGTAGTCTTAACAGGCTATTGTAAATCCTTTTATAGGGTACTTACTTCATTGTAAGTTAAAGTCCTTTTACTAGGCACACTTCTGATAGGGTGTTGAAATCCTTTAATAGGGTAAGATATAACAATCTTGTAAGGCTTTAACAGGATAGATCTTTCATAGGGTAGATCATGTTTCATGATCATACATTGTAACATTCATTGGATACACTTTATTACTGTAGCAGTGGAGATTTGTAGGTGTCATCCCCACCCTAGTTTTACATTCTCCTTGGAAGGTTTCTGGGTAACCAAATATCTTGTGTCATACATGTGTTGAATGTTTATTTACTTTCAAGTTATGGATGTATATGTTTAATTTGGTATTTCATTTTGCATGCATAGATTGTGACATGGATGTGTGGTGAATGATTTTAAAGTTGAAGTTTTAACTGTTGATTCACCCCCCTCCCCCCCCCCCCCCCCCCCTCTCAAAGTTTACTTTTCCCATTGTATTTCCAACAATTGGTATCAAAGCCTTGTTCTCTGGAAAGTAAAGCTTTGAAGCTTTGAGGAAAGATCTTGGAGATTGAAGTCTACAAGGTGGGAAAGACTATTGAGAACCAAAATATTGAAATACAACTTTCCCTACATCAGTTGAATAAAGCAAGAGACAATCTAAATCATTCACTCAAGAGAAGGAAAGATATATCCATTGAAGAGAATGACCCACATTACCAAGAGATTAACACTACTAGACTACTTACTGAAGGAATCACAAGTGAATTTGATGCAACAGTTGTAGATTTGGTGGAAAAGAATGGAGCCCTAACTGAAGAGGTCAGCAATCTCAAAATAGAACAAGAAGTCTAATTAGTATTTCTATATGAGGTGACCGAGTAGAAGAAGAAAGTTGAAGAAGAAAGAGTCATGATTGAAGATGAAAAAAGGATACTGACCAATAGACTAGAAGAGAAGACATGTGAGGTGAATAGGATTGCTCACATGCAACTGGAAACATTGAATCAAATGATGATTACAAATCATGAATTGAATGGAAAAGATATTGAAATTACAACACTGAAGTTGCAGAATGAACAACTAAGAAATGAATTGAAAAGAGAAATAGAATTTGCTGAAAGTTTTAACCGACCTAGTAAAGCCATCAAGTATTTTGAACAATTGATGAGTTCTCCTAGATCCATCAATGATACTATTGGATTAGGTTACACCAATACTAAAGAAGGAGAATCGTCTAAAAGTGGTGAACAAAGGAGAAACAATGGTAAGAACTCCAAACCTACTTGTCATAATTTTGGTAAGATAGGTCATATTGCTAATGTTTGTAGAAGCAAGATTGCATATTAGAATCCTAAGCAGAAGTTCATGGGTCACTACTACAAGTGCAACAAGAAAGGACATCGGGCACATGAATGTAAGACCAAGACCTCAAGAACACAAAGATTTGAAGGTTACTACTACAACTACAAGAAGTATGGACACAAAGCATATGACTGTCATGAACAAGCAAACAAAGGTAAAGCATAATGACAACTCTTATAATTGAGATTATAGTACAAGGTATATTTGTCACTATTGTCAAGACTATGGAAATGTTGCTTAAAATTGCATTAGAACACATTTTATAAGTGACTACAAAATATGGTTGAGTAAAACTACATGTTTTAGCTATTTGAAGATTGGTCACATAAGCAGAAATTGTCCGACAAGGTCAAAGGCACCTAGTAGTGAATTCAATAAAGGTAAAGGAAAGGGTGATGTTGAAGAAGTCAAAGTGTAGCTAGACAAGCCATGAAAGAAAAATGAAGATTGTAGTACATCAAGCTCAGATGGGATCACTTCATCCAATGGATTAGGTGATCACACCATCCCCAACTAGGCAATTAAGAGGTTTTTGTGGGACTGATATTTCAAAGTTCAATTATACATTAGTTCCAAGGATTTAGGTTTGAAAGGAGCATATATGCATGAAGAAAGATGCAAAGTATTGGTTAGTACTTAGAAGGAATCTATGAGTGTTCATGTTATTGCTGAGCATGAAAAGTTTCATTGTGGGTGTTGAGGGAGAAGAAGCTAGCAAAGCACTTGTTGCCATAGAATAAAAGAAGAGAAAAGTAAGGAAGCCAGCAACAAGAAAACTTAAAGGGGTTGTAAAACCAAAGTATACAATTCCTATTAGCATACAATTCCTATTACCAGTGCTAGCACAAGGGCTACTACCAAGAAGACTCAAGAGGTTCAGAAACCTAAAGGCAAGAGAGCTAGTACAACTACACAACGAGATGAACCTAAGCAAAAGAAAAGAAGGAAGTATATTTCCCCAGCTGAATCTGATGAGGAGAGGATAGAGTCAGATGATAATAGCCAATTCAAAGTGGTAAGTCATAGTCCCTCTTCTGATTTGGACAACTTGTGTGAAAATATTAAGAATAATGCTGATTTAAGTGATTTTACACATGTTGAGTTTGATAAACTTGGGAATTTAGATATGGATAAAGTAGAAGAGTCTATATATGCCATGATGGAAACTTTAAGAAGACTCCAATTGAGATTGCCAACTCTCTACCAACGAGCCTATATGATAGAGTTGAGCAAAGGTGGAAATATAGTCTCACAACAAAGAGATATATTAGAGAGACCACTTGCAAGAGTGATGCTAGATTTGGACAAATCTAAGATGACAAAAGCTATTAATAAGTACAAGGGAAGATTTGCTCCAAAGTACCAAGATTTCAACATTTTATAGAATAAGACTAAAGTTGTTGTCCAACAAAGCACACAAACATGGAAGGTGAATTATGGGCTAACAACACAAAAAGATATTGAGCAAGCACACAAGGAAGTCGGTGAAGACAAAGTAGAGGAAGAGGTAGTTGAAGAAAAAGATGATGAATCGATGATGGAAGTACATGGGGAAGGCACTACTGATGCAACAATTCAAGAAGAAAAACATAAAGACTAGAATGTACCAGTAGTACAATGTTGAGTGTCAGTCATCAAGAAGATATAGTAAAAGTTAATGATGTGTCAAACATCACCATTCAGAACAAAAATCCCCTCATAGAGGAGGATATGTAGAAGATACTAGCTGATTGCACCACTAAGGCACAATTATACAGTCATCCTATGTTGGTGAGTGTGGATGAGATTGAGAAGACAAAATTGGCATCTAGGGGGGAGAAGACTCAAGCATTATCAAGTGCCCCCTCTCAATCTAAAGAGATTCAAACTACTATGCATATGGTAGTATACCATAGGAAGGACATCATGCCTTCACATATCAGCACCAAGGTACCTACAATTACAATAATTAAAAAGGAAAGGGCACCAGTTCAAACAAGTTAGGAAGCCAGTTATGCACCTAAACCATAAATACAAGTTGGAGAAGAAATCAAAGAGAAGGCAAAGGATAGGACTAAAGATTTAGTCTTGACTACAAATCTAGAGGACATAATACCAATATAGACACTGTTACACCTGCTCCTAGTCAAGCACTTCACAAACCAAGTACTGAAGCTACACCATTGCAAGCATCAAGGCCAATTCCTAGCACATCTAAGGTTGATGAGGTGACATCCTATGGTAACATCAACTTAGATGAGGTGATTTAGTTACCAAAGTATGATCTTACAACAATCATAATAGAGAAAATGAGCATATTGTAGGATGCTCTGGCAAGAAAGAAACACCAAGAACTGCTCAGAAGGGAGCACAGGTAGAAACAAGTAGTTCATGATGTTAAGGACATATTTCTTGATGCATTTAGCCTCCCTACACCTAATGAATCCAAGCCAATCATTGAGCAATTGGTAAATATTGTAGAGAAAATCAGTGATGAAGACCTAGATACCAATGTAAAATTATTGGAATGGTCTGAGAAGAAATTCCAAGCCAAGGTGAATGAACATATATCTAGTGTCATTGCACTACACCAGGTTGAGTTAGCAACCAAGATTGAGGGTGTAAATAAATTTTTAGAGAATATTTTCTCTTTATACACCAAGTTGTGTGATACAACTTTTTTCACACAAGAAGTGTAGTTCCATATTGACACTCTGCAAGGAGATATGAAGCTAACATGTACTATACCTAATTCTCCATCTCTGAGTCACAAGCACTTCAAGAATTTGTTGAACTCCCAAGGTCAATTAGCAGCATTACAAGCTCAAGATGCTAATATTTGAGCTACATTGATTAGTATCCAATCCATGCTGACCTCGCACATGGAGATACTACACAAGAACTAGCCTTTGCAGAAATAGTGATGAAGAAAGATCCCCATCTTTCTCCACATGAAGACTTAGTTCACCTTGTTGTCAAGTGATCTATCTAAATCAAATCATTGGAAGTAGCATGTGATAACTGGGATGCAACTCTGAAGATAATACTTGAGGTCCATAAAAATTTCTTGGACAAACACACTATATGTATACCACCCATGGCATAAGTGTCAAAAGGGGGAGAATAAAATACAAGAGATAATGAAGAAAGGGGGAGAATACATGAAAGGAGAGATAATTTTTAGGAGAGATCAAACAGAGAAAGAGTCAGCATATGCAGAATCTACTCAGCAGAAGTATGCAATTTTAGAATCAGAATAGAATAATTAGCTCAGGGGGATTTATTGAATTTTGAGGTCTGACTGATGAGTCATAAGTTTTGCAAAATTTTGAAGTTTTGAAATTTTGTATGTAAATGGATATTATCCGAGTTATGCTTAAAAGGCTAAGGATATTCATGCTTGACCAAGTATTTTTCCATTCATGTCAAAGGGGGAGATTATTAATCTCATATTGGTTTTGACATATGAGTAACAATATACTTAAGTCATTTACTTAGTTCATGTCGAACAAGTAATGTGTGCCAAACATAAGTTGGTAGATAGTATATGTCGAGTGAAGAGATATGCAATATGTGCTAAGTAACTAGTAAGTGTCAAGTCACTCAAGTGTCAAGCAGATAGTAAGTACCGAGTTATTCAAATTTTGAGTGATTAGTGGATGTTGAGTCATTCAAAGGCCAAGTTACAACATTGAAGTTGTTGATGCTAATCATCAAGGACTTCAAGTGTCGAGTACACAATTTTGGACATAGTTGTTTGTAATGGAAAAAACTTCTATGTAAACCATTTTTTACTTGACTTAAGGATTTTTTTGTGATTCTAGATGATAAGGATGAATCTTTATTGAGGATCCCTATGCAACACATGTAGCCAATCACAAAAAGGAAAGGATTAAGTGACAATATGGGTGAATCACAATCGTTGATTCATACCTAACCCTAAGTCACCTAGGTCTTCTTAAGGAGGAAAAACCGTAAAAAATTTATGAATGTAGAAGGAGAAAGGAGAGAAGATTGCATGCACACATAGAGCACTCATGGTGACTAAGGTGTGGTGAGTTGAGATACATTGTAGAGCCAGTTAGAGGAGAACATAAGAAAGGAATTAGAAGACAACAGAGATACATCTAATTAGTGAGGATCAAGTGCATATCAGGGAAGAGGTGATATGTTATCTAGCAGTAGAGTGCTAACCACAGGATCATTGTTGATACATTCTAGCTGGTGAATTAGTTAAATTTCTTAACAGAGTAGTCTTCATAGGCTATTGTAAATCCTTTTACAGGTTGCTTACTTTATTGTAAGTTAAAGTCCTTTTACCAAACACACTTCTAATAGGTTGTTGAAATCCTTTAATATGGTAAGATCTAACAATCTTGTAAGCCTTTAACAGGGCAAGCCTCTCATAGGGTAGTTCATGTTTCATGATCAAACATTGTAACCTTCATTCGATACACTTTATTACTGCAGTAGTGGAGATTTGTGGGTGTCATCCCCACCCTAGTTTTACATTCTCCTTGGAGGGTTTCTGGGTAACCAAATATCTTGTGTCATCCCCCCTCTTAGAGTTTACTTTTCCTATTGTATTTCCAACACTACATATAAGAACCATGCTTGTCCTAACCAGAACAGAACAATGGCTCATAGGCAAGAGATAGTCAAAATCAGTTGCTCGTAGTGCTCAAAAGGTTCATGTTAGCTCCAGTTCACCCTTAGTTGTTTTTGGTACTAATGAAGTTGTTCCTTCTCCTGCTGCAAGAAAACTAAAGTCAAGAGTTGAAACGAAACTCTCTATTCAAGGTTCAATTCATCGTCCTCCCTCTTTCAAGTGGACTTCTCCTGTAGTAGAAAGAAACAAGAACAAATGACTAACTTAAAGGAGACTTGTGATAAGTTAGTAACAATCGGTCTTGATTTAAGATAAGAAAACTCTATTGGAGCCCCAAGCGGTAAGATGGAACAAGGGAATCAACAAGTAATAAAGTGAGCTAACACCTTAAGCTCAATGGTGCTCAACTCATCACCTGTGCTGCAGACCCCTCCTCCTAAAGAGAATTTGTTTGTCCCTAATTAGTTCAAGTTTTCTATGAGTAAGAAAAGGAGGGTAAAAGCACAAATCTATGTCACCATTTGTGATACCAAAACCTTTTTTGGTCAAATCTCATTTCTCTATCAAAACTCAATTTTTTTCAAAAACTAAAAATACCCTTTTATAGATCTCAGATTCAATATCATCATTATATAAATTTTGAGTGTTTTGATTAGTTATAATATGTTATAATCTCAAAGTATTATAAGTCGATATTTCAACATTTCAGAAGATGCTCCATCAAAAAAGGAAAAAAATAGTAAATCATTTCAAAAAAATAAAAAAATTATATTTATCTCTAGAGGAGAGAATCCTCTTCACGAATATGTAATTTTTTTTCAAGAAGGTATAGAATTCATAGAAAAGCTTTGACGGGAGGAAAAAATTATTGGATTCTGATAAGGTCGAACTTGAGTACTTATAACAAAGAAAATATACATCAAAAATACTTATTTCTTTTTTTGTGCACTAGCTATACATGTCATCTATAAGATATTTTCAAATAAGAACAAAAACAGATGATTTGCATATACTTGTTTGACAGGAACTACAACCTATATTTTTTACAGTTAAAAAAGGGACTTCAAAATAAAATAAAATGAATAAATTCTTACTCAAAAAAATTATAAAAATTATAGGCATAAAATTCATCCAATTCTACACATTTCATCAGTTTATATCATCTTCATATTTTAAACACAAATACCATTTTTTTTGTCACTAATGTTGAACTGTCACATTCTGATATCACGTTTCTTTATAAAAGGTGACACAGGTTTGTGCTTTTACCCTGAACATAGTGCCAACAACTCCCCCAGTGAGTGATATGGTATGAAAATGTCTCAGGAAGACTCCTAAAGCTAAAAAGGTAAAAATTGAGACTATACTAAACATTGATGAGAATACATGGCAATGTGTAGGTGAAGTGATGAAACCAACAACTGATAAGGGCATAGATGAAATACTTCCCCAAGAAACTCTAGGATTTCCCATCACATATGGAAGATTAGAGGGATAAACAAGAGCTAAAGCAGTCATTGCGAAAAATGGTTAAATATATACATGAAATCTAGAACCCAAATACAAAAGCTCTGCCTACTGCCATTTCTATCATCGATGTTGAATCTCTCCTAAAAAAGAGTTTTATTGAACATGTCAAAAGGGATCATTCCATTTTGAAAGCCTATGGCGAGTGGTTAAAAGCAGTTCATTCCTAGCTAGCCAGTTATTTCTCCCACTTTACAAATACTAATACAAGAGCTAATAAATTAATGACTTCCCTAGAATTAGAGATGAACACCTGGGAATCTAAAATGATTAAGTGGAATGAGTATATCATTGATCTCTTAGAGGTCCAAGAATATGACACAGATAGATTCTTAACTGAAAATTCAAAAGCTAAGTTCGATTATGATTTTTTGTTCATTGCCAGAGCTAACCTAGAATGAAGGAACATAGTGATTGAACAATATTAGAATAATTCTCTAAACTAGCAAAAGAAGTGGGGTGTCTAAAAGAAATCCTAGCAGTTGATAATAAATGCATTGATGTCAAGATTATGGAAAGTGAAGATTAGGATGGAAAAATCCCGAAAGAGGTGGAAATATCCTTTTTCTCTAAGGTCAAGTTGTTGAAGGAAACAAGCGAAGTCTTAGTCAAGGACTTAACCATTGCCACTAGAGCAAATCTATGATGATCATTTGGATGTATATGATAAAAAGTTTGATCATATTTGTAGGATTATGAAAATGTGGAAGCTTTGCCCAGAGTAGCTTGGCATCCCACAATAACAGGAATTGATTAGTTTCCTCATAGTGCATAAGACTTGGAAGGAAAGTGGTGGCAGTTGTTCTAATTCCCAAGACCCTCATGCCAATGTTAGCGGTATAGCTGAAGCTTAGGAAATGATTGAGGGGACACCTATCTTATTTTCTTATTTTTGGTTAGCTTTTCTTTAAAAATCTTTCTGTTTAATATAGTTGGCAACTCATTAGGAAGTTAGTTTTTGAAACTAATTTGGTAAGTCATGTGTGGTTATATTTTTTTATGTTCTAATTGATGCGAAGGGTTGGCTCTCTGGACTTAAAATTTTATTTTGTTGATTAAGTTAGTAGTTGTTTCCTTTTTGTTAAATGGACAATAAAGTTAATGATAATAGAACTGATCGTATGGTTATTTATGGTGCATCTCTTTGATAATCGTTTGGTTATCTCATTTGCTGGTCATTTTGTATGAAATTCCTTTCTGCATAGATGTTTTTTCATTGACTGTGTTGAAGTTATATTTTCCTTTATTTTAGTTTGGTGGGTCTAATCACGATCTAAAATCTTTAAGTATGTGTCATACGACATATATCAAATATTAATTGCTCAAACTACAACATTATTTTGTGTTTATGAGAGGATGTTTCCATTTTCCTTAAGTTCTTTTAGGATAAAAGAGTAGATGTTATAATTCATTTATAGTAAGAGTCGTATTGATAAATCATTGTAGAAGTGAGTTGTGCCTTTAAACATAGAGAGTCTTTGCAAGTTTTCAAGACTCATTTGTGGTGAAAGTTGTTTTCCTATCAATATAAACTAGAATAATTGGAAGCGAAAAAATATTCACTAACACATCAAATCCCATTAACCATATGGATTTGAATATAATTTCAAATAGATGATAAAAGTTCATACTTCAAGGTCTATGACTTAAAAAATGCTACAATGGTATGAGCTAATTTGATTTTTCTAATATGCTCTCATGATATGTGATGGGGTATTGATAAGCACCTAAAATATTGGACGAAAATTTCCCGTAGATGATTTTTTTTTGGGAAAACATGTCAATCAAAGATATTGTTAGATAGCTAAGCAAGATTATTTAGTTTTTAAGGTTGGAGTCAATTTTGCATTTTAATTAAAAAGGTTTATTGGACTTTGTTGTATTTGACTGCATATTTTTGTAAATAGTTTTGAAAAATCATCAAAACACTTATTATGTGCATATGTTGATAGTTGATAGCATTGCATTTTAGGATCAACTAATTTCATTGTAACATCAAATCTAGTGTAGATTGACTAAATCCAACTGATAGGAGACAATTCTTTCCTAAATAGTCTTAGGTTTCATGGTCATTACCTCAAGCATGTTGCCAATATTGATAAGTTGGTCATTATAAAGGAGATCAAAGCCCTAAAAGGTAAAACCTAGGTTACATTATAATAATTAATAAAATAATTAATTATTATATTCCTAAAGATTAGCTTAAGAAAAATAGCGTTAATTAGAAAATGTATAATTACTCTAACACCCCTCACCTCCTTAGCATAAACTTAGGGAGTAGCTAAAAGCTTAGAAACTACTACTAAATGTATATTTGGATGCCAACAACAAGCCCTGATGAGGTACCCGAGCACAACCAAATCTCTAGAAAGAGGAGAAGTAGAGAAAATTACATGGAAAAAACCCTACTTCAAAAAGAAATGGAAATCATGTTGAAAGGCTAGTGAAGGACTGACAAAGCCTCCAAACTAGGGAATCTCCCACAAGATATGAACAAAAGAGATGATCATGAAGAACACCTCTAAAGCATGTAGAAGATGCAAAGCTCTATCAAAAGTAACTATTGATATGAAGAATCTCCACAAAAATAGAACTTGACTAGGTAGAGAAGACTATAATCTGCATGAGTGCTCTGAGAACACACTACTCAAATCAAGAGGCACACAAAGGCAAACAATTGAATATGAAGATACAGATGACATGAAATACCAGAGCCTAAAGATTTGATCAATCAAACATGGAAGGTTACATCCAAAGTGGGAACAAAAATAAGAGTGTCTATATTGTAACTGATCCATCTCATCAAAATGTATAGGTACCCAGACACTGCATCTACCTAGTACATAGGAACAAATACCAAATACACAGCTCACTTCATTGAACCAAGATAGCATAAGAGCCAACAAAAGAAGCCCCCTAATGTTGACAAGGGTGAGGTTATAGACAACTAGAAAAGTGGGCCAATAGAATTGTATGTTAAGGAACCACGATCAAGATGCACAAAAGAATACATATGTGTGTACTGAGGTGATCAATCTCAAACAAGTCATGAGGCTAATTTCATAGAAGGGAAACTCAATGGATAAAGGAAGATGGAAAGAAAAGGCAAAACATTAACCCCCCATAACACTTTAATCAGAGTAGTGCATGTATAATAAGGCACAAGATATGGTTATTCCCAATAATACAATGATCTGTATGAGTGTCATCAGATGACACTAATTGAATCAGAAGACAAAACAAGGCAAAATAACTAAAACAAAAATACAGATGTAATATGACACTTTCTCTCACTATGGTTGCAAGAATGCATACAAATGATATCTACAAAGATCAAAAGAGACATAAGGCTGATATAATAGATAATACAAACCATGAAAAATCATCTAAAGCAACAAAATCAATCCCTTGACTTGAAATAACCAAGATATCGACCAAAATGAAAAAATACAAATAAATAAATATAATGTTCTTGGAGTAGAATTGGGAAAAACAATTAGCATCATTGGAAAGAGCTTTGAAGGACCTTTCCAATGATACGAAGAATTCTAAATTTGAAGATAAGATGCTTAAGATATGTCTTCTAGAGTGCAAAATAAAATCTCTGGTATTGACTATATAAATAGGAAACCAAAAAAATCAAAAGTCCAAATAACCTACACCATCATGACGTGCTCAGAAAAGGCTTTCTGATGATATAAGATTTGTCAAAAAAATACCTTTGTATGCCCAAGATATGGCACAAAAACCATCAATAGGTCTTTATGACAAAACAAATCAAAGAAATGATGGCTAAATGGTCATAAAATTTCAGCTCCAAAATTTTTGACATTAGCACTGATGCTGGTACTACATGTGGGCGTCATCTATGGTGCAACTTATATACACCTTTATTCAATGAAAATATTAAAGAATCACACTATTTAACATTGGTCAGGGTGCATATAAGTTGTCCCGTAGCCACTGGCCTACATGTGCAAGCCTTAAGTTTTTGTTGATGTTAGTGCACGTCCATGCATACCTTTTCAAAATAAAATAGGTTTTTTTTTTTTTTTTTAACATGCACTTTTCAAAGTGCTTTTTGAAACTTTTTATTAAAAAAACACATTGTTTAATAAAGTGTCTTTTGTGATTAATATTTTTAATAAAAAATAAATCACCACCTTGGGAAGTGTGTCTAGATCTGGAGGTCAATTATTTTTACCTTGGATTCCAATCGTGACCAAATTGGACAAATTTTATATGGAAAAAGGGGATTTTTGGGCACTACGAATCCAATGGTGGTGTCTTTTGGGCTTAAAGTGCACCAAAAAAGGTGGCCTCCCATATCTAGTACAAAAATCCTTGAAAAATAACAAATTTGAAAAACTAAAGCCATACCTCTCTTGAAGAAAATAGGGGCACAAAAGTCTAAAGCTTTGATACAATGTTGAAGTTGATGAAAGATCAACCCCGCAACTCCCAAGAATCACATACATGCAAACACTTGTCATAGAAAGAGAGAAGCAAAAGCTATGGAGGTTAGAATTCCCATATCCACATAGGAGACATTGCAATTGAATCAAACAAAAGTATAATGAGTGAATAAGATTACAAAGAGGGACCATCCTTATAAAGGAGATCAAAACCCTAAAAGATAAAACTTAGGTTGTATTATAATAATTAATAAAATAATTAATTATTATATACCTAAAGTTTAGTTTAAGTAAAATAGGGTTAGTTAGAAAGTATCTAATTACTCTAACACATAGAATAGATAGGCAATGCAAACACTACTGATTTAAGAAGAGAAATTATCCTCGCTAATGTTAGCCATCTTTCTTTCCAACCCTCTATGACCTAAACACATCTATTGACCAGTTGGTTCCAAAGGTTGGCTTTCCCCACCCCTAAAAACAAAGGGACACCCAATAACTTACCCAAAGTTTCCCTATTCTAACTCAAAATACTCCTGCAATGTCCTTTTGTAAGCTCTAGATACCATATTGAAAAAGTATATTTATGACCTTGTCTAGTTGATTTCTTGATGGAACATATCTCTATAAGTGTCCAAAACACCTTTCATTACCCTCACTTGTCTCGTGGAGGCCCCTCCTACCATAAATGTATCATCAACAAAATGAGAATGGTTAGATACATCCAAACCATTTGAAATCTTGACTCCTTACAATCAACCCTAAGTCATTTGTTTAGTAATGAATCTTCCCAACACTTCAAAGAACAACATAAAAGAAAAGGTGAGATAGGATTTGCCTGACACAAACCCCTAGTTGTAGGAAATAAAGCTTGTAGAGTATCATTCACCAACATTGATGCCTTATAATCCACCATCATACTTCTTATACCTTATATAGGAAGTCTCTATTCACCTTGTCATACAACTTTCTAATATACATTTTGAGCATCATTGTATTACATTTACCCATTGAGATGGTAGAAATAAATTCATGAGCCACTATAATGTCATCTATAATATGTTTCCTTGACTTAAAGTCACTTTGTTCTGGAGATATGAGCTTCTCCAACATTAATTTCAGCCAATTAGCCACTATTTTTAAAATTATCATGTAGGTAGTATTGCACTAAGAAATTGGCTTGAAATCCTCTAGACTATCAACCTTCTCTCACTTGGGAATAAGAGCTACAAATTTGTTATTGAAATCTTTCAACACAAAGCCACTTTCCTCCACCACCCCAAGAAGCTCATAATTTAAAATTTCCAAAATTTATGAAAAATAATGCTTGGAATCCATCTAGACCCGAGGATTTATCTTCTTCAACTCCAATGATTGTTGCCTTCAAAGATAATCGCCTTCAACTTCTTTAAGCTGATAGGTTCCATTAACATCTAGTTGTCCTCTTCTAATAAAGTTGGTTGAATCACATCAAAAATCTATTTTTTCCTTTCTCATCCCTTCCCACATTACCTGCACTCCAAAGATGAGAAAAAAAACTCTATAGCTTGAGCATTTATATCTTTGACCTCAGACACCTCTCTACCATCTAAGAGCCATAGACTAAAAATATGATTACTTGATCTTCTAGTTTTATGTGAACAATGAAAGAACTTGCATTTTTGTCTCCTCTCAACCATGCCTCCCTAGAATTTTGTTTCCAAAAAATTTCTTCCCTTGCCAAAAGTTCCCCATACTTTACTTTGAGACCCTTATCTGTCTCAAAATCAATGCCATCCATCCCTTCCTTGATAACTTTACTATTTAGAGCTGCTAACTACCCTTCCAAAATTTCTTTTTTGTTGAAGATATTCTTGAAATGGGATTTTTTCCAAGGATATTGTAATTTCTTGAAAAAATAAATATTCAATTACTTTCTTCTTCTGGAGCATTTTCCCACCAGCCCTTAACCGAGTCATAAAAACCTTCTTCTCTGAACCACATCTTCTCAATTTCAAGGGATTTCAAGGAAGATTGCAACCTTTTGTCAATTTTAAAGACACTAGAAAGTTATTAGAGGCACAGAATGGAAGGATAACAACATCAAAAACCACCTAAAGTCTATCCACTCACCTCCAACAAAGAAGTGATCCATTTCTTTGCCATGTCCAAGAAGCCAACATGTCTATTAGTCCAAGGGAATTTCCCACTCTTTGGATTTATCTCCCAAAGACCATTGACAATCACAAAGTCTTGAAAATCATTTTTAATTCTCCCCATCCTTCCAACACCTCCTTTCTTATCAGCTACCTCCAATATTGCATTAAAATCCCCAGCAATGATAGTATGGTCATTTCAAATTGGTTCTAATATATTTGTGATGTTACTCCACAAATTCTTCTTATATTTTGTCATTATAGGACCATATACATTGATTAGCTAGAAACTTACATTCTACAAGAGGAATTTGACCTTGATCAAAATCCAGTATTGCCCTTGGTCCATAAGTTTTTCCTTGACTATTTGAGAGTTCCACAAAATCCCTAGACCTCCCAAAGCTCCAATTGAATTCACAAAACAACCTGACCATCTAATCCTAACTCCTATAATTATAGTTGCCACTTCTTTGTTCACCTTAGTCTCTTGCAAACAAATAACATCCAATTTCATTTGATCAAAATAGAGCTTGAGCAACATATGCTTGTCAGTGGTATTGTAGCCGCTAACATTCCATGTTAGGAGCCTTATTTCTCCCTAGGAGGGAAAAGGTCTCTCCCAAATATAAGTTTTTTTTTGCCCTTCATGCTACCATTTTTTTCTAGTAATTTTTGGACCAATTTGTGCCCCCCACTTTTGTTTCCCACGCTTGGAGATTTTGTCCCAATGAGTCATCTTGTTCTTCAGGTATTTAGTGGTCAAAGCTACCTCCTCTTCTAAAGATTCAAAATCTAATTTCTTGAGAGCCCCCTCAAAATATTACCTGAAAGGAACAACCTCCCTTCTATCTTCTAAGCTTATACACAACTCCCCCCAAGTTGGAGAGACATGAATGTCCTTAAAAACAACCTCTCCTTCATATTTGATCTCTCTTATGGGACCCAAACAGTTCTCCTAGGTTATATATGTTGGTTGTTATACTGTCATTGCTATGATATCGCTTACCTTTGCACTCAAGCTGTCAACTGATGACTTTTTTTTTTGACACAAAGTTGTTGTCTTTGGTTGAAGGACAATATTCTGGCATCCCTCACCCTAACCATCCAAGGCATCTGCAACCTCTATCACCTTAACTCCTCAAAACACCTTCTCTGCTAGGCTTACCTCACTTTTCCCTACCTTGTCAAGGTCACCATTATTGTCAAACGGATTAAAAACCATAGAGAGACCTATGATACCATCCTCCACCTCTAAAGGAAAGAATCCTTCCATTGTAGTCTAAACTTCTAGTCTGTCTAGTTTTGAGTTAGCAATGGAAGAACTTAGTATTTTTGTCTCCTTCTCTCAACCATGCCTCCCTAGAATTTTGTTTCCAAAAAACTTCGTCCCTTGCCAGAAGTTCCCCATCCTTTACTTTTAGGTCCTTCTTTGTCTCAAAATCAATGTCATTCATCCTTTCTTCAATAACTTTACTATTTAGAGCCACTAAGTATCCTTCAAAAATTTCCTTTTTCTTGAAGGTATTCTTGAAATGGGATTTTTTCCAAGGATTTAAGGACTTCTTTAAATATTGTAATTTCTTTTAAAAATAAAGATGTTGGAAATGTAATGCAAGCTAGGTGACCAAGAGGGTGGGGGCTGGGGGGGGTGTGAATTAGGAAGCACTTAGAACTTCTCTTCTTTAATCCACTTTATTATAATATCTAATCTACTTGCATGCATGAAGCATAAAACAATAAAGTAACAACACCATAACACAATAATTGGTAACCCAAAAATCCTCCAAGTAGAAGGTAAAGCTCGGGTGGTGGGGATGACACCCACAATGCTTCACTACTACAATAATAAAGTTGGCATATTAGGGCTTACAATTGATCACTTCTCATGATCTACTTGGTTAAGGATAAGAAGGACTGTTAGGTCCACCTTGTGAAAGGATTTATACAATACAATTAAGTACAAACGACTGTTAGGTCCACCTTGTTAAAGGATTTGGGACTGATGCACCTGTTAGGATGAATCAGTGGATTGATCTCTAATATGCAACTTTATTTTCTTATGAAGATTCTTTGAATTAAACCGATCACCTAACTATGATAGATGAGTCTCTTCCTTTCCTTTATGTTGCTTGTAGCCTTCTAAATACTCTGCTCTTTCATATTCGCTTGTAGACAATTGTCTTCAACTCATAGTACATCATTTGGATAATCAAAGTACCTTATTTTTATATCCATCCAAATAATTATATCAACAAATTAGCTACAACTTCAATAGTTTCAAAAACAATTACCAAGTTAGCTATGTGTTGTAACTTAGGTCCAATAGCTTACTCGGGTGATACTGCAGATACTCAGGCAACACTGTCACCTTGGCTAACTCTGGCACTCAGCTAATACTAGATGCTCAGTTCATACTAATCACTCAAAAAATATAGTTGGCTCAGTTCACACTACACTGCCTGCTTGGTTATCATTATAAAACTAGAATGCTTTGCTAACTCAATTTACACTGGAGCTTAGTGGATATTGTCAACTCGGTTGAAACTGATCTCTAATTTCTTGGTTAACATTGTTAACTTGGTTCCTTCAGGAGCTTGGTCAACTCTTATGTATGGGAGCTCGGTTGCTACTAACTTCCCATAATGACCGAGTGTTTTGGCACTAATTGACAATATGTCATGATATAAGGTCTACAATCTCCCCTTTTGGCATTAGTGAAAAAAACACTTATCATGCACAAAATATGGAATTAAAATTCTTCAATCAAACTCCCCCTTTGAGTATGCTCTATTTTGTAGCTTGGTTTGCACTGAAAAACTCTACAACTCAATTTGAACTAAAAACTCTATTTTTTTATTTTTCAAAAGTATTTTTGTTTGTCTTATTTTTACATATGTTTTTGCTATACATATTTTCTTATTTCTATATATATCTCCCTTTACACACACACACACACACACACACACAGATATATATATATATATATAATCTGTGTGTGTGTGTACTTTCGCCCTTGTTTTGTTACAAATGCGAAAAATTTACAAGGTTAAGCCAAAATGAGAGAAAAAATCATGACGTACCTTCAAAATCAAATACATAGTCTTATCCTAGTTATCTTCAAGCACCTTTAGAATGTGTAGATCAATTTGAAGCTCTGCTGATAACTCTAACATGTGGTCTACAACTGATAGGTTTGTATCTTTAACTAATGTCTTTGCCTGATATATTCTCTTCTACATAATGTCCATGTGGGGAAGCATCATACTCTTTATATCTACCAAGGTTTCCCTTATTTTGGCTTCTTCCCTCAATATCTCTACCTGAAGAACTATCAAAAATTTGACTTTTGCAAAATGATTTGAACTCAAACTTGGATTGAGTGCCAACCAATTGGCACTATCTTTCAAGTCAATGTCATTCTTGGCCAGTTTATCTTTTATTTTCTTGGTAAAATTGGTTGTATCACTCAAATTTACAAATAGAGATTCAACATTATTGACAATATTTTCTAAAGTAGAATTTAAAGTAGATAATTCTACCTAATATTTTGCTATCTTTTATGCTAAATTCTCTAGAAATTTATTCTCAAACTTTCTTTCAGCTTTTACAAGGAATTTGTCCTACCCATCAGTGTCTTCATTGAACTTATGTACAATTTCAATTAGTTATTCAATGATAGGGCCTTTTTTATTTCCCTCAATAGATAGAGCATCCAAAAATATTTTTTTGATGTCCTCCAAAAATTTTCTTCTATCTCTTGTTTCCCTTAGCATTTGTTGCTTGGTCCTTTTCTTCCATAATTCTCCTAGAATATCCATTTTCTCAACAGAAAGATTATATTGGTCCCAATTTGGCATTACAATCTCTTCATCTAGATCAATGTCATCAACTATCTTTCTTTTTCCTTTGTCCATGAAAATTAATGAGGGAATGATCTCTTTACCTTTGTCAACCGAATTCGTCTTTGGCTACTGCTCAGTTGATACTATGGGACCATATTTCTTGGTTACTGAAGGAGTGGAACTTGGTGAAGGTGTAATAATCTTCACTTCACTACTCGATCAAACTTAGTTCAACTCAGTGGACTATTGCTTGGGAGTTACCATAGGAGGAGTGGTAGGGAGAGATGTCATGACCTCTGTAGAAATCTTCTCAAGATTAGACTCTTCAATTGTCATTACCTCTAGTAGGGCTCCCTCTTATTTAATATCAAAACTTGTTTTCCACATATTTGTTGTGGATTGCACAACATCCTCTATTCTTTTTGACAAAATTTGAAAGGCTTTAAATCTAGGAGTATGCTTTTTTTCATACTTAAGACATGACCTCCTTAATTTCCTTGTTAGATAGGTTTGGCATGATCTTTCTTAGAGTTTTCTCTTTGATGTCCTTTTTTTTTTACTACATTAGCCCAATGGTGAGAAACAACCTTTAGAAGGTTTTTAGAGGCTTTCCCTTTGAGTTCAAAAGGGCCATATTTCCACTTTTCCATCTTCTCAACCATTGCATCTTCAATTTGCCTCTACTCATCTTTGCTTTTGGTTTCATATTTCAAATATCTAAAATCTACCATCCCATTCAGCTAGGGTTAACTTTGCCAGTTCTGCCCATACTAGGGTTTTAGTAGTCGTTGACTTCTCCAACATTGGATACCCAATTTTTCTACGAATCATCTTCTTTGTGATGGGAAAATATTGCTCGAGCCAAAATGTCATATCATGGACTTGGCTCAATATAAACTTGATCCACTTAATTCAAAAATTCCTTGGCATATGAATGATATGGGTCAAACCCTTGACTTCCAAATGCTTATGTTTTGGCTTTAACACACCATTTTCACATAATGTACCATTTGCCTAATCCAGCTCAAAATTTCCCAAGTCTTGAATAGAACAATGATAGAATAACCTCAATTCATGAATGATAAGTACATTTGGAGAAATAGATGAGTTTGCTCCTTGTGGATCCTACTCCTCAGTAATCATGGGATAAAGCTTGAACTTGAGTGGAATGCAGTCTAAATTTGTTTCCAACATCTTAGAACCCTGTTTAACCTTTGCGCTCAAAGATGCTACCATAATGCTTGGTTGATGAAGGATTTGTATATGGTAACTTCTCTAGCAACTTTCCTACAACACAAATTCACTTTGAATCACTTGGGGGCTCGAAGAATACAGTGCTATGTAAAATCTCTTAATTCGTGGTGGAGAAATGAATCTTTAATTTCCCCTTTCTTATCAAATTTTCAATTTTAGAGCCTCATTAATTTCTATAATGAGGGAGGTGAAGGAGGAATTGTTGGGTATTCAAACCTTGATAACACCTTGAAGCTCGGTTAAGCCTAGCTAACCATACTCAATTGAGTCAATGACTCAGTTGAGTTTTACCTTTCTTAGTTAGGCTTAGAGAGCAACTCAGTTATGTCTAACAACTTGGTTATAACTTACACTTCCATTTGTCCTTGTGCATTTTTCACGCTGATTTGGACTTTCTTGTTTGGATGACTAAAACTGATCTAGATGGTGATTTTATTCATAGCTCCAGTAGTTTCCTTGCATGCTTATGTAGAGGTGATTGAGTCACCCAGCTCATTGCCTTGGGTGTCAATAACTTCACTATTTTGACTTGAATTCTCTAGAGATTTCTTTACCCATTGCTGCTTCATTTGAGTCCTAATATTGTCAGCTTTAGTTTTCTTTCATCTTCTATTGTATCATGATTCATACAATTCTTTACTAGATGACCAAGTTCTTTGAATACATAGCATCTTTTGGTACGATTCCTTTTTCTGAAGTGAGTCTTCATTTAGTTTGCTCCAATGTGTCCATATTCTCCACATAGATAACATATGTACCAGGCATTGTAATCCAAACCAAAGATTACGTTTGCAAGCTATTCAGTAGGATTTCATTTCTTGGTTCTGCACTATGAAGATTTATGACCTTGTTTTTTACATGTAAAACATTTTCCTTCAAACTTGGTTTTCTCTGTGCATTCACTTGCTCTATGTTCATGTTTGTTGCAACTATAAAATTTACCATTAAACTTTGATTTTCCATTGCTCCAAATTTGTTTGATGTATGTTCTAAATTTCTACAATGATTACATGCAGGTCTTTTGTTGTTTTGAGCTCCTTGCTGAGATGATTCTCCTTGTTAAGTATAGCCCAAACCTACTTTCCCTTTGTGTCTTTTATGAGATAACTCAACTAAATGATCCATGCTCTCTTGTGATTTCATTATTCTTTTATTGATTTCCATTTCTTCTCTAAGATCACTTAGGAGTCTTTCATTTTCTGTCCTTAGATTAATGACTTCTTAATTTGCATTGTTCAACAAATTTATGATATCTACCTAATGTAGTGAAAGTTGGTGAATTTCATTGTCTTTTTCTTCTAGTCTGGTGTTGATTAATCTATTGTCTTCTTCTACCATATCTTTTTCATTATCAATTGTGTTCTTTTGTTCCATGACTTTAGACATCTTGACTGAATGAATCTCTTGTTCTCTTTTCAATCTTCTAACTTCTTGTAGAATGAGGTTCCTTCCAAGTAAATATTCTATAGTTGCATTTGCTTCTTCTAAACTTCTTTCTATGCAAATATCTTCAATTCTTTCTTCTATGTATAGATTGACATTGATCTATGTTGCCAATTCTTTTCTTCTTTTTAGGGATTGAGAGAGTTGATTCTTCAATTTCTTGATTTGTTTCATGGCCACGTGTAGGTCCAACTTTTCATTTTCAATGGCTTTCTCTAGCTTGTATACCTCCATTGTCTCTGATCTTTGCTCTCAAGATGCTAAACTTCTGATAAGAGAACCGTGCTCTAATACCAATTCTTGGAAATGTAATGCAAGCTAGGTGACGGGGGGGGGGGGGGGGGAGGGGGTGAGTTAGGAACTACTTAAAACTTCTCTTTTTTAATCCACTTTATATAATATCTAATCTATTAGCATGCATGAGATATAAAGCAATAAAGTAACAATACCATACCACAATAATTGGTAACCCGGAAACCCTCCAAGTAGAAGGTAAAAATGGGGTGGGAATGACACCCATAATGCTTCAATACTGCAGTAATAAAGTTAGTCTATTAGGGCTTACAATTTATCACTTCTTGTGATCTACTCAATTAAGATTAAGAAGGACTATCAAGTCCACCTTGTGAAATGATTTATACAACACAATTAAGCATGTACTTTATTAAGAGTTTATGCAAATGACTTTTAGGTCCACCTTGTTAAAGGATTTGGGATTGATACACCTATTAGGCTGAATCAATGGATTGATCTCTGATATGAAACTTTATTTTCTAATGGATATCTTTTGAAGTAAACTAAACACCTGACTATGATAGATGAGTCTATTCCTTTCCTTTATGCTACTTGTAGCCTTCTAATACTCTGCTCTTTCATATTTTATTGTATGAAATTATCTTCAACTCATAGTACATCATTTGGATAATCAAAGTACCTTATATTTATATCCATCCAAATAATTATATTAACAAGTTGAATACAAATTCAATAGTTTAAAAAATAATTACCAGGTCAACTCTATGTTGTAACTCAAGTTCAATAGCTTACTTGGGTGATACTACAGATACTCGGGTAATACTATCACCTTGGCTAACTCTAGCACTCGACTAATATTGGATGCTTGGTTCTTACTGATCACTTGACAAACATAGTTGGCTCGGTTCACACTACATTGCTTGCTTGGTTATCATTCTGAAACTAGAATTCTTTGCTAACTCACTTTACAATGGAGCTCGATGGATACTATCAACTCAGTTGAAATTGTCAACTTGGTTGACATTGCAACTTAGTTGAAATTGACCTCTACTTGCTTGGTTAACATTGTTAACTTGGTTCCTTCATGATTTTAGTTAACATTTCTATTTGGTAACTCGGTTGCTACTAACTTCCCATAATGACTAAGTGTTTTGGCACTAATTGAAAATATGTCATGCCATATGATCTACATATATTACTTTCTTCTTCTGAAGCATTTTCCCACCAACCCTTCACCAGTTCATAAAAACCTTCTTCTCTGAACTACATCTTCTCAATTTAAATGAATTTTGACAAGGACTGCAATCTTTTGTCAATCTTAAAGACACTATAAAGTGATCAGATGCATAAAATGGAAGGATAGAGGCATAAAAAACCACTTAAAGTTCATCCCACTTATCTCCAACAAAGAAGTGATCCAAAAGCCAACATGTATATTAGTCCAAGGGAATTTCCCACTCTTTGGCTTCATCACCCAAAGACCATTGACAGTCATAGAGTCTTGAAAATAATTTTGAATTCTCCCTATCCTTCCAATACCTCCTTGCTTATTAGCTACCTCCAATATTGCATTAAATTCCCCTAGAAATGACAATATGGTCATGTCAAATCGATTTGAATATATCTGTGATGTCTTTGTCTTTGTAGGACCACATACATTGATCACCTGGAAACTCACACTCTATAGGAGGAATTGGATCTTAATCAAGATCTAGTATTGCCCTTGGTCCACATGTTTTGTCTTGATTGTTTGAGGGTTCTACAAAATCTCTAGACCTCACTAAGCTCCATTCAATTTCAAAAAAGAACCTGACCATCTAATCCTAACTCTTAACAATCTAGCTTCCACCTCTTTGTTCACCTTAGTCTCTTGCATTAGATCAAAATAATTCTTGATCAACAAATGTTTTTTAGTGGCATTGTAGCCCCTGACATTCCATGTTAGGATCCTCTTTTCTCCCCAAGAGGGAAAAGGTCTCTCCCAAATCCAAGTTTTGTTTGGCCCTTCATGCTACTAGCTTCTTCTAGTAATTTCTAGATCGATTTATGCCCCCCTACATTTTTTTCCCACCCTTGGAGCTTTTGTCCCCATGGGCCATCTCATTCATCAGGGATCTAGGGGTCAGATTTACCTCCTCTTCTAAATATTCAAAATTTAATTCCTTGAGAACCCTCTAAATCTTCCCTAAAAGGAATAACCTCCCTTCTATCTTATGGGCTTACACACAACACTTCCCAAACTGGAGAGACATGGATGTCTTTAAAAACAACATCTCCTTCAAATTTGACTTCTCTTATGGGACCAAAAAAAATCCCTAGATAGATATGTTAGTTGTCATCTTGTCGCTATTTTGATATCCCTTACCTCTGCACTCAATTTGTCACCTAATGACTTTTTTTTTTGACATAAAGTTGAAGGAAAAAATTATGGCATCTCTCACCCTTACCATCCAAGGCATTTTCAACCTCTATCACCTTAACTCCTCAAAAATCCTTCTCCACTGGTCTTACCTCACTTGTCCCTACCTTGTCAGGGTCACCATCATTATCAATTAGATTGTGAGCTATAGAGAGACCTATGATACCAGCCTCCACCTCCAAAGGAAAGAATCCTTCCAGTGTAGTCTCAACTTCTACTCTGTCATCTTAGATGACCAATCCCTTTTATAAGGGAACCTTCTTTGCACCTAATCCTTCCATGAATTCTGCAACGGATCTCACCCTACTCTCCTTCACCCTTGCCTCACCTCTTTCTCTTGCTAAAAGGGTTGCCCCTAAGTTTCCTCTTTCTTCTTCCCTTTACCTTGAGAATTACATTGATCCTTTCTATGCCTCCATTTCTTGCAAGTCTCACATTTTATCTCTATCTCCACCACTTCGATTTCCTACCACCAGTACCCTTCTGAAGTCATGTAGATTTTAATAACATGTAGGAGGGGTGGGTGAGCTTTCCAAGCTATGAAAATTCTTGCATACAAGCTAAAATCATTCTAGTCAATTATTTCATCCTTGCAAATAAAACTAACCAAGTGATTCCCAATTTGTTCCAAAATCTACTCATGCTAGTATTCATGTAGTAGGATATAAAGCCTAACCCAAATGGGGATCTCTTCCACTAAGGCTTGTTTGGGATTAAAATTTGACACCTAGTCCCTTATAAAGAAACCTATCCCTCCCATCATAAACATTCAGTTATACATTATTTATTTATTTTCTCATTGTTTCTTTAGCTTTGACAAGGAAAAACCCATTTATCAATGATTTAATGACAAAATACTCACCCTAGTGTTCATCTAGCCACTTTGGGAGCCGCAGGTAAGCTAGAAAACCTCCCCCCCCATTTCATAATGAACATTATCTCCTTTAGGTGACTAATATTCTCCTTCCAAGCATCTGAGTCCACTCTCAGGTTCACTGATCTCTTGCCATTCGTCTTGGGCTCTAACATTCATTTTCCTTAGTTGAGCCCATTCATTTTCCTTAGTTTTCATAATGATGAGTGGTGCACTATAGTATGTAGGATTTTGATTTTAAATACACAATAAAAAAATTTAAGACTTCTCAAATAATTTGATTATGTGTTGATTTTAGTAATGTAACAAATTATAGTGATTATCTTACAATTAATTGAACTAAATATTTTATTGACATTATTTTTTATTTTTTATAAAATGAACATTTTTTTCCTTCTCATTTAAAGAATGTAATTCATATGATATGCATATCATAATATTATGATAGTATTATGAAACCTTTTAATATTAATTTTAAAAGCATTTCCCAACTTCCCTCTTCACAGTGTTCCTTCCATTTGTTAATATCTTTAATTAGTTCGTAGCATAGGCAAGATTACTTATAGTATCATTCAAGTCCACATTTCAATTTACTTAAGCCAATCATCTTTGATAATTTTTTTTATGCATATATGCTTTTGTATAATTTACTAATTTTTATCTATTTAAAAAAAAAAATCAATTTTCTTAAGCTAACCATCTTTGAGAATTGTTTTATACATATATGTTTTTGTATAGTTTACAATTTTTTATCTATTATTTTAATAAAAACCAACTAATTTACTATGTTCTTATTGGTAGGTGAAAAAAAGGCAAGGAAATTTTTCTAATTTAGTGAAGAAAAAAGATTTTAAATTATAATGAGATTCCTTCTAGAAAGCTCTTTCTAAGAACATTCTAGAGCATTTACGCATAAATCTCTTTCTACATAACCACGCAACTTTTTGGAGCTTCTACAAATGGATTCAGTTGATGAAACACATGTAAATGCCCTGAATAATATTCTGATACAAGTTGCAGGTCCATGGCCAATTTCATAGCTGTCTCATGCGCTTTGCTAATTCAAGCCCCTTTGCAACCTTCATTCATCTGCCATAGGCATGGACAATGACAGATATCAAAGAAGTAGGAGGACAAGAGCAAGTATGGGTTTACAGTTTAAAAAAAAAATTCTAATTCTTCATCTTCCTTTGCAAATGCTCTTTGTGACTTGAGCTTCTTCCTTTGGTTCTCATTTTCATAGTTCATTTAGAAAAACCCAAGTGACCATCTTAATGTATGTTGTGTTTGTCACGATTTTTCTTATTTTAACTTGTGGTCTTAAATTTCAAAGGAACATTCAAAATTATGCACAAGTAGGAGAACTAATCTCAAAGGATTTTATTAAATTTTGTTTGTGGAGACAAAGGAGAAGTTTCAGCAAGTGTGAATCTAACAATTTATGCTCCCACAATTTGCATACATTCTACCAGGGCATTGATAGATGCCTATATTGCATCAAACAAATTAAAAATTTGTGTGCTTGCAGAAATCCATTGCCACCAATCCATGATGCACACAAATATATTTTTCTTGGGGTTAAACTTTACAAAAATTAGAAGACCTAGTTGAGGAGCTAGAAACCTAAAGGGTCTTGTTAATAGGAAAATTATATTCAACAACAAAGAAGGAATAACTGGCTATGTGCTAGGTTTCAATAATTTTTGTAGTAGTTCCACACCAAAACTGTATATTATAAGAGCTATGAAATTAGTATAAGCTAGAAGAAATGTGTTTTTTATTTTTGCTATTATATGTAGACTCTATTTAATTTTTTTAAGAAACATTACAGTTTTCAATGTGGTGCACTAGGCTTGATAGAACAAAGGACAAGAACTAAAATATGGAAACATATACACAACAAAGATTTGCATGTAAGTAGTGTTCAAAACAAAATCTTGAGAATTAATATTGAAGTGGCATATGAAATCCAATCTCTTTCTACTCTAGTGCAAAAATTTACAAGGTTAATTAAATCATTGTCCATACTAATTTGAGTTATGAAAGTCAAGTTCCCACATGCTCCTAGCTACAAGTAAACAAAAGAAAAACACAAAATGTATTTGATGTTGCTATTTTATTCCCTCCTCCCAAGTTTCTTCTTTCATTCTTCTCTAAATTTTCTCACCTTGTATAGAGCTAGAAGCTTAAAGATTAACCAAAACCCAAAATATTTAGAGAACCTAAACCTTTGTCATGAGCTTCTATTGGGAGCATTAAGAAGCCAAAAATCTTATTTATTTTGGAGAATATTTTGGGTCTTGTACCTTGTAGATTGTTCATTTTTAAACTAAATTCTAGAAGTTTGGCATGGTTCATCTTTTTGACCTAAACATTTTATTTTATCAAAGGTCTACTTGAGCTCGCACCTATAAATCTTGAGTTGGTTAGCTCTATATCTAGGATGGTAGCTTAACGAAGCAATTCACTATGTAGTTTATCTATCGCCATGGCTACCCTTTTTTGGGAAAGATCATTTTAACTCTATATTTCAATCATTCCCCTTCCCTGTATCGACAAGTTGTAGATAAAATATTGCCAATTAAGACAAATGGGAGCTCCTACCCTCAATAAGGTGGGAGCTCTATGATTTTTTTGCAAAAGACAATGTGCAAAGTATCTCATATTTTTCCCTATCTACCAATGCTTTTAGCCAGATGTCTTCTTCAAATGGCATTAGAAGTAATGTTGAAGCCAAGGTAAAAACAAGTGCGTTGCATGCAAATATTAAAATCATTTAGTAAGCTACGTATACAATTCCAAACAAGAGATGCAATGCGTCAAAGTTCCTACCAATAATTAAAAAATAAGGAAAATAAGAATTTATAGATAGAAATGAACGATATAAAGAGAGAGCTAAAAGAGAGAATTATATGTTACTATAAGGACAAGTAAAGGTAGAATGATAGAGAGAGTTGAAGGGAATTTTAAAAATATTAATAATTATATTATTTTAAAAAATATATAAATAACAATAAAAATTATATTAATTATATGTTGAATATTTAATTTTAAAAAACAAATTATTGATTACTTAATTCTAACTACCAAAAGATCTAGTAAGTATGAGGGGTAGTATTAGCTTTACAATTAGTAAAATAGTATTAAAAAAAATTAGAGCAACATTGTAAAATAGTAGCTAATAAAACATAGTGCAAATTTAAAGAAATAACATTTTGCAATTGTCAAAAATAAACATCAATTTAAAACCAATAAATATATTTAAAATAAGAAATATAAAATATTTAACTCTATATTGGAAGTTGGTGAAAAGAATATATTGTGATAATATTGATTATACATTATCTTTGGTCAAAGTTGTGTGAGGTGGAAGACAAAAATGATTACTTTCTTGAAAAATCTAATCAACTTGTCACAAATATGGAAAAGATAAAGTTGTAATTAATGCATTCATTAATGTATGATAGAGTTGTTGAAAAATATTTGTAGTTTTGTTGAAGAAAATTGAATTCTCTTCCTACCAAAAATAGTACGGTCCAATAGAATGGATGGAAAATGTGATTTACAAAATAATGAAAAATTACAAAAAAAATATAAACATTTGAAGTTTCTTTTAATCTTTTAAATTTTATGAGTTGATTGATCAATTAAAATGAAAAATTAAATTGAATAAAAGCAATAGTATCTTGCCTTTGAATGTTATTTAAAATCTTAATTACAAATTGGACCAATATTGTTTTGAAATATAGTCTCTAAATATACTAAATTAGATGTCAACGAAGAAATTCAGACAAAATTAGAATAAAAGTATTCTATGAGGTTGCAATTCGAACGCCTAAAGTCTGCGTAGACTGTTGACGAAATTGAATGAAGTGATAAGTCATAGCAAGTTTGTTAGTAAGCACATGAATTTTCTGAGCAATTTAAAAAATATATATTGTTAGGAATGAAAGTTTAAAAATTTGTTATTGTTAAGAATTAAAGTTTATTGAAGTAAGGATTGGTATTAAACTAAAAATACAATTTGCTACTATGTCATTTTGGTAGGAAAAAAAAAAAACTAAAATAATAATATTTCCATACAACAAAGGGTATGTGATAAAAACAAGGCTTTCAAGAGAGAAAGCAAAATATATTGTTATGTTTTAAGGGTCTATTTGGTAGATGGAATATGAGTGGAATAGGCATATGTAAATTCTTATAATTTTAAATTCTCTATCTGGGTGCACCAAATAAGAATTGTGAATAGGAATATGTATTCCAATTTTGGCTTAAAAATGAGAATTTTCAATTCCACCTAAACAGGTAGAATTGGAATACGTATTCCTATTCCATTTTTATTTATTTTAGAAAATATAAATTTTGGGTTTCGTGAATTCTCCATCAAATTTCAACTGAACCAAACAAGAATAGGAATACATATTCTTATTTTCTATTCTAGAATAACAATTCCAGAATATGTATTCCTATTCCCATATTCTTATTCCCGCAGCAAAACGGGCCCTAAACAAATATCCTTCTACTAGTTTGGGGACAATTTTTTTGTTTCCTTTCTATGGTTTTGTTTCGAAAATAGATGTTTGTAAAGTAAAGCATAGAAAAGCATCAAAACTGTTTGGAAAAATGTCACGTTTCAGTTATGGTTCAACATGTTGATATGTTGAAGGCCAACAGTTGTAAATGTTTTCCCTCCAATTGTGTGTCTCTTGCTTTCACAAGACCTTTCATATGTAATGTAATTGGAGCCTTTTAATATGTTGCTCCTATTCATTTCTAATTGTACTTTTACATATTAATACTCTACTCTACTCAGTCTGGACGTAGCCAGAATTATGGTGAACCAAGATAAAAACTCATGTTGCACTTTTCTCTTGTTTATTCATTCGATTCATCTGATATATTTTATTTTTGTATTTCATTCCTTTCAATTGGTATCAGAGCACAAGTTGTACAGATTGGAAATCAGTGTTAAACTTTTAGAAAAATGGAGGATGCAAAAGTGGAGAAATTCATAGGCAAGAACTTCAACCAGTGGAAACTGCAGATGCATTCCTTACTGGTTAAGCAAGATTTATCAATCACAATTGAAGTCTAAGAAACTAGTTGCAATGTCGAATGACAATTGGGAAAAGACTGATGAGAAGGCAATAGAATCAATTATTCTCTTATTGTCTCATAACATCATGTTCAATGTATTAAATGAAAAGACAACAAAGGAAGTTTGGGATAAACTTCAAATCATATATCAAACAACATCGACTGCAATAGAATCTTATTTATGAGAACCTCTACAAGCTAAAAATGAAAGAAGGGACTGCAACATCAAATCATATAAATGATTTGAGCACTTTATTATGTCAAGCAACCTCAGTTGGTATGACTCATGATGATGAAGCTAAAGCTATCATCTTGTCATGTTCCTTACCTGATAGCTAGGATCTTGTAGTTACATTGGTTAGCACTTCAAATTCCACAAAGAGAAAATTGGCCTATGATGAAGTTGTGACCACATTACTTAGTGAAGACATGAAAAGAAGTAACAAAGACTCCTCATCTGGTGATGCACTCACCATGGTCAGCACCAAGAGAAGGGGAAGAAGTCATTATAGAGGTAATAATCATTACAATCAAAGTAAATCTAGATCACCCAATCAATCAAAGTCAAGGGGTAGGAATGGAGAGTGTTGGTTTTGTGGTAAGCCTGGCCACTCAAAGCAAAATTGTTGGGCTTATGAGAAGGCACAAGAAAAGGTGAGAAATATTGAAGCAAATACAGGCTATGAAAGGGATGAAAGTGTTTAATTATTTCTACAAGTGACAAAATCAGATTCTTGGGTGATAGATTTTGGAGCCTCCTTTCATGCCACTTCGTGAATGGATTGCTTCACAAATGATCATGAAGGACAATATAGAGAGGTTTTTCTTGGAGACAATAAATCTTGCAAAATAGTTGAAAAAGTTGACATTATGTTGTAGCTGGAAGACATTCGTTCATCGTTGTTAAAGGATATTCACCATGTTCCCAAATTAAGGAAAATTTTGATTTCTGTTAGTCAACTTTTTGCACAAGGATGTCATATTTTCTTTCATCTGAATTCTTAGAAAGTCACCAACGGTTCGAGGATTATTGCCAAGGGCAATAAAGTTGGAAGTCTACATCTTTTTAAAAATTTACCAAAGTAGGTGCTGCTATGATAGTTGTGGACAGCGATGTGGCACTTTGACATCAAAGATTAGGCCACATGAGTAAAAAAAGACCTGAGGTAATGCTCAAAAGGGATCAACTACTTGGTCTCCAATCAACAAATTTGGAGTTTTGTGAACATTGTCTCTAGACAAGCAAAAGAGGGTTAGCTTTTTGAAAGATGGGCATGACATGAAGACAAAACCATTGGAACTTGTGCACTCAAATGCCTTTGGTCCTACAAAGGTAAGTTCCATAGGAGGTGTTAAATACTTTGTTACTTTTCTTGATGATTGTACTAGGAAAGTATGGATATATATGATAGCCAATAAATCTAAAGTATTTTCTAAATTTAAAGTTTTCAAAGCTCTTGTTGAAAACCAAAAATGTCACAAGATTAAATGGTTGAAAATGGATAATGGAGGCGAGTTTTGTTTGCTGGAGTTCGATAACTTTTGTGTAGATAATGATATTTGAAGGGTGAAATTTGTTCCCTACACCCCTCAAAAAAATGGGGTAGCGGAAAGGCTTAATAAGACCATACTAGAGAAAGCTTGGTGTATGCTTTCAAATGCAGTTTTGGGAAAAGAGTTTTGGGCTGAAGCATGTAATACAACCATGTATCAGATTCATCGAAGTCCTTCATCAAGGTTGAAATTTAGAATTTTGGAAGATGAATGGCAAGGGAGAAGAGTTTCATACTCTCATCTTTGAGTCTTGGTTTTTAGGAATTTGTACATGTCCCTAAGGAGAAGAGAAGCACGCTAGATCCCAAATCACAGCCTTGTATATTCGTTGGATATGGAGAAGATCAATTTGACTTCGGACTTTAGATTTTATCTGATAAGAAAATAATTAGGAGCCGAGATGTAGTTTTTAATGATAAGGTATTTCCTCATTTCAAGAAAGAAACCCCTATCGAAGAATACATTCCTCGATTTGATATGATGAACAATGGCACAAATTCTCAGCATGGGCACTCTGTTACTTCAACACAGTCTGGAAATTCATCACAGTCATCTATGAGTAGCGAATGACAACCTTCCCAAGAAAACAATGGAATATTTATTCCATCTGGCAATCACAACATACAAATAAATGACAGGGAACATACTTTTGATAATGACATAGATCATAGTATTAGTGGAACACCAATAGAAGACTCAATCTCAGAACAATTTTAAAATATAAATGATATAATTTTCACACAAACTCATGCTCAGCAAACCACTCCAACACTCGGTGATCACAAAGTATTCAATATTCAATAATACAAACGATGCTTGCCAAGAATCAAGACACAATGTCAGAAACGCAATGGGGCATCAGGACTCTTGTCAACAAGACCAAGACATCTCTACAAATTTAGATCGAGCTTCTCATGGTGGGAACTCGTATATAGGAGATCTTTGGCACAATTCAATCTTGTCCACAACAAACACGATGATGGAATATTTCCCAAGGAACTGCGATGACCTCCTTTATCCTGTCGTAGATAAATATGCCACCGCTCCCACTGTCCACGCAGATATTGAAACCACTTGTCTCTCCCATCCTTCATCGCACATAAGAACTGCCTAAGGTTCCTCGATCATAGATCACATGTGCCGACCTCCAACAAAGTAGACGTTCCCCATCCAATGGCACTGGCAGCAAGAATAACTCTGTTAATGATGATTTCCAAGGGTCGCGCTCTGCTATAAATCTCAACACTTCAGATACTCCAAGCTATTATTCCACGATGGGTGAAGACAACCACCGTGGTGAATTATTTGAAGAGACTATTGGCTCACAGTCACGACAGCAAGACATGAGTAACATGCCTCATATGGATGATTCCTCTCTGGATCCTTCATCACAGGCATACATCACGGATGATTCCTCTCTGGATCCTTCATCACAGGCATACATCACTAGAAAGAATTCACAAAATGAATTGGGTACATTATACCTAACTCATGGGTGTAGTCAAACACAGAGGCATGGGACTAAACATTTGAATGGAAGAACTACCTCTGGTTCACCATTTGAATTAAGTCAAAATCAAACAACAAATATTGAGCCTCAGTTAAGAAGATCTACCAGAGAAAGACAAATGCCCACTAAGTTCTCTGATTGAGTTATTGTTCGCTGAAGAGGCAGAGCCTTCATTATTAGTTTCCAAATTTTTAGAACCAACAACCTTCAAAACCGCTCTCAAAGATATAAACAATGATAAATGGCAAGAAACAATGCATGATGAAATGGATTCTCTAATCAAGAATTGAATTTGGGATTTGGTTTCTCTTCCAGCAAATCAAAGACCACTTAAGAACAAGTGGGTATACCAATGGAAAGAAGAAGAGGAAGGCATAAAACACTTCAAGGCTTTGTTAGTGGTAAAAGGGTTTGATCAAGAAAAAGGGATAGATTTCAATGAGATCTTATCATCAGCTATTAAAATGACAACCATCCAAATTATTTTGGGATTAGCAATAGTGTGGGATCTTGAATTGGAGCAACTTGATGTCAAAACTGCATTCCTACATGGTGATATAGAAGAACTATATATGGAGCAACCTCAAGGATACGTCAAGAAAGGACAAGAGCATCTTTATCGCAAATTAAATTGGAGCTTGTATGGCTTCAAGCAAGCTCCAAGATAATGGTACTTGAAATTTGATCAATTCATGGCTGAACAAAATTTCACAAGATGCGAATCAAATCCTTGTGTCTACTTCAAGAAACTTCCTAATGATGAGTTCATCATTCTCCTTCTTTATGTTTATGATATGTTAGTTGTTGACACAAGTAAGAAAATAGTTCATGAATTAAAGGAGAAATTGGCAAGAAATTTTTCCATTCAAAAGATTTAGGGGCAGCCAAGATGATTCTTGGCATGATGATCACAAGAGATAGAAGGAAAAGGAAAATTACACTCTCTCAAAAATAATATATTGATAAAGTTGTTGAGAGATTTGGCATGGCTGATGCTAAAGTTGCTCATATTCCTCTTGATGATAACTTCCATCTAAGCTTTGAATTGTGTCCAAAAACACAAGAAGACAAGGAATTCATGGAGAAGATTCCATATAAATATGCAGTTGGTAGCATTATGTATGTCATGGTGTCTACTCACCCCAACATTGCTCATGTGGTGGGAGTTGTGAGAAGATTCATGAGAAATCCGTTGGGAAGCCATCAAATGAATTCTAAGATATCTAAAAGGCACTTTAGATTATGCATTATCCTTTGGAGGTAATAAGGTTTGCCTGCAAGGTTACACTAATTTAGATCTTGTAGGAGACTTGGATAAATGAAGGTCTACCACTGGTTATACCTTCATGTTTGTTGGAGCTGCTATTAGTTGGGCTTCAATGTTGCAACATTGCATTGCTGTTTCTTTAGCTAAGGCCGAGTATTTGGCTCTTTCCGAAGGTGCAAGGGAAATGATTTGGCTTTAGCAATTGCTTGGTGACTTGAAAGTTCAACAAAGTGAATATAATTTTTTTTTCATAGCCACAATGTTATCTTCATGGCTCATAATAATTCATCACAGTGTTTCTCAAAGCACATTGATGCACATGCTCAGTTTGTCCATCATGCAATTGAAGCAGGCAAGCTAAAAGTTGTGAAGATTGGCATAGATCAATCTAGCAAATATATTCACAAAGGTTATCACCAAAGAGAAGTTTAAATGTGCAAGGAATTCTCTTGGGCTTGTGAAGAAAAGGTAAAACAACATTTAAGTAGGGTATTGAGTGATCAGTTGCAACATTGGTTGTCCTTTAGGTGGGAGTTTGTTGATATGTTAAAGGCCAACAGTCATAATATGTTTTCCCTCCAATTGTGTGTCTTTTGGTTTCACAAGACCTTTCATATGTAATGTAATTGGAGCCCTTTTATATGTTGCTCCCCATTTTAATTATACTTTTACATATTAATACAATACTCTACTCAATCTAAACATAGCCAAAATTATAATGGTGAACCAGGATAAAATTTGTGTTGCACTTTTCTCTTGTTTATTCATTTGATTCATCTACTGTATTCTATTTTCATATCTGATTCCTTTCACAACCTGTCTTCCTCTCAACACTTATTATTTTATTGTTACTGTTAATATCAAAATATTCAATTATAATTTTTGCAAGATAGTATTCTATGGAAACATAAATGAGAGATTGACATTTTTATTGTCAAATCTAAAGCCTTAAAATTATAGCCTAAAAAGTATGGTGAAGAATTTTTTGATACAAACCCCATATTTTGGTTGCTCACTAACTTTGCATTACTCCTTGCATTTTCTTGCATTTCTAATACTTTCTCAATAATCATTTTTTTGTGTAAATCTTCATGTACCCACGTTTATCAAATATTTTAAACAATCATGCTTTCAACTATTCATGCATGGCAACAAATATATGTAACAAAAAGGATTACATTTCAAAAGAATTTTTTATGCATTAAAAAATGTTATTGAATATACATAAAATCTAGGAAGAAAAGATTCTTTATATCAAATTATATTTTTATTTCACAATTTAATACTTGTGAAAATAAAAAATTGAATTCGATGTTGTTGGTCTTGATAAATTAAAAGCTCTCTATAGCATCTCACATTCCATTACAAATCCACAACTAAATGTACATCTTGACTCAACTCCAACCCCAAAACCTACTCACTAGGGCATGAAATTTGGCATTTCACCCCTTGTTATTTAACCCAATGATATATTCAAACACTTTTCCCCAATAGCAACAACAAATGTAAGACAAGATTGAATGAAAAGATCAAACTGAAATTATGATTAAAAGAAGGTAAACTTATCTCAATATTTTATCACAGAAACTATTAGAACATACTTTGGCAGAATTTGAGGCATACATCACTCAATCTTCCAACATCATAAGTTTTTCAGCCCCATATAAAATTCTAAAGATCACAACTAACACATTTTTTTCCTTCATAATATTCTTTGATATTAAAATTCTAGATTGCGGGCATTCTTGTTGAAGATTAAATAATTTTTTGACTACTCGTAGAGCCTTTCTGCCATTAAATCCTACCTTCTGAGAAACTAACATACATTTTATAGAAGAAGTGAATTGAAGTAAATAAGTAAATAAAGGAGTATGGTCACAAAATTCATTCATATTGAGATAGATTGATTGATTTTTAACGTTTACAAGGCTAAAAATAGCCTACGAGACATCCTACTTGTTAAACAAACTTTAGTAATTTGGTTCTCTTTTTGTGCAACATGATGATGAGCCCACCTAATTTCTCAATGTTATTCTTGGTGAATAGATCACACTAAGAGATATCAAATAAAATATCTATGATTTTGACCTTGTTGTCTCTGTATGCATCACATTCTAAAATAAAGTGTTGTTTGGTTTCCACCTTCCTAGAATTGCAAAATGTGCAAACTCTCTCTTCCCAAAGCTCTTTTGGCCTATTCGATTGTCCAGACTCACATCTAAGCTAGTGGGAGTTGATTCTAAGCTAAACAACAAGAGTTTTAACTCTCCAAGAAATGTTGGCCTCTATGTACACATTTTGGAATTGGTTACAAGTGGGATTTAACTCGTTGATATAATAAGTATTTTTCTTTCCAAGCCCATTTACCCAATTCCTCTTATAGAATTTCTCCATCAAATACCTTTATTTCTTTATTGTTTGTGGGATAAATATTGAAATGGATATTCTATTTGTTCACTTGATGTTTTGTTGCATTCATGTCTTTTTACGTTTGCACAAAATATCATGAAAGACCACTTTAAACCACCCACTTGTACACATTTTTTCAGTTCTTTTCTAATGAAAATGTTGTTGAAATTTTAGAAATTCCACCATTTAGTGAATGAGACAAGCGTTGCATTATACCATTATGAACAACAAGAATATCAGTAAAGAAAACGTACAGAAAAAGAATGATGTCAATTTTATAGCCTATTACAATTTTACTAGGTAGGTAAATTATATTTGCAATAAAGGAAGACCTTTCAAACTTGCCCTCCCAAAAAAATTAGACATTTCCATGCAAATTTGTTCTAAGTCAGGAAATCCACTTAGAATCATCAAATCAACTTGACAAGTTAGTGATTTTTGGGATTGATTTTAAACTTGCAAATGTTTCAAATTGTGCAACGTTTGTACCTAGACTCAAACATAGTGGCAAGTAGAATTCCATCTCAAACATTTTATGCACACTATTATACCTTTTCATTAATATAATACGCACCAACCATGAATAATTCAGTGTCATTGCTTCAATCTAGGAGTCTGAAAGATTGAGAGAAATAAGACTGTCAAAACATATCTTCAATCTCTAAGTCCAACACAAGTAATAATGATTAGAACCTCCAAAGTTGGACATGCTTCCAATATTAGCTCAATTGTCTTGTCATTCAACTCTAAAGTATGAAAATTGAGTGTTGTCACATATGCAAAACCACTAAAATAGTCTAGTAGATTTGTGAGAAAGAAACTCTTGAGAATCAAAGATCTCAAGTTGTGGCATAGAAAAATAGAGTTAAAAATAAATAAATAAATTTGTTTGGGGATTCGATTGTGTATATTTTTTTAACATCAATGTTTTGGATCACACTCTATGATCTCATCATCGGGATGAGAGAAGCAAGAATAAAATATCAAAATTTGTTGACCTAGCCTCAACAGCCCATGGCTATACAGCCACGAAAATGCACTTACTTTACATTGCTTTTTCTAACTTTTAAAAAAATTAACTAAGTCTTCTCCTTCATATTGAAGTGCATTTTCGTGGCTGTATAGACGTTGCCATCTCAACAAGGGAGAATAAAAGAAAGTGAAAAGAAACACACAAAACGAAGTAGGGAAGGAAAAAATGAAAAAAATAAAAGAAAGTAAAAAAATAAATCAACTAAGCCACAAAACTAAAAAATAAATATGAAAAACAAGCAAATGAATTATGTCTATCTAAATTATGTATGCATGTATGTATGTGTATCATAAGTATAACAGTATCTTGCTTCTCTCATTCCGATGGATCCCGGAGTGTGACTATACTAAAACTAGCAGTTGCACGCTTTTGTACTTGCAAGGATAAGCCGATAGGTTATCGATAATAAAATTATTTTTAAAAATACAATCTTATGTGAACAAATTAGATTATTATTAATTTTTAATTTAAATAATATAATATTTACTAAAATCTTTAAAATAGATTGATAAATATTATTTATTTAAATTCAATTGATCGAATATGAAAAAAAAATCATCTAAAAAAACCACATAAAAAAATCTATTATGAAAAATTAATAAGAGAAATACAAAAACATAATATGAAAAAATAATGTCTCTAACAAATATTCAATTGACTAAATAAATTATAGAAACTTAAAAACGACATTTAAAGAAAAAACTAAACGAATATTTTTAAAAAATTAATTTTTTTTAAAAATTAAAACCTAAATCAATTTCAAAAATCAAAAGTTAAATAAATAGAGTTTTTAAAAAACCAAAAGTCAAATATATGGAGATCACAAGTAATTATTTTTTAAATAATTAGGAAAAGAAAAACAATAGTTAAAAGTGGAGATTTAAAATATAATCTTATCTAAACAAATTAGGGTATTAATAATTTTCAATTTAAATAACATAATATTTACTAAAATGTTTTAAATAGATTGATAAATATTATTTATTTCAATTCAATTTATCAAATATGAAAAAAATATTATTTAAAAAACCCAATAAAAAAATCTATTATGAAAAACTAATAAGAGAAATATAAAAAACTAATATGAAAAAATAGCAACGTTCTAACAAATATTCTATTGACTAAATAAATTATAGAAACTAAAAAACAATATTTAAAGAAAAAACTAAACTAATATAAATAATAAATTAAAATAATTTTTAAAAAAAAATCTAAATCAATTTTAAAAATCACAATTTAAATAAATAGAGACCACAACATGAGCTAATGTGGAGATCACAAGTAATTATTATTTTTAATAAATAGAAAAAAATAGTTAAAAATAGAGATAACAACTAGTAAATATCAAAATAAGAGTTAAAAGTGGAGTGAGATAAAAAAAAAAGGCTAATAAATAATTAACAGAAGGATTTACAATTTTCTGGTCAAACTAACAACTTTTTTGGCCAAACAACTTTTCTGTCAAAAAATTAATTTCCCACAAATAGTGCTAAATAATAAATTACATACTAGTAAAATATTACAATAGAGATATAACAAATATTTTATTAGAAATGACTTGCATTCATGAATGTAATTAACGTTAAAAATTATTTTAAATAGAAAAATAAGATGAAGTTATTTTTATTTATTTTAATTGAATTATAAAATAGTATATTCTTATTTTTATTTTTATAAACAAAATTGTTATAAAATATTTAAAATGACTATATTTATAAATCTAATTCAATTTAAGAGTAAAATAGACTTGAAGTAATTTTTATATTTTAAAAAAGATAAAAAATAAAACTATAACTAAAAATTATATTAGGCAAGAGCCTACAACACAACGGTAACTTGTGAGCCTCTCATGTGGGAGGTCTTGGGTTTGAATTCCTTTAACACATAAAAATAATTAATTACAACAAATAACAATGATGAATCTAGGCTTCGATCATTTACCAATCAAATATATATATATATATATATATATATATATATATATATATATATATATATAATAATGTTAAAAACTTAGCGATTCTTTTTTATGATTAATTTATTCTATTCAATACAATTTTTAATGATCTCTTACAATTGTTACAATTATATCAAGACTTTACCAACTCAAAATTTGATTTCAAACTCCAATTTACTTTAAAAATATTAACACTAAATAATGTCACTTGGAAGGGAAGGACACATACTATCAGGCAGGACATGGGGATAGGATACAACATCTAGGCAGGGTAGGAATCAACATGACTTTTGACAATGCAAATAAGTTGCACTATCGCTAGTACCATTAAACAACTGGTGAATTGTGTAATGCATATTGGACAACTATTGCAAATTGTGCAATAAACTCTCTAGATAGAGGCACATGGGAAGTGTTTATGTAGCCATGAGACTAGAAAGCATATCTAGGGGGGCGTTTATACTTTTTTTTAAAGAGGTCTCCTTTTGTCCTTGGCTCTTAGTCAAAGAGGTTCACTCATTAAGGGTTGTGCTCCCATATTAGGTAGCTAAAAATATTTCGTAGAGGACCTCCATAAAAAACAAAATAAAAAACTATCCCTTGTTATGTTGTCAATATAGACTTTTGTCAAATCGTGTAATTAGATCAAGTGTACATTCTAATATATTTTAATATTTTGATTACTGGTAACTAATTTATTGGGGGTCGTGGGTGCATGGGTGTGTTATTATGTAATAGGAGAAGTTTCCTTCATCCTATAGTTTGATTAGTACACTTTTTGTTTCTTAAAAAAAAATTATACTAGCATATCATAAGTCTCAATTTTTTTTATAGTAAGACAATTATTATGTATCCTTCATAAAGATTGCAAAAGTACATTTCAATATGAAATAATTGTTACCAATGTAGAAAGTGGGGTCATATTGAAAGGAAATGCCATAATAGTTTAAAATTATGCAATCAAGTGAATGAGACTCTAGTTGAATCTATTGTGGATCTTGGGGAAATAAAAATAGGAGAGGAGGAGTTTAAATTTAAATAGATTGATGAAATAGAAATTGATGCAACCCATGTGACGAAGATTGACCACCATGATGCCTTGATTAGGATTGGCATTATTTGTCCATGTGTTGAGTTTGAAATTTCACTTCCTTCCATATCATCTGATGCAACTAAAGTGGTTTCTTCTACAACTAGGTTAAACATAGGAAATTGTAGAGAGTATCTCATGATGTGTGTGATAACACAGAAAACACTAGAGATCATTCATTATTGAATAAAGAATAATTAAGTGTGGCTTCACACTACCCTTCGAAGGCAAAGAGGAGTATAATTAACAACAACCTATTTCCACAATCTATGATATTATATTTATGCTTTTGGATAAGATTGTGTGTGAGTTAATTAACATCCACATTTCAGATCATACTCAATGATCCATCACCAGGATGAGAGGGCTAAGAATATAAAGTGATCCATTATCAAGAGTGTAATTGTCATTGTAGTGGTAGATTATGGATTTCGGACAACTAACAATGATTTGTAGAAATCACCATTAAATACTTGGGAAATCCAATAGTGAATGAAGATATGTATGGGGGAAAAAGAAACAATGAGGTTTATGAGATCCCTATTCCAATGAATAATGAAGATGCCCTATTACAGAAGAGTATTTTTTAAACATGTCAATTTGGTTATAGGAACAAAGAAACAAATTTTTTTTACAAGATAGGGTTGTTGTTGCACCAAAAGATCAACCTATCAATGCTTGATACAACTACTACACTTATAGAACATAGGAGGCAGTTAAGCCTTGTCACAAATTCTATAGGGAACATTGGCAATTAGTCCAACAATCCCCCCCTCAATGTTACTCGAGGAGATTCAAACCTATGACTAAGATTTGATACCGCTTGTTACAAGCTAGGGTTATTGTTGCACCAAAAGATTGACCTGTCAATGCCCAATACAATCACTAGACTTATAGAACAAAGGAGGTGGTTAAGCCATGTCACAAATCTTAAAGGGGAACATTGGAAGTTAGTCCAACAAAAGTAGTCTTTATGTTTTGAGAAACTGTGGATGCTCTACTAGATCTTGAGTTTCTAGAGAACAATAAAGGGAAAAAAAAGGAAGAAAACTAAAGAATTTTCTACTGATCAGGGTAATTCTCTAAAGTTAGAAAAGGAATCATCTACAAAAATTTACTTATAGATTTCCAACATTAAGAAATTGGAATTGAAAGAGTTTAAAACAAAGGGCAGATGGGACACATACATAGCTAGAAAGGAATCCAAAAAGGTAGATGAAGTGAACTTTCATGGTGACTCTACAAAAAAGTAAGGCATATAAGTGTTATAATCTCAAATTGAAAAATTCAGCTGAGACTGCTAATATTAAGGTTTATGAGATATTTCATATTCAAGAAATAATCTATGATTATGGGTCAAATAATAAAGATAATCAAGCACCTAAGCATCAAAACCAAAATTAGAATCAAAATTAGGATCTAGAAGCAAAAGATTTCTCTAAGATTAAAAATGGGATACATGTATGTATTAAAGAACAAGGGAAACTTCTAAAACTCTAGGGTACATGTATCATTGAATCATTCTGAAGGTCAAATCACTGGGGATACAAATGAAGGTATGTTGATAAGATCGGTAGGTAGTAATGAATTATGCTTGATTTCATAAGTTGAACCTAAGACTATAGATGTAGCTTTTGTAAAAGATCTACAATGCACCTTTATTTGTATGTATTATAAATTCATTCTTGTATTGTACTTAAAAGGAAGTACAATGAGTGAACTGATAGGTAGGAATTCATGATTTGATATGGAGGAATTCGTTGGCCTCCTTCTCCTTCTCCTGCTTCATCCTCCTTTACCTTCACCTCTTATTCTCCTTCTTTATATTCTCTTCCTTTTTCATCTCTCCTCATATATGTACATATTCATCACCCTAATCATTTAGTTATTAACATTTGTAAATAAGAAATCATATTGAAGATGAGTATAGTATTTATTTTAGGGTGACCGCAAGAAGTTGGGTTGCAATTCCGCGGAAGTCAGATCCGCGAAATTGTACTTCTCAGAAACAGGTACCCGATTTTTTAAAAATCAGGTACCTGTTTCTAAAATTAGGCTTCGGGCACTCGACCCTAATTTTAAAAATTGGGCACCCGATATTTAAAAAGGATCGGGTGCCCGAGCCGCTTAACTATCAGGCACCCGCCTTTTTAAGAATCGGGTACCCGATTGCTTAAAAATCAGGTACCTGATTGCTTAAAAATCGGGTACTCGATTTGTAAAACTATTAAAAGCCACTTTTTTGGCATTTTAGAGGTCATTTTCATGACCTCAAAAATGGGAGCCCGCTTAGAGACGCATACGGGAGCCCATTTCTCAGCCCTACCGACTACCCCCTTCCTGCTAGTTTTTGATACACAGGTATTTTAATATGTTTTATACTATTTTACTTTTTTTTTTTTCAATTTTCAATTTAATATGTATGTTAATTTATTGTTTTTTCACTTCTCATATGCACGTAAAATTGTAAATTTACATTGTTAATGAACTTAAATGTTTAAATTTTTGTATTTGTTAATTAAAATATAGTTTCGTAAATGTTTATTTAAAAAATTATTATTTTAGATGTTTTGAAATGTATTTAATTTATGTATTTATTACAATGTTGAATGATTAGATTAGATGTAAATTTATTATTTAAACATGTAATTTTACAAATAAATATAACCTCGACCTAAAACCATATAACCTTGACCTTGTTTTAACTATAACCTCGACCTAAAACCATATAACCTCGACCTTGTTTAAACTATTTAACCTCGACCTAAAACCATATAACCTCGACCTTGTTTTAACTATAACTTTGACTTAAATTTATTGTTTAAACTATAATCTCGACCTAACCATATAAATAAAACCCTAAACATATTATAAAATACTTAATCACATAACAGTCGGCCAAGGGATCCAAACAAAAAACTTATAGTATTTAAAATGATTTTACTTAAATTGTATTGTACTTTATTTCATGGATCGAAAATGGATGATGTAAACTATTTTATAAATGTATATTCTTTCAGCCTTTCATACCCTGTGACATGTAAAGTGGATGATTGTGCATTCCGAATTAATTTGCCAGGTGGCATTCAGAACAAATGTATATAAATTATTTAAATGGATTGAACAGAAGTAGTTAATATGAACTTTCATGTGGACACGTTATTTATTTTACTTTTAGTAGTTTATAATTATTTAAAAATGAAATGTAAATGTGCTCATTAAGGAATGCAATCTCTTATGTTTTTTATAAATGTAAATTATTGTGTGTATGTTATTGCTTGCTTGGTAAAACTTTTGATTAGTTCTTTGGATCCCTTGGCTGGGCGTCATTTAGGATTAAAGTTCTATAATGTCAATTTGTATTGAATTTAACTCTAATCATAACCCTTAATATCATCTTAACCTAAGTAATCTTAATTTTCTAAAACCTACACCAGGTAATATATAAATAATTAAATAACTTTCCTATCTTACCTTGAGTACTAATTTTATAAATGTCAAACCCTAAGATTGAAAGGTAACCCTGGCCCTTAACTAATTAATATTATAATTATTTAAACCAAATTGAATTAAACCATGATCATAAACCTAATTATATATTCCAACTTAAGAGTAGAAACCTTGAATTTAACCTTAAAAATCCTTTCCCCAACCATTAACCAAATTGAACCATTACCCTAGAAGATTGAACCAACTTAATTCAATTTATTAACTCTTGTCCTAATTGAAACCTAAGCATGTAAACCTAATCAAATAGTACAAACCAAATTGAACCCTAATCCTAAAACTAATTAAACATTGATATCAAGGTCTCAAAATGATACATCATAAAAAAATTAGAAGAGACTTGAATGAATCGGGCATCTAATTAAGTAACCCTCCCTGACCATCAAGAGGTGGAGGTGTCCACATCAGTGCGAGTACGAGCTTGGACTAGACCCTTAGATGGGTAGCCTAAATGTTTATTACCTTTGCAGAATGGAAGGCCACATAACAAAATATTGCCTTATTCTATAAAAATAAATACCCACCCCCTAGTGATATATATAGTAAGATCTTTTTCCTAATTTTACTATCAATCTTTTTGGTTAGAAGACGATGATAGTTCAAAATGATTTAGAAGATAGGGATAAAATGAGAACCATCATTCCTAGAATGAAGATGCATTATTCCAAGTGATAAACCCATTTCTATCATAAATAAACTCTTCCATCCAAAAAATTAGTAATGAGAAATCCCTACGTCAAGTAATCAATGGAGGGCTCATAAAATTGATCAAGTGATCAACAGAGGGCTCATAAAATCCCTAGGTCAAGTAATCAATTGATCCCCAAGGGGAGATAAGAATCTCATTAAAAATTAGAGACAGGACACTCCTAAATGCGTATCATACAAAATAATTATTGCCAAGGTCTTAGCCTCTAGACTAGAAGATATCCTACCCAAGATCATTAACCCTACAAAAAAGTGTTTTTTTAAGGATATTTATGCATATTGGAGAACTTGATAACCTATTGGAAGACTTTGGATTGAGAAACATTTCTAGGATAGAGTGTAGGCATGCTCAAGTAATTGATTATGAAAATGTCTACAAAAAGGTGGAATGGAGTTTCACTATGATGATGTTGCAAGCCCTCCATCCAATATTAAATGTCAAATGGTGTCCTCTCTTATGATTGGTGTCAAGGTTTTAGTAAAGAAATTAATGGGGTTAGATCATAATTTTTAGGACTCTCTAGAGATCAATTATGAAAGGGTGTCCTCTTGCATCCTCTTTATTTTTTATTGTTGAACATTGACTCATTACATTATCTCCTTAGAGATAACCAATTGTCTCTAAAAGTTAGAGGATCTACTCTCCAAATAATTAATAAGTATTTAATGTACATAGTTTGTTGATAATATATTTGTATTCTTTTTAAGCTAGAAGAGTGCAACACGAGTCATTTAATGATCAAATTGGACCTCTTTTCTTTGTATCTGGTAGTAAGATTTATATCTCTACATCTATCTTATTGGGGCTAAATATTGAGTCCCCTACCTTGTGTAGTAAATATGGTATTGGATGGAGATTTCATAATTAAGTGGTTAGGTACCTAGGGATTCCATCTATAGTAAACCCTAACATATAAATGAAATGTGTCTTTATATCAACAAGAAAATCTTTGGAAAACTCAACAACTGGAACTCTAATTATCTCACTTTGGTTGGTAGAATTCAAGTATGTTAAAAGATTCTCTCCTTGAATATTGGGTGTAAGTTTGTCTTCTTCCTGCTCATTTTATTTAAATCAATTTGGTCTTCCATATAAATCTATTAGGACCATTTCGTGGATAGCCAAGGGATTACTTTGGCAATAAAATGGATAGCCAAAGCTTCATAAGGTAATGAATTATGGATTATGATTAGAATTAGGATTATTATACATGGTTAGGGATAGGGTTCACAAGTAAATTAGTTCATTACCTGACATGATCTACACTTATAGTTTGCAAGAAGGTTTTCAACTTGGTGCCATACTCTATTTTTGAGATCTTCTGAAATTGCTTTTGTAAGAGATGTTTATCTCAATACTTGTATATGTACATAATATGATGGTGCTTCCCCATACATATATACTCAATATACTTTACACATTATATGCAACTTCCTATATTTTCACCTTTACATCTTTTCCCCCTTTCTAATGTAAATTCCAAAGGTGAATTTTACATGGTTATTCCAAAATGTGACAAGAAGTCAGAACATACCTTTAGAATTAGTGGCATTGTCTTGTCCCAGTTTTCTTGTAACATCTCAAGTGTTTATGTGCAATGTAATCTAAACTTCTGCTGATAATTCTATCATCTGATCAACAATGGAGAAATTGTTAGCATGTGCTCTATGACATGAGTGTTTTCGACACCTTTCTAGAGAATACTTTTTATTAGCCAACTACTTTTTGTAGAACTAAGCGGATAATAGTTAGGATTCAAACTACAATCATAAATATTTTTTAATCAATTCATAATTCTATCTCTAAGCTTTCATTAGATAATTGTAACCTTGACTCTCGTCTTAGGACCATAAAAAATATCCGATACAGGTAAATATAATTGTAACTAAAACCATAATCCTAGGTAAGTTCCCTAACATTAAAGGATCGCAATCATTATAATAATCTTAAGCTTAGCCATCATGAAAACTGTTAACATAACAAAATTGTAAACCATAACCTTGTCATAATCTTAACTTTGTTTCATCCTGAGACATGAACATGTATAATCCATAATGAGTTCATACTTAAAAATTTAGTATTTAATGTTTAATTTGACTTAAGTGTTTAACTTTATTTATAATTTAATTGATATAATTTTAATAAAGATATGCGCATTTATATGGATCTAGTTGATAAATTTTAGATTTAAATTTTATTAAATAGTAATTTTGTCATACATGTATTATGTTGTGATGTATTTTTTATGTGTTTTATGTTTTATGTTGTTTAAATATATATGCAGATTATATTTGATGGACCCACCGCCACCCCCTCCCCGTCCCATACCCCCACCTCCACCACCTCCATCCCCACCTCCACCTCCACCCCCACCCACACCTCCACCACCCACTGCGGATGAGCTCCGCGAGACCATGAGGCGTAACCTCAACGACCTCATGAGTGATATAGAGGCTATCTGACGTGAGAGGCACCCCCCCCCCCCTCACCTACTACCTCTTGCAGATAGCATGCAAGGCGTGGTTGACTCCATTCATCATTTTGATGTAGACATCGATTCATTTAGATCATGGAGGGAAAGCATGTGTGCCTTCTACTCTGATGGCTTATCATATAGAGAGGTTTATAACCTACATATAGGTAAAGGAAATTTTCAACATTATTTTGTAAACCCTAAGACGGGTGAACCAATTAGTGACAAGAAGCCTCACATTTCTATTAGGTGGTGTACACATCTACGCATAGTAGCACATTTTTGGGAGCGGTGGTGGATGGTATTTGACCATCCACCACATGCTAATCATGAGGTGCCCATGTACTTCCTTAGGAATTTATGGGCTGAGTTTGAGTTGGGTTTGAAACCCAACTATTTTGATATGAAAGCATTTCAGGGGGTTGGTAGAGGGATGCCTCAGGATAGGCCTAGGGCAAAGCTGAGTGACAGAACGAGAAACTGCAGGCGAGCTGAGCCCCTTGTACCTCTTCTTGCGCCTATTGTGCCTGCTCCTCACCATCATCATGCGATTTCATCTGCTTTTACCCATTTGATTGCCCTTTCGGGCAATTTAGTATAGCAGTGGACGCAAGCGGTACATGCTCCTCCACTTGGACATGTTTGTACTAGCTGTGGAGGCATATGCACAGGCCCCTAGAGCGATCTTGGTGTAGCACACGATGGCCATTATGCTGAGGGTGCAGATTTTGATGATGATGTATACGCTGCCCGTGGTGATGGTAGTGACGAGATAGACGTGTCATCATTTGTTGACCTCATGCAACAGGGAGAGCCTAGAGAGAGTCAAGAGCAGCAGGTAAAATTTTAATTTCAATATGAATATAAAGTGCACATAATTATTTACTTTCTACATATATGTGTAATTGTATTAACTATATTAATTTTTACTTTTCAAATAACAGAGGATGGATGACACTATTCCTCCTAGGAGGCAATATAGTCTTTTTCCGAGACCTACAAATGTTGGCGTCCCTTATACGGTATGCACTTTGAATTACACTGTAAAAATGTACATTCAAATTCAAATTTAATAACATGTGCTCATATGTTCTTTTTATTTGATTTTGTAGGGATTGTCTGCATCTACACATACTGATGTTAGTACAAGTCCTACTCCAGTTACCATTGAGGCACAGCCTCAAATACATGTGGTATGAACTTTTGACTGAAGACAAATAATTTGTATTATTTTTATGTATGTACATTATTATTAACTTATAATCTGAACAATTTTGACTCACATGTATATATATTTTATGTGTTTTAATTTTACGAACAGGAGCATGGATATCATACTCATCCATACAGGCCTCGGTATAGTCTATTTTTGACTCCATCTTATGACTATCGTGCTAGCATACCTATAGACACATCTGTGACATTGGCTACCACTCAGGTATGATATATATACATTATATATACATGTTTAATTTATAGTGTATAAAAAATGTAGTGTACAAATTATGTACTTTGTAATTATATTCATGTATATTTAATTTTGACTAAACGTTTATGTATCCATAATTTTAGGAGTACGTCACCACGAGTGTTGCTGAGAGCACAGGAATTAGCCAGATGGAGGTACCTACATCGTCATTTGAGGTCAGTATTGTGATTTATGTACATAATGTATAGTTTATTATGCTCTAAAATCAAATTTAAAAAATGTATGTATTGTAAATTACAGGACCTCACCACTGCTGCATTTGGTAGTTTTGACAGTGTGCCTCCTCCCATTACTAAGGGACGCCCATCTCATGTGTTATAATTTATTTTATTATGTAGTGAATATTTAATTTATTTGCAAGCTAGATTTTGAGACCCATTTCAATTAAGCAAGTACATGATGAGACGTGCCTCCTGTTACACAAGGTGATACATCTACCTCACAGGGTGTCCGACATGACGAGACGACTCATATTACACATGATGATCCATCCGAGTCCTCTTCGCGTGGAGCAAAGAGGACATTTGATTAGATAGATTAGGTCTTGTTGGCACCTATAGATTGTGTTTTTATGATGTGTGTGTGTGTGTGTGTGTATATATATATATATATATATATATATATATAATTTATGATGTATGTACACTTTGTGTTAGGATAGTTAAAATTGTATGTTAGACCATGTACTATTTTTTTATGATTTCTTATCATGCTTGTGTATGTAGTACATATATTACTATGTTTCACCATGTTTTAAGTATATTCAAACCATTTTCTTTATTCTGACATATTTTATTCATGAACATATGACACATTTTGTAAGTATATATGCAAGATGAACAATAATTTTAACTATCTATAGAGCATTATTGGATAAATATCACATCAAATTTATGCATTGAGATAATTAATACAAATAAAATTGACCTACTCGATTAAAAAATGTATTGATAACGTACCTAACAATGTATCATAAGTGATCTTAATGTGTTGTTTGGTAATGTAAGACTCATTATCACCTAATAAGACCTATTATGTGGTAACTTAAACATATGAATACCTATCATTTAACGTATAACAAACATAATGACTTATTAGGACTCCCATGTCCCCTTAAGACGCACATGTATGGATAACATACCTAACAATGTACATCATGTAAGTGATCTTAATGTGTTGTTTGGTAATGAAAGATATAATCAATACAATGAATACAATGAGTAATGATCTTTAAATTATCATGTGCAAGTCACTTGTTTTTAATATTACAATCAATAGTAATTTGAAACTTCAAACAAACATTAATTTAAACATGCTTGAATGTAAAAGTAATAGAACAAAATAGGAGGTCATTACTTAAATTGACAATTAATTTATAATAATTTATCAAGTGCACATACCTTTAACTTTCAAATAGAAGTAAACTCTCATTTTTGAATTAGTTTGTACAACATATTTCACAATATATGTAAGACAATGTCAATGATATATTTATAGTTCACTGAACTCATTTGAAACATAAAATTGGTTGAATGCATCTCTTCAAATGAGGTCCTATAAAATAAAAATGTAAAACAAAAACACACATGTTAATAAACACATAAATTAATATTCAAGGTATTTGAACTATGTAAATATATATGTGTAATTTGTATGTACTTACTATGTGAAATTGCACAAGATGTTGATGTTCGATCCACTTTAACACTTAAATTTGCATAAATTGTAATTGAGACCTGAATAAGACGTATATAAGTTCTCTAAATTGGTATTGACAACACAAACATACATGTAATTAAATTATATAAGTACATATATATATATAAATAATACAATAATGAAAAAACTTACATGTGTTTGATTTAAATGTAGTCATCCCACTGTACCATCTGCATCCTCTCTCTTTTGCAATGCATCTATGATTGTCTCGTGCTCGTCCATTGAAATTGTCCATAATACCTTATTGGCGGGTCTCCCTTTGTACCTTTCTAATTCGATATTTGTTGCCACATCCAAATGAGAATAGTGTAAAATCTTCTTTTTAGTTTGGTAGTCTTCAAATGCTGGCAAACCATTTCTTCTTGTTAGGTATCTACGTAGCCAAGTGCCAGCTACAACAACAGACCTGATTGGATACTCAAAACCATCATCGTCCACTTGATGACATGTCATTTTTTTCTTAGGTTCCACACATCTAGCTAGCCAATACTCAGTCTGTTCATCATTATCACTAGGTGCAATAATAGCATAAACATGTCCTACAAGATAAAATAAAGTATAGAAACACTTTAATCACTCGTGTACATATGCAAATTATATAAATTGAAGCATGAGATCACAAAAAAATCTAATTAAATTGTGCATACCAGGTTCTATGAGGTCTGAAATACGATCATAGTCTTCTGATGCAAAAGTAACATTCTGGCCTTCATTTACTATATCATCTTCAAAATGCGTGTCAGTAGGTGCTAATGATCTTTGTTGCCAATCTTCAAACCATTCTATATTCTCACATTCTTCCCATTCACCTGCAAGACAAAATTGACAAAAACAAGCAAGCTCTCGGGAGTCCATATAGTCCAAGTGTTAGAATCTGAACTCCTAAATGAATGCCATTTAGCTGAACCACTAATTGTATCACAATCATATCTTGAAGGGATATTATTTTCTTCAACTAGGTAGAAGGAATGTTTGATTGTAGAGTTTTGACTTGATCCCGTGTATAAATATTCGTTACACCATTCGACAATCTCATGTGCATTTTTGAATTTAGCTCTTTCCTCGAATTTTAATTGCTCTTTATTAAGGGCTCTCTTCACACATGCACCAGCACCATCATGTTCTCCTTTACCATGTCCAGCCTCCAAAAAACTCCACACATGTTGGATGCTAGTTTTCTTATGTGTCCTACTCAACCAATAGAACATTCTAGCATTCTTGAATTGTCCTGTACAATTATCTGACCATATCCAATGTTGTGTCATTTGAATTTGTCTCTCTTTTAAATTATCATAAAAGACCTTGAAATAATATTGAAAAAACTCATATGAATGGAGTTTATTATCACTTAAATAAAAATGGTACTCTCTCAATATTTTTGATCCTCCTCTGTACTATCAGGTGCATGCCTATAAACTATATGAACATAAATTGTTACTTGCACTGAATTGTAATATTGTGGTTGTACCTCTTCTTGCGGTGCAAGTGTGTAGTTCTCTGCAAAGTCAACAACTGAAAGTATAGTACCAATTGGAAATGTATTCTTACATATGCGAAATTGTCCATCAAGCCATCTAGAATATTGAGAGTGTTTAACATATTTTGGTATGATCACACTCTTAAACTCATCCATAAATGTATGACAACTAACTTTATCTGTAACTAGATCACACCTTCTTCCAAACTTCCCATCCTTCAATGGATGTTCAATAGTTTTGAATCTTTTTACCTCAACTAATTGTTGTCCAAAAGTAGTCAAAGCATTTTCATGCAAACATTCATCTAACAAAGAAAGATTGCCACACATATCACATGTACTAGAAAGACATGCATTGAAAAGAAAGTATTGATCATTAGGTGGCTTACAAAACAAACCTGATATGAAATCTTTTATAGTTTGAGGTGGTATTTTTATACCACATTCTTGCAACATTTCTTTACTATGCATGGTACCACATATAAATTGAAATACATCATAATGGTAACGAAATTGAATATGAGTTTTACAACAACATGTTATTCTTTCCTTGTTAATCCTTACATACCATGGTTTACACTTTTCAAAAGATCTTTGACTAATAGTAATATTTAATACCTTACCATCTACAAATTTTTTAAACAATTCAGTTTGAGTCATGTCCAAAAGGTGTTTAGGATGTGGATCACGTATTTTTGACCCAATTCTCAATTTAAGAACATCTCTTGAATTAGGTGATACTCTTGTATTATCATGCCAAAAAATTTCAATCAAACTTTTGATTTCACTAGTAAGTTTCATATCACATCTTAGGAGTCTACCACTAGAAGTCCATAAAATATTTGCTGGATCACATTCAAAGTTAACCCTTCTCTTTACAGCTCTTTCTAAAGTCTTACGATTCACATTAAGATATCCACTTATGTTGGTAATCAATCTTTTGTCACATGTTGATTTGTTAACTAAAGCTGTTGTTATTGCTCGTCGTGCTGCATTCTTATTTTTAGATCGACTTCTCTTTTCAATAACATCAAAGGCACTAGCAACAGTGGATACAACTTTTTTTAAAGACTCATTTTTATTCTTGGGTTTTGCATACATTCCCAACCTTCTCATTACTTTTTGCATTTTAGACATTTTAATTAGTTGCAACATTAGCTGACATTGAAACCCAAATTTCTTATTATAAAAAAAATGCCTATACAATCTATTAGCATGTGTCCTAATTTGTCTCCATGAAACCAATCCCTCAAGATTATCTAACACATCATTAGGAATATGAAAATTATGTTCAGACACTTTACTATCATCCTGACATGTTTGTTCAGTAGTTGGTGTTTCTATGTCTACATTCATGCAATTTTTATTTTCAGACACTTTACTATTTTCACTGTTATTTGGGATTTGAATATCATTTTCAAATTTTTTTGGCATTTATTTTGGGGCAGGCATTTCAATTGGAGTGTTTTGTGCATGATCGTTTGACAATTGCTTCTCATGAAGAAAATCTAAATCGTTTAAATCGTAACCTGCTTCTAAAAAATCACCAATTTCATCATGAGAGAAAATTCGAGGGTTTGGAGACACACCTGTATTGAACGCATAATTAGAACTGAATTTTCTTGTATTGGGTTCTCTTCTTTGACTTCTTCATCCATCGTGGTATCTTCAATGTCTTTCTCCTTTGAAACATTGTGCAAGTCTCTAATTCTCTGTCTTCTCTCTTGTTGACGTTGTACTTCATTCTCTTTATTTGCTGCAATCTCCTCATCTGTCAAAACTCTTGCTTTCTTCTTTCTTCGTTGTTTTGATCCCATGTTTGCACCAGTTTTGAATTTGAATCAGTAGCCTACAAATTGTATAAGAGGAGAAGAAAATAGAATAAGCGTGACAAAATTCGGTGTTGCAGGTCGAAACTGTTGTTCAATCATTTCAATCATTGAAATTGGGTCGGTGGGGCAGCTTTTGGGGCCCAACGGGTACCCGATTTCTTAAAAATCGGGCACCCAATTTTTTAAAACTCGGGTACCCGTTTACAAATCGAGTACCCGATTTTTAAAAAATCAGGTGCCCGATTTTAAAAAAGTCAATATAACGGTTTAAAGATATCGGGCACCCGATTTTTGAATTAAAAATCAAGTGCCCGATTCGTGAGACATGAGCAGGAATTTGGCATGGCTCCCAACTTTTGCATGGGGTTTTGCCTTGGGGAAAGGCATGGCATAGGCTTGGTCCCACCAAGCTATGCCTTTGTACTCCTTTTTTTTTCTAAGGCATTTAATCGACAATTTCTGATATTGTCATAATTTTTTTATAGTCATTCCTATTGAATTTTTTGACGAGACAAAAACCTATTATAGGTCTTGCTGTTCTGATTTCAAAAATGTAAATTTTATAGTGTTATTAGTTTATTTTCTATTTTTCCATTATTTATTAATCAAAACTATCTCCTAAACGTTAAAAAGTGACATTCACTAAAACTTTAATAACTTTTTTATTTTATACTTTTTCTTAAATTAATTTATATGTCATCAATCTACATACAATTCTTTTGATGTTAAAATTTTTTTTTGAAAAAAGTGAGATTTTGATCAAATTATGTGGTCCATACACGAGAGGTTTTAAAATTTACCTTTATAGCCAATTAATAATTAATAATAATAAAATTATTCAATAAAAAATTAAGAAAAAATATTGTCATCAATCTTAGGTGTATTAGGTAACTCCCTTTAAAAGGATTTGCAAAAATTCATTTATTTGTGTCAAATTATGATGTCCGTACACGAGCATGGTATGGTCCTGAAACGGGCATTTTAAAAAAGTGGTTTTTAAAGATCCATACCAAAAAAAAATCTATCCTATGGGTGCACAAATAAATTACATATTCAAAAACTAGATTCCAAACACTAAAAAATTTATTTCTGGAGTTTTTTAATATTCAATCTCTAAATACCTCAAATTTTGACATCAATTGACAAAAAATTTCAAAAATAGGAAAAACACTTCCACTTTTTGGCCAAAAGTGAGACCCAACTTCTTGCATTGACCCTTTAAGCGTAATATTTAGTGTAATTATATATTGATAGGATAAACTAAATTTATTATATTATATTGCATAAATGGAAAACTATAATTCAAATAAAATTTACTTTGACAACCAAGAATAAAAATTAAATTAATATTTAAATAGAAAATAAATCTAATATCAATCATTTGAAATAGATAATTATTTAATTTTAAGATTCTTAAATCTATTAAATAGTTGTTCTAAACTACCAAATATTTTAATAATAATAAAAAATATTTGGTAAGTTTAAATTTTCTTGTGCTACTCCATTAACATCTAAATAAATTGTGAAGAGTTGTAAAGTAAAATTACATGGAATTGATATTTAAATAATTTTTGACTGAATTCAAACTATTTATTCTCTTATTTTGTGTCTAAAACACTTCCAATTTTATAAAAGGAAATTACTAAGCATGACATCTCTTCATCCTTAGCCCAACATTTATTGATCTAGGACCATTAGATTTTGTGGGATTAACCTGCTCATAAACTTGGGCCAGTATACTATACTTATTTTGAAATATAAATTGGATCTTGATGGAGTGTTAGTATTAGACAAACAAAAATAAAAATTACATGCAAACAAAACCAATAAAAAAAGGAATAAAGCACACATAAGAGAACACAAGACACAAATATTTAACATGGTTCACCCAATCCTTAGGCTACGTCCACCAAACAATGAGTCCAATATTCTTATTATCTGGTGATTTCACCCTAATTACAATTTGCAATCTCTTGTGACTTAGTAACATCATAAAAAGATATTATCTCATTATACATCATAAAATTCCTATCCCTAAGCTATTTTATACAATACTTATATTGCTTAAAAAATTAGGGCTAGGATATGTCATCTAATAGGAAAATAACCCTGAAATATTTTATAATCATAAAGTATTTTTTTGTCCTTGTGGGGTGATGCCCCTCAACCCACCCTGTATCGCAACAAGGAGTGCACCTAGGGATCTATTGAAGGACCCCACAAGGGGCACTACCTCTTGACCCCATCATGGGGGTGCTTCCCCCAAACACCCATAGAAAAAAAAATGGGGAGAGTCTATGTCAAATGAAGCAAGAACAATTAACCTTTAAGTCTTCTTAGGGTCCACATAACAACAATCTCCTACTCGAAGACTAATCAAACTCCACAAAATAACCTCTCACTTGGAGACTTATAATATAATTTGTATACATGCAGCTCCCATTGGAATGTAATAACGCCTTAGATTCTATTGTTCTTTTATTCTATTTAGTCTAGAAGACCAACCAAAGATGAAGATGAGTTCATCTTCTCTCTTGTCACTACCTTTGTAAACATATATGTTGGACTATCATCTCTATATATCTTTTTCTAAATTTAAATGTCCATCATCCAAAACTGGACAAATAAAATGGCACCATAGTTGTATGTGTTTTTTCTTTGAATGTAGAGAAAAATTCTTGGCAAGATAAATGAAACTCTGGCTATCTATAAATAGATCATTGTCCATCTATGGGTTCTCCAAATCTTCCATGAAGAATTAAAATTTGATATCATCTCCTTGGATTCCTTTGTAGCAACAACATAGTCTACCTCAATAGTTGACAAAGTATTCACCTTCTGTAATTGAGAAACTCAACTCATTGTTGTCCCACCAATAGTAAATACATAACTCATAGGACTCCCCCTAGTATCTAGATCCCCTACCAAATGTGAGTCAATATAGCCTTGTAAATTAGCAGTAGAGCCCCAAAAATGTAAACATTTATTGGATCCACGTCTCAAATATTTGAGAATCCATTTGATTGCATTACAATGCTCAATCCCAAGATGACTCGTATACTTGCTAAAAACTCCCACAACATGTGTAATATCTAGTCTACTATACACCATGATATGCACTAAACACCATAAATTGAAGAATAAGGTACCTTGGACATTTTATCTTCCTCCTCTTGTGTCTTTGGACACATCTCCTTTGTCAATTTCAATGACCAAGCAAAGGTGTGATGATAGATTTGGCATGCTCCATATGAAAATGTTACAACACCTTCTAAATATAATCAACCTAATAAGATAGAATTAATTTTTTTTTTTTCCTATTTCTACAAAAGTTCATACCAAAGATTTGTTTTGCTACCCCAAAATCCTTCATAGAAAATGAATGTGATAACTATTTTTTAAATCCCTTGATGTGATCCATGTTAGACCCATCTACAAGAATATCATCAACATATAAATATAAAATAATATTATTGTCATCATGCAACCTCTTAAAATAAATACAATGGTATAAGTGGCTTTGAATGTATTCATGCTCATTCATAAAATAATCACATTTAATATAGCATTATCGAGGTGCTTGCTTCAAGCTATATAAAAATTTCTTCAATCTACACACTAAATTCTCCTTACCTTTGACATCATATCCCTGTGGCTATTCCATATATATTTCTTCATCCAAATCACCACAAAGAAAATTTATTTTAAAGTTAATTTATTCCAAATGCAAATCTTTAGCAAATACAATACTTAGAGCAATGTGAATAGAAGTCATTTTAACAAATAGAGAAAGCATGTCATCAAAATCAATGCTCTTTTTCTATAAAAAATCTTTTACAACTAACATGTCTTTAAATATTTTCTTACCTCCATCCTCTTCTTTCCGCATGTAAACCCATTTATTCTATAAAGCTCTTTTACCTGCAAGTAACTTACATAAATCTCAAGTCTGATTTTTCAACAAGGAATCCATTTCTTCTGTCATTGCAAACTCCTATTGAATCTTTGTATCCAACTATAAATATTCATCATATCCTTTCGGTTCACCAACATCTATTAATAGAGTAGACTACAGAGAGGGCTAAAATATTTTTGGAGGTCTACTTATCATTTTGTACTATCTAACATTCACTACTAGGGTTTTTGGTATTTATTGTTTATGTTGTTGTGGAGCACAAGAGACTACTTGAGCATCATCATTTTAAGTATCAACTAGTACTACATGACAATTTTCTTTCTTTTCATACTGTTGTAACATATTTTTGTACAACACTTTCTTATTAAATATGACATCATTGTTTCTTACAATTTTATTAATTTCAAAATTCCAAAGTCTATAGCCAAATTCATCAATCTCATATTCAGAAAGTACACATTTCTTAGATTTAGTTTTCAAATTCGTTATATTTTCAGAATCTATATATGTGCAAATATTTCACAACTGAAGGTTTTGAGAAAAGAATAGCTCACATTCTTACATGTCCATGCTTCTATGGAATACCACAACCCAAATAAGTAGAGGGACCTCTATTTACTAAATATACAGTAGTATTAACATCCTCAACCCACATGTTTAAGGGTAGCCCAACATGCAACATCATACTCCTTACACACTCCATTATTATCATATTCATGCATTCAACAAATCTATTTTCTTGTGAAGTCCTTGAAAAAATCTTCTACCTATTAATACTTTTAGAGGAACAATACTCTTCAAACTCTTTGCTGCAATACTCGCCACCATTACCAGATCTAAGAGATTTTATTTTTTTGTTAGTCTCATTCTCAACCGAGCTTTTCTATTTCTTAAGAGTTTCAAGTACATTATATTTCTATCTAAGGAAATAAACCCATACTTTTCTAGTTGCATCATCGATAAATATAACATAATACTAAGAGCCACCAAGGGAAGATACCTAAGTTGGCCCCTATATATCTGTATGCACAATCTCTAATTTCTCACTTTTCTTTTCCTTCTCACTCTTCACAAAATTAACTCTTCTATTTTTCATACACACAACTTTCACTGAAATCCATATTGACACTTTTAGACTTGGTATAACACTATTTGAATGAAGTAGTTTCATACCTTTTTCAAATCATGTGCCCAAGTTGGTCATTCCATAGCATTTTTCTAGAATCTACAACAATTATTTGATGCTCTTCCTACTCAACTACAACAATTATTCTTGAACACTAATTTTTCTCTGAAATAATTAAAGTAGAAGAAACAATATAACCTATACAAATATATAAGATGCCTACTTTTATACCTTTTCCTACTACTAAGGAACCTTTTGAAACCTTCCAATTGGTATCATTAAAAGTAAATGTGCAACTCTCATCATCCACTTGCCCTATTGGAATTAAATTTCTACTCAACCTTGGAACATGCCTTACCTCTTATAGTAGTCAGTGATTCCTAATCTACAACTTAATCTTAATTATTCTATTTCCAACAATTTGGTAGGGTTTATTATCTCCCAAGTAAACTATCCCAAAAGCTCTTTGGTCATAATCAAGAAAAAACTTCTATGGGGTGTTGCATGAAATGAAGCCCCTAAATCTAAAACCCATGGATCATCAACATTTTCTATAGAAAGAAGTAAAGAATCCTCTTTGGGTTTTTTACTTACCACATTTCCTCCTTGTTTGTCTCCTTCATTATTCTTTCAAGATCGACAATCTTTCTTCTTATGACCTAGTTTCCCATATTACCAATGATCACTTAGTCCTCTAGATTAATACCTCTTTCCCTTTGATCTTTTCTCTTTGTTTCACATGATTTCCAAAATTCTTTCCTCTCTCATTCATTATGTCTCTGCTTTGTGCATTCAAGGAACTTCTTGATGTAGATCCACCTGAGATTTTCTTACAAGTTTCTTCACTTAGAATGACACCAATAACATCATCAAATTTTAAGGTATTAGAACTAGAAATAAAGTTACTCACAACATTACAAAATCAAGATAGCCCTAATTTCTTCATCAAAATTAAGATTTACAGAAGAAAACTAACTAGTAACTGTATAAAACTCATTTAAATGATCATCAATAGATCTGCCTTCTACCATCTTCATATTAAATAAATGTTTCATGAGAAATACCTTATTTGAAGTGGGAGGTTTTCTTACAACTTTGATAGGGTATCCATCAATTCTTCAGTCATCTTTACTTTTAGAATATTAAATGCCACTAATTGTGGCAGGCATAAATGACTACTTCCAAGCGTCTTTTAGTCCAACATATCCTAGTCCTCATTTGCCATGTTTGCTTCTTTCTTGGACTTTCCTCCCAATGGCCACTATAATTCCTTTTGACAAAATAGTCCTGCATTTGTATTTTTCATTACTGAAAGTTCTACCCATTAAACTTCCAAACCTTTAGCTTACCCTCATCTACCATCACTCCCACTCAATTATGAGACTCTCACTCAACCATGAGACCTTTTCATAGAGGATAATTGTCCAACAAGCTTGCTATAATATCACTTGCTAGGATTAGGGAGATAGTAATAACAATTACATACAAATATAACCAATATTAGAAAGGAATAAAGCACACATAAGAGAACATAAGACACAAATATTTAATGTAGTTCACACAATCCCTAGGCTACATCCACTAAATAATGAATCTAATATTCTTATTATTCAATGATTTCAACCTGATTAAACTCTGTAATCTCTTGCAACTTAATACCACCACAAGAAGCTACTATCTTATCATACATCATAAAATCCCTAACCCTAATTCATTTTATACAAGACTTATGTCATTTAAAAAATTAGGGTTATAATATGTCATCCAAAAGCAAAATAGCCCCTGGAAGATTTTATAATCATAAAGTCAATTTTGGCCTCATGGGGTGCTACCACTCATCCTTAGCCTGTATTGTAATAGGAAGTGTGTCTAGGTCTCTATCCTAGAACCCCCACAAGGGTCACCACCTCTTGACCCCATCATGGGAGCGCTACCCCAAACCCCTATAGAAAAACTTTGGGGGGAAACCAAGCCAAATCAAGCAGGAAAATTAACCTCTAAGTCTACTTAGCCTCTGCATAACAATATGAAGGGCACAATTTTTTTAAAACAAATCATTATCTTATTAAAACATTACTAAATTAGATTATTAAACAAGTGAAAATAATTTTTTTAATTGTCTAATATGGTCAAATTAAAAAATGATGGAATTAAATCATATGGTTGAAACTATGTGTTTCTTTATAATTTATTTTAAGTCTTTTGATAATTATCACGTGATGTTTTTATACGAGTTGTGTAGTGTTTAGTTGGCCAACTAGGATGTGCACCAGAGGCTTTTGATTTTTTTAATGATTATTTGACTGGATGTCATGATGTACTTTATGATTCAAAATTCAGAGTTATGTTTATGAGATTTATTTAATGAGCATTTATGATGACTTGGGTTTTGAGAACCAAATTATATTTTCAGGTTGCTTGTTATGAAACTAAAATTGATCATTATTATTTTGTGGTATGAGACACAATTGTAGTTTGTGAGTTTTGGTAAGGTAGTCTAGGTGCATCCTTGCAATGGGGGCCAAGGCCCAAAGTGGTTTCCAAGATAACTCATTTTAAGTTGTACAATAAGTGATAACATAGTAATTAAAATCTTTAGACACACATTAAAAAGATAAGCTATAGATATTGTCTTTCCCATGCCTTGAGTACTTGTTAAGCTAAGGATTGGAATGGGATGATATCTAGTGAGAGGTATGACTAGTTTTCCTCATTTTCATGAGAGGGTATTCTAGTTCTACATGTGTCATGTTAGGTCCAAAGTGACTAGTCTAGGGTAACTCAACACTTAAGAGTTTGCGGTATAGTGAGAGACCAGTATAGGGTAACTCAAGTAGTTGACCGTGTGATGACACTCCTTAGTATGTAGCTTAAGTCTCCTTCATATTTGTTATATTTTCCCTTGGTGGTTTACTTGTTGGATGTTACATTTGGTGGTGCAGTTATTGTGAGTTGTTCTTATCATTGGAGTTATTATTGGTGATTTACTCTCATTTATGATAGTTGTTTATGGGTATGTACAGGATCATGGTGTGCCAAAAAGTGGCAATGTGAAAAAAATAGAGTTTGAACACGTCTAAAAGCGCTTCGAAATCCGCTTTGACTTTTTTTCACCTATCCAGGTACCAAACCTGGAAAGTAAGGCCCAAGCCTTATCAAATATCCGATTTGAGATCGAATATCCGATATGAAATCGGATATCGAATCTCATATCGAATATCGGATCTCATATCGAATATCGGATATGAGATCCGATATCCGATATCGGCGGCATAAAAATTGGAGGGAAAAGGCACAAAAATTAGAGGGAAAAACAAATTTGTAAGTGATATAACTAATTTGAGTTATGAAATATGTAAAGATATAATATATAACCTATAAATATATAATATAATAACATAACTATTATATATAAAATAATATATAATCTATATATTATATAATAATATAATATAATATTATATATATATATATATATATATATATATATATATATATATATATATAACATAATGTAAAGATATAATATATAATCTATTAATATATAATAATATATAATGTTGTTATTATTATTATTATCTATAAATATAATATATATTATTATAATATATTATTATTATTTTTATTATATTTTTATTAAATATAATAACGTTCTATATTATATATATGTTATTAATACATATTATTGTTATTATCATATATAAATTATAATCTATAATATATTATTATTATTATTATTATCATATGTAAATTATAATATATAATATATTATGTTATTATTATTATAATCTATAAATTATATATATATGATTGTTATACTATATTATTATTATTTTTACAATATTATTTCTAGTGGAGTCATTTATATGGGTCAAAAGGGCTCACAGGATGACCTATGACCCCTTTCGACACATTTCATGACGACATATGCCCCTAAGGGATCCTAGGACCCCTAGGGACATATTAGAATAGTTTATATGGGTCGAAGCGGGTCACAGGATGACCTATGAACCTGTTCGACATATTACAAGATGATATTTGTCCCTAGGGGTCTTAGGACACTTAGGGACATATTAGAATCATTCATATTGGTCGAAGGGGGTCATAGGGTGACCAATGGCCACCTTCGACACATTCCACGATGACATATGTCCTTAGGGGTCCTAAGATCCCTAGGGACATATTAAAATCATTCATATGGGTCGAAAGGGATCATAGGGTGACATATGACCCCCTTCGACACATTCCACGATGACATATGTCCCTAAGGGTCCTAAGACCCCTAGGGACATATTAGAATCTTTCATATGGTTTGAAGGGGGTCATATGGTGAACTATGACCCCCTTCGACATATTACATGATGACATATGTCCCAAGGGGTCCTAGGACACCTAGGGACATATTAGAATGCTTCATATGGGTCAAAGGGCGTCATAGGTTGACCTATGACCTCCTTTGACCCATTAAATGATGGCATATGTCTCTAGGGGTCCTAGGGACATATTAGAATCATTCTTATCGGTCAAAAGGGCTCATAGGGTGACCTATGACCCCCTTCAACCCATTAGATGACGACATATGTCCCTAGGAGTCCTAAGACCCCTAAGGACATATTAGAATTGTTCTTATGGGTCAAAGGGGGTCATAGGTTGACTTATGACCCTCTTCGACACATTACATGATGACATATGTCCCTAAGGGTCCTAGGACACCTAGGGACATTAGAATGCTTCATATGGGTCAAACGATGTCATAGGTTGACCTATGACCCCCTTCGACCCATTAAATGATGACATATATAGCTAGGGGTCCTAGGACCCCTAGGGACATATTACAATCGTTCTTATGGGTCAAAGGGGGTCATAAGTTGACCTATAACCCCCTCTGACCCATTATATGACGACATATGTCCTTAGGGGTCCTAGGAACCCTCGGGACATTTTAGAATGTTTCATATGGGTCAAAAGGGGTCATAGGTTGACCTATGACCCCCTTCAAACCATTAAATGACAACATATATCCCTAGGTGTCTTAGGAGCCCTAAGGAAATATTAGAATTTTCGACCCATTACATGACGATATATGTCCCTGGGGCTCCTAAGATCTCTAGGGACATATTATAATCATTCATATGGGTTAAAGGGGGTCATAGATTGACCTATGACCCCATTTGACCCATTACATGATGACATATGTCCTCACGGGTCCTAGGATCCCTCAGAACATATTAGAATCATTCATATGGGTCAAAGGGGGTCATAGGTTTACTAATGACCCCTTTTGACCCATTAAATGACGACATATGTCCTTACTTATTCTAGGACCCCTAGGGACATATTAGAATTGTTCTTATGGATCAACAGGGGTCATAGGTTGACCTATGACCCCCTTCAACCCATTAAATGATGACATTTGTCCCTAGGGGTGCTAGGACCCCTAAGGACATATTAGAATCGTTCTTATGGGTCAAAGGGGGTCATAGGTTGACCTATAACCCCCTTCGATCTATTACATGACGAAATATGTCCCTAGGGGTCCTAAGACTCCTAAGCACATATTAGAATCCTTATAATCGGTCAAAGAGGGTCATAGGTCACCCTATGACCCCATTTGACCCATATTACCCATTCAAATATATCCCTTGGGGTCCGAGGACCCCTAGGGACATATGTCGTCGTTTAATGGGTCAAAGTGACCTATGACCCCCTTTAACCCATAATACCCATTCGAATATGTCCCTAGTCCCTAGGCGTCCTAGGACCCCTAGAGACATATGTCATCGTTTAATGGGTCAAAGGGGGTCATAGGTCACCCTATGACCCCCTTTGACCCATATTACCCATTCGAATATGTCCCTAGGGGTCCTAGGACCCCTAGCGACATATCTCGTCGTTTAATGGGTCAGAGAGGGTCATAGGTCACCCTATGACCCCCTTTGACCCATATTACCCATTCGAATATGTCCTTAGGGGTCCTAGGACCCCTAGAGACATATATCATCGTTTAATGGGTTAACGAGGGTCATAGGTCACCCTATGACCCCCTTTGACCCATATGTACAATTTGAATATGTCCCTAGGGGTCCTAGGACCTAGAGACATATGTCGTCATTTAAAGGGTCAAAGAGGGTCATAGGTTACCCTATGACCCCATTTGACCCATATTACCCATTCGAATATGTCCCTAGGGGTCCTAGGACCCCTAGGGACATATGTCATCGTTTAATGCATCAAAGGGGGTCATAGGTCACCCTATGACCCCCATTGACTCATATGAACGATTCAAATATGTCCCTAGGGGTCCTAGGACCCCTAGGGACATATGTTGTCGTTTAATGGGTCAAAGGGGGTCATAGGTCACCCTATGACCCCCTTTGACCCATATGAACAATTGAAATATGTCCCTAGGGTCCTAGGACCCCTAGGGACATATGTCGTCGTTTAATGGGTCAAAGAGGGTCATAGCTCACCCTATGACCCCATTTGACCCATATTACCCATTCGAATATGTCCCTTGGGGTCCGAGGACCCTTAGGGACATATGTCGTCGTTTAATGGGTCAAAGAGGGTCATAGGTCACCCTATGACCCCCTTTGACCCATATTACCCATTCGAATATGTCCTTAGGGGTCCTAGGACCCCTAGAGACATATATCGTCGTTTAATGCATCAAGAGGGTCATAGGTCACCCTATGACCCCCTTTGACCCATATTACCCATTCGAATATGTCCCTAGGGGTCCTAGGACCCTTAGGGACATATGTCGTCGTTTAATGGGTCAAAGAGGGTCATAGGTCACCCTATGACCCCCTTTGACCCATGTTACCCATTCGAATATGTCCCTAGGGGTCCGAGGACCCCTAGAGACATATATCATCGTTTAATGGGTCAAGAGGGTCATAGGTCACCCTATGACCCCCTTTGACCCATATGAACGATTCAAATATGTGCCTAGGGGTCCTAGGACCCCTAGAGACATATGTCATCGTTTAATGGGTCAAAGAGGGTCATAGGTTACCCTATGACCCCATTTGACCCATATTACCTATTCGAATATATCCCTAGGGGTCCCAGGACTCCTAGGGACATATGTCATCATTTAATGGGTCAAAGGGGGTCATAGGTCACCCTATGACCCCTTTGACTCATATGAACGATTCAAATATGTCCCTAGGGTTCCTAGGACCCCTAGGGACATATGTCGTCGTTTAATGGGTCAAAGGGGGTCATAGGTCACCCTATGACCCCCTTTGACCCATATGAACCATTCGAATATGTCCCTAGGGTCCTAGGACCCCTAGGGACATATGTCATCGTTTAATGGGTCAAAGGGGGTCATAGGTCACCCTATGACCCCCTTTGACTCATATGAACGATTCAAATATGTCCCTAGGGGTCCTAGGACCCCTAAGGACATATGTCGACGTTTAATGGGTCAAAGGGGGTCATAGGTCACCCTATGACCCCCTTTGACCCATATGAACCATTCGAATATGTCCCTAGGGTCCTAGGACCCCTAGGGACATATGTCTTCATTTAATAGGTCAAAGAGACCTATGACCCCCTTTGACCCATATTACCCATTCGAATATGTCCCTAGGGGTCCTAGGACCCCTAGGGACATATGTCGTCGTTTAATGGATCAAAGAGGGTCATAGGTCACCCTATGACCGCCTTTGACCCATATTACCCATTCGAATACGTCCCTAGGGGTCCTAGGACCCCTAGAGACATATATCGTCGTTTAATAGGTCAAGAGGGTCATAGGTCACCCTATGACCCCCTTTGACCCATATGAATGATTCGAATATGTCCTTAGGGGTCCTAGGACCCCTAGAGACATATATAATCGTTTAATGGGTCAAGAGAGTCATAGGTCACCCTATGACCCCCTTTGACCCATATGAACGATTCGAATATGTCCCTAGGGGTCCATGACCCCTAGAGACATATGTCATCATTTAATGGGTCAAAGAGGGTCATAGGTTACCCTATGACCCCATTTGACCCATATTACCCATTCGAATATGTCTCTAGGGGTCCTAGGACCCCTAGGGACATATGTCGTCGTTTAATGGGTCAAAGGGGGTCATAGGTCACCCTACGACCCCCTTTGACTCATATGAACGATTCAAATATGTCCTTAGGGGTCCTAGGACCCCTAGGGACATATGTCATCGTTTAATGAGTCAAAGGGGGTCATAGGTCACCCTATGACCCCCTTTGACCCATATGAACGATTCGAATATGTCCCTAGGGTCCTAGGACCCCTAGGGACATATGTCGTCATTTAATGGGTCAAAGAGGGTCATAGGTCACGCTATGACCCCCTTTGACCCATATTACCCATTCGAATATGTCCTTTGGGGTCTGAGGACCCGTAAAGACATATGTCATCGTTTAATGGGTCAAAGAGGGTCATAGGTCACCCTATGACCCCCTTTGACCCATATTACCCATTCGAATATGTCCCTAGGAGTCTTAGGACCCCTAGAGACATATATCGTCGTTTAATGGGTCAAGAGGGTCATAGGTCACCCTATGACCCCCTCTGACCCATATGAACGATTCGAATATGTCCCTAGGGGTCTTAGGACCTCTAAAGACATATGTCATCGTTTAATGGGTCAAAGAGGGTCATAGGTTACCCTATGACCCCATTTGACTCATATTACCCATTTGAATATGTCCCTAGGGGTCTTAGGACCCCTAGGGACATATGTCATCGTTTAATGGGTCAAAGGGGGTCATAGGTCACCCTATGACCCCCTTTGACCCATATGAACAATTCGAATATGTCCCTAGGGTCCTAGGACCCCTAGGGACAAATGTCATCGTTTAATCGGTCAAAGAGGGTCATAGGTCACCCTATGACCCCCTTTGACCCATATTACCCATTCGAATATGTCTCTTGGGGTCCAAGGACCCCTAGGGACATATGTCATCGTTTAATGGGTCAAAGAGGGTCATAGGTCACCCTATGACCCCCTTTGACCCATAATACCCATTCGAATATGTCCTGAGGGGTCTTAGGACCCCTAGAGACATATGTCGTCGTTTAATGGGTCAAAGGGGGTCATAGGTCACCCTATGACCCCCTTTGACCCATATGTACGATTCGAATATGTCCCTAGGGGTCTTAGGACCCCTAGGGACATATGTCATCGTTTAATGGGTCAAACAGGGTCATAGGTCACCTTCGGACCCCTAGGGACATATTCGAATCGTTCATATGGGTCAAAGAGGGTCATAGGGTGACCTATGACCCTCTTTGACCCATATGAACGATTCAAATATGTCCCTAGGGGTCTGAGGACCCCTAGGGACATATGTCGTCATTTAATGGGTCAAAGAGGGTTGACCCATATTACCCATTAGAATATGTCCCTAAGGGTCCTAGGACCCCTAGGGACATATGTCGTCGTTTAATGGGTCAAAGGGGGTCATAGGTCACCCTATGACCCCCTTTGACCCATATGAACAATTTGAATATGTCCCTAGAGGTCCAAGGACCCCTAGAGAAATATGTCGTCGTTTAATGACCTATGACCCCCTTTGACCCATATTTCCCATTCAAATATGTCCCTAGGGGTCCTAGGACCCCTAGAGACATATATCGTCGTTTAATGGGTCAAAAAGGGTCATAGGTCACCCTATGACCTCCTTTGACCCATATGAATGATTGGAATATGTCCGTAGGGGTCCTAGGACCCCTAGGGACATATGTCATCGTTTAATGGGTCAAAGAGGGTCATAGGTCACCCTATGACCCCCTTTGACCCATAATACCCATTCGAATATGTCTTGAGGGGTCTTAGGACCCCTAGAGACATATGTCATCGTTTAATGGGTCAAAGGGGGTCATAGGTCACCCTATGACCCCCTTTGACCCATATGTACGATTCGAATATGTCCCTAGGGGTCTTAGGACCCCTAGGGACATATGTCATCGTTTAATGGGTCAAACAGGGTCATAGGTCACCCTCGGACCCCTAGGGACATATTCGAATCGTTCATATGGGTCAAAGAGGGTCATAGGGTGACCTATGACCCTCTTTGACCCATATGAACGATTCAAATATGTCCCTAGGGGTCTGAGGACCCCTAGGGACATATGTCGTCATTTAATGGGTCAAAGAGGGTTGACCCATATTACCCATTAGAATATGTCCCTAAGGGTCCTAGGACCCCTAGGGACATATGTCGTCGTTTAATGGGTCAAAGGGGGTCATAGGTCACCCTATGACCCCCTTTGACCCATATGAACAATTTGAATATGTCCCTAGAGGTCCAAGGACCCCTAGAGAAATATGTCGTCGTTTAATGACCTATGACCCCCTTTGACCCATATTTCCCATTCAAATATGTCCCTAGGGGTCCTAGGACCCCTAGAGACATATATCGTCGTTTAATGGGTCAAAAAGGGTCATAGGTCACCCTATGACCTCCTTTGACCCATATGAATGATTGGAATATGTCCGTAGGGGTCCTAGGACCCCTAGGGACATATGTCATCGTTTAATGGGTCAAAGAGGGTCATAGGTCACCCTATGACCCCCTTTGACCCATATTACCCATTCGAATATGTCCCTAGAGGTCCTAGGACCCCTAGGGACATATGTCGTTGTTTAATGGGTCAAAGGGGGTCATAGGGTGATTGACCCATATGAACGATTCGACTATGTCCCTAGGGGTCCTAGGACCCCTAGGGACATATGTCATCGTTTAATGGGTCAAAGAGGGTCATAGGTCACCCTATGACCCCCTTTGACCCATAATACCCATTCGAATATGTCCCTAGGGGTCCTAGGACCCCTAGAGACATATGTCGTCGTTTAATGGGTCAAAGGGGGTCATAGGTCACCCTATGACCCCCTTTGACCGATATGAACGATTCGGCTATGTCCCTGGGGGTCCTAGGGACATATGTCGTCATTTAATGGGTCAAAGGGACCCCCTTTGACCCATTAAAGGACGACATATGTCCCTAGGGGTCCTAAGACCCCTAGAGACATATATCGTCGTTTAATGGGTCAAAGAGGGTTATAGGTCACCCTATGACCCCCTTTGACTCTTATATATTAATTATATACATATATATTAATAATATACATATCAATATAATTATATATATATATATATATATATATATACATATACATATTACATTATTATATTTAATGAAAATATTACGTTATTATATAAATATATTAATAACATACATATTAATATAATAATATTTATAATATATATTATATTTAATAAAAATATTACGTTGTTATATAAATATTATATTATTATACATATTAATATAATAATATATAATGCATATTACATTTAATGAAAATATTACGTTATTGTATATATTAATAACATACATATTAATATAATAATATATAATACGTATTTTATATATATATAAATTACATTATTATATTTAGTAAAAATAATAATAATATATATTATATTTATAGATTGTAATGAGATTAACGTAAGATATTATTATATATTACTAGATTATATCTTGTATGTTTACATTACGTTATTATATATATATATATAATATATTAAAATATGCCTTTACATATTAATATAAGTGAAATAATTTAAAAATAAAAAACTAGAACGTTTAAATCAAATTTCCCTCCAAAATTTGAAGATTTTTGGAATTTGACTATCGAGTCATATCGGATATCCGATCAGGCTTGGTATTTACCAAGCCTGCCCGATCAACCCCAAAGACGTGTTTATAGAGAGTTTTAGTGATACTCAGACTTCCGGTAGCCGTCTGACAATGTTATTTTGATCGAAATTGAATGAAACGAAATGAGTTTTTTAATATCGCTCTCTAGATTCCATCAATATAATTTCTGTCAAATTCTGAGTTCGATAAGTATTTATTAGTTAATTATCAATGAAGATTATTGTAAAGTGTTGATTGACATACTGAATGAAAAATAGCTATAACTTTCAAACGGTATAACATTTTTTAAATCTAAAAGTTGCGTCACATTCTATACTTCGCCTAGTATAAGAAAAAAACAAAAAAAGAAAAATTTGATCAAATTTTCTATTAGTTAGGGTGGTCAGACACGGGACTTTTTTTAATCCAAAAAAGTTTTGGTAGAAAATTCATATTTAATTATTTATTTAGAATAAAAATATCAAAAAATATGCGTCACATCCGAGAATGAGTCTAGTTTTCATATCTATAATTATATTAAAAAAATATTATGATTTGATTTTGATTAAGGTGGTCAGACATACACCTACTTTTTATTTTCGCCCTGAAATTTTCTTAGTACTACATTAAAATTCAAACTTTTGACCAATCAATTATTTTTTTCTCCTAATAAGGCCTAGTATTTTAGAAACTACATTCAATTTTCTACAAATTATTTTCTTACAAATTTTTGATAGAAAGTTCATAACCACTTCAAAATTATGTGTCAAGTTGACATAAACCTGATTTGCTGATTTTTCACTGCCACTTAAGGCCATAGTTTGGTACACCATGATCTTGCACATACCCTTATCTGTTGGCTATTTTACTTTTAACATTTGGCATTGATTCAAAAGTTAATATTCTTTTGGTTATTGTATCTCTTTGTTTTTGATACTTTATTGTATTTGGTATCTAGATGTTGATTTGGTATGTGATGTTGGTATTGGATGAGTGTTCTTTCAACGTTCATTATATTTTTTTTATTAGCAGTTGTGTTACCCTTGAGGTAGAATGGGCTATTAGGATTCCTTTGTTGGGATTGATTTTATGATTTGATATCCATATGTTGATCGTACATTATCTCTCCTGCATGGTAAGAGTGGGAGCTTGATTAGGTGACCACATTGTCAGGACGTAGTGACTTCTTACCATTTGGGTCCCCCAAGGATTAGCACTAATGTTTGATGTTTGTTGATACAATTGTACCTTTATTATTCTTGTTCTTAACATGGAGATATCTATTCAAAATTTGATCTGTGTATTTATATATCTTGTATTTTGAGATCCTACAAGTTGATATATTGTATTTGATGTACTTGCATTTATTATTACATACCCTATGACATGTGTAGTGGATGTTGTTATCTGAATATTCTTTATCACATCAATTTTATTTGTGTATTTTCTGATGAGATTTTGTATTTGTTATTCATTTATGATTGTGGACATTGTTCTTAAGATTAAAACTAATTAATAACAATTTGTTAAACATGACTCAATGTGAAGGAACCCTTGAGGAATAGAAACTATATTTGTAATTGCTTATGTGTGCTTGATATTTATGTGTATATTGCTTCTATATTATTATCCTATGTTGTACAAACTTAAAAAAATGTTCAATAAAAATTTGTAACATAGTAATTTAATTTCTCTTGGGTTCTTGAGTAGGGCATTACATTTGGTATTAGAGCCCAAGTTTCTACACTAGGAACTCTGGGCATATTGTGTGTCACTAGATTATAAATAGTAAAAATTGTAAGGAGATCAAACAACAAGAATTATCAACATAAAATATAGACAAAAAAATTGGAGACAATAGAACTTTTGAACTATGAAACTTGGATTTGTAATGCCTGGCTTTTCATACTCTTGTTTATGGTTGTACATTTTATCTTTATTATATCTTAGCTTACTTGGAGTTTTTCCTTATTAAGATAGTATGATAGACTCCATTATTTATGCACTTGTTTATGTGACATTGATTTGTAGTTGATGCTTAGACTCATGTATTGATTTAATCTTATTGAGCATTGTAATAAATACTACATGATTATTAGTAAACCAGGGATCATAATTATATGGAATGACGAGAAAGATAATTGTAATGATCGTTAATGGTCTATCTATTCATCTTGTCTAAGTGCATTCTCTAGTGCATCCAACATATTAGACCTCAAGGTGCCATGAAACAATTACTCCCTAGAGTGTGGCTACCACTAGCCACCTTGTTATGTGGAACATGTTCTTATGAAAATTTATTTTTGGTTATTTAAGAATTGTTCGTTATGTGAATGGGCTAGCATTAAATTTTTGAATTTTCTTATGCTAGAATAAGTCATCTTATTCTCTCTTCTATCTATTTTGTGACACTGGTCACTTTTGATTTACTATTGAAATCCTTGCAAGGTGTTTTATGATTTACTGTTGAACTTGGTATTCACCCACTTGGGTTTTCTATTTGAAGTCTATGGTGACTATTTAAATGTTTGGAACTGTTCGCCCTATTATATGACAAGTATTGTTTCTATCAAGCTTGCTAATGACCTCTAATAGTAAATCTAAGGGAGGATAGTGTGAGAATGCATTATGAATGCATGTAGAAAGGGAAAAGTATTTTGACCACATAGGTTGCATGAATGCTACATTAATTATGATTTCATGAACATTGCATTAGTTAGCATTGCATGATATTCTTAATGTAGTAATATATTTTGGATGTCTTTATGATGCTTATTGAATACGAATTTAAACTCATTTAAGAAATTGTTGAAAGATAGATGGATGTTGATCAACGCCGTTTTGGTTTATACCTAGACCAGAACTATATTTCTCATAGTGGTTAGATATGTAATTTTTACTAAACTTAATTGTGTTAAATTTTTATTTGGCCTTTTTGTATGATAGTAATAGTGCATTTGAATTTTAAGACATCTGAGTAGTATTAGTCAACTTCTAGGAGTAAGCCTATTTTAAGCGGGGCGGATGAAATACCAATCCCTTTTTGCCATCACTATGTATTGTTTGTCAAGCTCTATTGAATATCCTACAAACTTGTTAGCCCTCAAGTGATATTTGTATAAAAATACTTCAATATATAAATGTAATTATTTTTTCTGAATGATGTCATATGATATGTTTTTAAATGATGATTATTGTATCTTCATGATGATGAGTTGTTATAGTGAATAGTGGTATTATTCGTATTCATAATTTATTTATAGTACTTACCTCATACTTGCATGTGTATGGTGTGTGTGTTTATTTTATATTTCTATTTGACATGCCTGATGTGGTTAGGGGAGGGAGTCATAGTCACCTACTAGTCAACATCTTCAGAATGTATTGCTTCCCACCATTGTCTGTTTAGCTTAGATATATATGTACATGTACATGTACATGCACTCGTCTTTTATGCATGTTGTAGATATCAGGCATCGACTTCCCTAAATTATTGGGATGAGTGTGCCCTATCACAATAACTCAATGGTAAGAATGGGGAGATAATGTTCAAGATCAATCCCAGCCAAAGCCTAATTACTTTTCCTAAGAACAAGGACATGTATCTGTCTACCTGCTCTTTTTGAAACCTGTGAGTTTTTCTTTGCATGTCTTGTTTGATTTTGACTTTGATCGATTTTACTTGTGTTTATGTTGGTTTGACTTTGTGATTCACTTAATAAATTATTTTATTATGACTTCTGGATTAATTTTATGATATTAGTAATATTAAATATAAATTTGATTAAAAATAAAATATTAAAATGTAATGATATTTAATTAATTGGAAATTTATCAAATATGTGCTTAAATTTAAAAGTTTAATTTGAAAATTAGGATTAAAATAAAATATTAAAGATTTAATATTGATTCGTTGTGATTATTTGATTAATAGTGATTAAGTCAGAGTTGTATTTAAATAATAGACTTTAATTATTAAACTGAAATAATAAATAATTTTTTAAAAAGTGCTTTGCATAAATAATTAAGTGGAGAAAATAAAATATAAAATAATTTTTTAAAGAAAAGATGCATCAAGTGTGCATGGAATAATTTTTAAAATGATTTATTTTAATATTTAATTAGAAATGAGTTGTTTTTGTAGATTAGAGGTTAGAAACCCTAAGTAGGGTGAGGACTCTTTATTAGAGGTTTTCTTGGTCATTTGAACACACACGTGTTTTTGGAAAACAATTTGGAAATTGAAGTTAAAAAATAGTTGAAAGCTTAACAGTATGTGGATTGCATATATTCACCAGATTGTCTAGAATTTCAATTGTCAAACTAAGGTAGGGTTTGAGAACTCCTTTGTAGAAATTATTTTGGAATATATGACTATCTCGTGTCTATCATATTACTAAAATTTATTTATTGAAATTTATGGAACAAAATATGTAGAATAATTCTAATTTGCAGTTAGGAAATAGAATTTGATTCATGCATTCTTTGGAAACAACTTTCAAATGTAAACTGTGGGATTATGTTGCTAAAAAATGATTTAGAAAACCTAGATCTGAGCAACTAGTGAAACTTCAATATTGAATTTTAGAGGAAAATGATTATTATTAGTTGGATTTCAAAAGAAAATTATTTTAAAAACTTCAATAGAAACCCTCGAAAAGATTCATCAAACAAAATAAATATTTGCCTCAGAATTAAATAAAATTATTGGTTAAAAATATTTCAAAAAAATAGATACATTCAAGATAGAAAACTAAGTATATTATACTTGCATATTTTCAAAGATTATAGTCATGTGAAAATTATAATTGCATTTTTATTATTATTTTAAAAATATATAATTTTTTTTTAAAAAAAAAATTTAAAAATTATTATTATTATTTATTAATTCTAAAAAAATAAAAATTAGAAAAAAATATTATTTAGTAATTTCAAAAATTTAATAAATATTACACTTTTTTTATCAGTTAAATATTACACATTTATAGTAAAGTGGATGTTAGTTTTAATACTTTCTTAAGCCTAGTTAAACTCTTAGTTGCATTTAAGTGATTATATATTTATTAATGCAAGTGGGAATTTAATAAGTATATATTTGTGATTATACTAAATTTTAGGAGAAGTTATGGTGGAGTTCACTTTGTAATCACCTAGTTAAAATTATTTGATTTTATGAGAGGAATTTTAAATAATTAAATAAAATTTAAACTTTCAAGTTTGAGTTATCTCTAGTTGCATTACGAATTAAAGGAAAAGTAATTATTAATTTTGGGCTTAAATAGAAGTCATATTAATATTTTAGAAATAAAATTGATGTTAATTTTTAATCTAATGATACAATTTAAGATTAATTAAATTAATAATAGGATAATATTGCACAATATTTTATATGCGCAAAGAGATTTGTGATGTCCCCATATTAGTATATAATTTAAATAATAAATAAATGTTTTATATAAAGTAATATTAATAATGATATCAAAATAATAATATTTTTATAAAGTAATATTACATAACCTCCTAATGATATATGACTAAAATGTTAATTCAATCTGAATGAATATTTTTAACCATAAATCATTATAAGATCTACCAATTACATTAACACAATAATATGATATTATTATCAAATAATAGAAAAAATAATAATCATAATAATAATTGATTATACTTAATAATAAGAAATAATATATTACATTCTTTATTACTCAAAACTATATATATATATATATATATATATATATATATATATATATATATATATATATATATATATATATATATATATATATATATATATATAACATTAGAAAATGGTGAATTAAATAATTAAATGACAATTAAGAATAAGGACGCGACTATTCTGACCCCCTCATATAAATGAGTAGAGCACGTGATGAAGGTAGATCATCGGGCAGAAAAAGCATACATCATTTTCGAGTCGAAGACGTGAAATATAGTGAGGTAAACATGATAATAAATGTTCCTTGTAGGCATAGCCAAAGGACCATTTGCATATGTGATCACCACCAATTGCTACCGGTACAATTAGAGTATGGGACATTAACGAAAGGTAGCCATTATAGAAAGAAAATATGCAGAGTATGGGAGAAATATGAAAAGTAATCACCATGACAATGATCAACTGCATCAGGCACATTGATCAAGCATACCTTGAATGGTAATCACCACGTCAAAGTGCAAGTAATCGCCAGCAAGAAAGTAATTTTTGGAATAAGAACACTTGAAAAGGAGGAGGTTAGAAACATTAAGTTATTGGCATCAATATGTATTACCATGTATGCTGATGGAAAATAAACATAAACAATCATTTATCAAAGGTTTAGCATCGAACACCATTACTACTTCATAGAAAGACAAAGGAATGTATTAGATTGGCAGCATATAAAACATAATGAATATTATCCAACGAAAGCATGGAGATTTGATGGTTTGTGATCACGATGGTTTAAACATTGTAAAAGATATGAGGTTTCATTACATTATGAGGAAAGAGAATAATGGACACGTACATCAAATCTGTGAATTAAGATACACAGGAAAAAAAGACAAGATAGGCATCAACAAAAAGAATAGATATCATTATCAATAAACAACAGATTGACCATTTGGAGAGCCCAAACATATAGGGTTATAATGAGAAGCGGCCAACTGTATTATGGTGACTATCATCTTTATCAACTATCACCGCAAATAGGGTTTGCAATATGTTGAAGAAAGTAATCCAAATAAGAAACTCATCCTTTGCAATTTGTATGCCATGTGAATAAGGAGGCCATAACACATAAAGATAACAAATGAATCATTGTAGGTAACATGATGGAGAATACAAGTACGTGGGAGCTCTCATTGGGAATATATCTCCTTATGCATATTTCATTGTGGCATTGAGATTTCCTTTGGGATTTCTATGTTGGGTGTTGCATAGGATAGATTGCAAAGAGCCTCACATAATTACATCTTATCAATCTTCAGGGAAGCTGGGCCATACATAGACTTATTGTGACTATTATTTCTACAAAAATAAATGTAAAGGATTTCTGTATACAAATGCGTCTCATCTAGAGTCTATGCAAGAAGGATTATATGGACAGTCGAGAGTGAAAGATATAAGAGTTGTCATCAAAGAAGGAACAATATGACAAAGGGATACAAATAAAAGAAAATTCGTAGATAAACGAATGACCCCCAAAAAGGGTTCATTACAAGATTTGACATTTAAATACTTTTTAATTTAAATAAGTATATAAATAAAATAATTTATATAAATATGTATATTCTTTCTTTATTGCTAAACACATTTTTATGGTCAAACTAAACAATAAAGAAATGATGGAATTGAATCATATGGTTGAAACTATGTATTAATTTATATTTTATTTAATGTCTTGTGATATTTATTTTGTGATGTTTTTATACGAGTTGTGTAGTGTTTAGTTGGTCAACTAGGATGTGCACCAAAGGCTTTTGAGATTTCTTTTATGATTATTTGACTGAATGTCATGATGTACTTTATGATTCAAGATTCAAACTTATGTTTATGATATAGATTATTTGATGAGCATTTATGATGACTTGGGTTTTGAGAACCAACTTATATTTTTGGGTTGCTTGTTATGCAATCGAATTTGATCATTATTATTTTGTGGTATGAGACACAATTGTCGTTTGTGAGTTTTGGGAAGGTAGTTTAGGTGCATCCCATGGGAGTGGCTTTTAATGTAGGTTGGGCCCAAAGTGACTGCTAGGGTAACTCATTATAAGTTGTGTAATAAGTGATAACATAGTAATTAAAATATTTAGACACACATTAAAAAGTTAAGATAGAAGTATTGTCTTGCCCATGCCTTGAGTGCTTGTATAGGCTAACGATGAGAATGGGATGACACCTAGTGAGAGGTATGATTAGTTTTCCTCATCTTCATGATAGGGTATTCTAGTTATGCATGTGTCATGTTGAGGGTTCGGGGTCCAAAGTGACTAGTTTAGGGTAACTCAACGCTTGAGGGCCCAAGGTCTAGTAAGAGACCAGTCCAGGATAACTCAATTAGTTTGACCATATAATGGCACTCTTTAATATGTAGCCCGAGTCTCCTTCGTGTTTTTTTTTTGCCTCTAGTGGTGTACTTGTTGGATGTTATTATTGGTGGTATAGTTATTGTGAGTTGTTCTTACCATTGGAGTTATTTTTGGTGATTTACTATCATTTATGAAAGTTATTTATCTATTGGTTATTATACTTTTGACCTTTGGCATTGATTCAGAAGTTAGGATTCTTTTGATGATTAAATCTCTTTGGTTTTGATACTTTATTTTATTTGGTATCTGGATGTTGACTTGGTATGTGATGTTGGTATTGGATGAGTGTTCTTTCAATTTTGTTATCGTTTCTTTATCAATAGTTGTGTTACCCTTGAGGTGGAATGGACTATTAGGATTCCTTTCCTAGGATTGATTTTATGATTTGATATCCATATGTGGATTGTACATTAGCTCCTCTGGATGGTAGGAGTGGGAGACTGATTAAATTACCATGTGGTTAGGAGGTAGTGACTTCTTACCATTTGGGTCCCCCATGGATTGGCACTAATGTTAAATGTCCATTGATATGGTTGTACCTTTATCATTCTTTTTCTTATCCTTGAGATATCTATTCAGAAGTTGTATCTATGTATTTATGTGTCTTGTATTTTGAGATCCTATGGGTTGATGTATTGTATTTTATGTACTTGTATTCATTATTACATACCCTACAACATGTGTAGTGGATGTTGTTATATTAATGTTCTTTATCATATTAGTTGTATTTATGTATTTGCTTATGAGCTTATGTATTTGTTATTCATTTATTATTGTGGACATTATGCTTAAGATTAAAACTAATTAATAAAACTTTCTTTAGTGTGACTCAACGTGAAGGAACCTTTGAAGAATGGAAAATATATTTGTAATTGCTTATTTGTGCTTGATGTGTATGTGTATATTGCTTCTGCATTGTTATCTTGTGTTGTACAAACTTTTAAAAAAATGTTTGGTAAAACTTTATAACATAGTAGTTTAATTGTTCTTGGGTTTCTGAGCGAAGCGTTACATAAATTCTATAATATCAAATTAAAAAGGTAGATAATGAAAAATCTTAATATTGAAGATATTCATTACTTTGTTAAAGAGAATTGACCAAATATAAATATTATCATCATTGCAAAAGTGTTGTCAAAAAAATAATTCTTACAGAGTATCAAACTTTATATTTTATTTTAAAAGTAAATATTATAGTAGAATGAAGTCTCTTGCAATTAAAGTGCAGACAAATAGTCTCATAGTCTTAAGAGATACATAAGGGGACTTTGCATTCCTATTATACTCTTAAGTATTTATAAAAACAATAAAAATTATGCACCAAAAATGTTACGTCCATTATAAATCCATTTAATTAAACAACTTCAAGTTAGTACTAACCAATTTAATAGTTTTAATTTGTATCCTAAATATAAATTGTAGACCTACTTGGTGTCATTTTAACTCGACATGATAGAATAATAATCATACATGCAATTAATAAAATGGTTTTCTTCTAACCAATAGAAGCACTAGATGGTATGACCAACTTTTAGGAATTTTTTTCTTCACCCAAAAATTTAATAGTGAAATAACAAAATGCAAAATTGAACCACATAATGCAAAAACATCTCATAAATATCAACAAAACCAAAATAGTTATAAGCACAACTACAATGTTATTTTTAAAAAATTAAATTTTGAACTATTAATATACAGTCAAATAATTGAGCTCAATGATGTTCTTTGTGTGAAACCACTTCATTAGTTAAAGAGATATCCATTGACAAGAATGATTTTCTAAGTTTTTTCATCTTGATTTTCTAAGTTTTTTCATCTTTTAACTAAAGAGTGAACTAAGTTAAACCTCTTTAAACAAAGGTTTACAAAATAAAATGTGAATAATGAATGGTCTTCTAAAAAAATCTTTTATAGATACTTTTAGACTACCTAAAATAATTACTCTTTTATTTCACCTTTGTCCTCAAAAAATAAAATAAAGATTTTGAATTGTTTTAATTTGATACTTTCCAAACAAGCCTTCACTATTTTTTTCCAAAGAAAAATTTTTAAGTACCACTCTATGTTTACTATCATTACTTTTGACCCTCTATTAAAAATATTTTGTGTGCTTGACTACTCTATAAAATAGATGCATGAATATTATTTATATTTTAATTTATTATCCAAAGTAAACCTTTCAAGTTAAGCTTTTTTTTTGGCTCATACTTGATCTTTTTAAATTTGTTTCTAATAGCTCTCTTTTTAAATAATTAAATATAAGTTATCTTCTAATTTTTCACTTGATGATAGCTTGATTATTTAATCTTTAATTATGTTTCTTACAACTAATAAAATCACAAACAATGATTAAATAAACCAAACATGTTGACCACACAAAAATATTTTGAAGTTCTAAAGATATAAAAATGATGAAAGTTACTACTTTCCTTTATTAAAAATATTTTTTTTCAAAGAAGTGTGGAGAGCTCTAGACAAAGTTAAAATTGTATCTATAAAGTACCATTAGAATCATCTTGATTTCCTTAACTCATTACAATTTCCCTAATTTCTTTTGACAATGTTGGTGTTCTCTAATCTTTATGGAATTTCACAAGAATGTTGGGACAAACTAAAAGGGATATTATACTCTTTCTCATCTAATTGTTATGATCATTTTCAACATAAATGCATTAACCATTTATTTAACATTGCACATGTTGGTAAAAAAACTTGAATCTTCTTCAAGGTCAAATTCTATCAAATTTATAAGAAAACATACATTTCACTTGTTACATTATAACTAATTTAACGAGTTACATTGGATCAAGGTTGTAACAATGTATTGACATCATCTTGTATGAGATATCTTTGTGTTTTAATCAAAGTTCTTTTAGTTCTCTTTTTATGCTTGTCGATAACTTTTAGGAAATTGTCACCAATATGAGACATCCCAATGTATGTTAGATTGTCATAATAGACATAATTCGTGAAAACAAAGATGAACTTGCTCAACTCAAAATTTGGAATCTTCTTATAAAGATAAGGACGTAGATACAACGCTTCCTTTCATGCACCACTAGTAGCTTTTAAAAAAATGAACAAGTTACATCCAATTCATCAACACATTTTGTTTGCAACAAATGATTTGGTTACAATACATAAGAAGTGTAAAAATTAATGGGTATACTAGTTACACACTCTATTGCTAAGCTAAAAATGGACATCTCAAATTCAATGTCAATTGATGAACAAGTGGAGACAATCAAAAGTTTTGTAAAATACAAATTTGTAGGATGTATTTAGACTAATCAATCCAATGTTAAAAAAAATAGTATTATCTAAAAAATGACAGCATGCCTCTTAAACTTCCTGTCTTGTTAATATCATCTATAAAATACACTTTAAATAATTTATATGAATAGTAAATATTACATAATCATTTTAAGATATTTTAATAAAATTAAAATAAATACTTATATTTATCTAATACACACTTTGTCTATTAAAATTATAATTATATAAAGTGAAAATAATACATTATTAGTTCACACCACAAACAAGATACTAATCTAATAATCCAAATTAATTAAATGTCATAGCATAAACTAATCATTGTCTATAATTAAAATATGCTCACCAAATTTTCTAAAGTTTACATTTTCTAGAGTCATTTTAAAATATACCTATTGTTTTTATCTATTATTCTATTGGCTAATAATGTGCATGACACCAACTTTTTAAAAGTCAAAACATCCACCAACAAGAAGCAATAATTAAAATATGTTGACTAAATTCCCTAATGTGTGTATTTTTGTTTGTATTTGCATCTATAGTCATTTTACTATTATAAAATAGTGACTTGTTTTGTCCTATTTCTTTTGACAATATGTGGTGATAAAATCAATTGATTTTTTTGTAATAACAAGTTTAAAAATATCTACAATTATATATATCAAACAATAAAAAAAAAATTAATGTGTTATTTTAATGAACTCATTTATGATCATTATTTCTTGTATAATATTATACAAGAGTTATCATTATTAGATAATAATATGATAACTAATATATAAGAATGTAATATACTCTATACATATTAATGAAATAATAACAATATACATTAAATATAATTGCATACTTTATAACTTATTATTTTTATATTAAATTTATTTAAGCTCTTATTTTGAGAATTGAAAACAAGATTTGTCTATTACAAAGAGAAGTAGCAACCGTTGCACTATACGCCAATGCCCAATTTGTACTTATTATTAAAAATATAGTTAATCATAATAAATAGTAGAATCATTATTATGAATATTAATAGGTGTCATGCATAACTAATAGTATTCATCATTATTATAAGATAGTACAATTATTACATATATAATTATATAAAATACTAGTTATTGTAATTTTGATGGATGAATTAAGATACTAGGAACTGATGAAAGGATGGATTAAAATAAATTTTAATGGTGCAACATTATGTAATGGGGGTGCTTTGGGAATAGGGGTTATTCTCAAAGATCATAAGGGCAATACATTGGTCATGGGTGCTATGAGACTTCCAGGACTCACATCAAACAATGTGGCAAAAGGGAGAGATACTTTAATAGGCATTCAATTGGCTATTCACCTTGGTTTTAAATCCATCCATTTGGAGGGAGACTTTGAGGTGATTATCAGGGTTATACAAAAGTGAGAGATTGAGGCTTGGCACTTACAACCAATTATTAGTTTTATATTTGATGCTCCTAGTAAGCTAAACAACTTTATAATTTATTACATTTTCAGAGAAGGGAACTAGGAGGCTAATAAATTGTCTAAGTGGGCCCTTTAGCTACAAAATAAAGGAGAATTTAAGCTATAAGAATTTTGATTATCTTACACATCGTGCAGATAATTCAAAGGTAAGGAAATTTTGTATTATGGGGTGAGTTTAGAGTATTCATGGGGTGGTTTAGTGGGTTGATGATGAGATAATATTTAGATGTCACAGATTTGAAATACTTATAATTATGATTTATTAGTAATCTTCACACAAGAGGAAATATACAACCCCTAATAGTTTTGTGCAAAATATTTTAAGTGGAGTCAAGATGTCAGTTAATCATTTATTGATGAGGACAGATATTGAGAGTGAGTTGTCCCGTCAATAAGTTAAGTCATCATTTGTGGAATTGGCATCATTAATGGGATGAAGTGATTGATTTATATCTAAAGGAGTTTAGGCATTTTTAAAATCCAATACAAGTGTAACAGATAATAGTGTAGGTGTAGAGATGAAGATGGAGGTTAATTTCTTGGTGCAAACATGACAACAACAAAAGAGTTTGTCGAGACCAGTAAAGAGTTAGCAGATGTAATGTTAGAAAGTAAAGTCCACTAAGATAACTAAGGGGGGAGGGGGTGAATTAGTTATGCATTTAAAATAACTCTCAGTATCTCCATTAATTTTAAAACATGAAAATAATAGATGCAATAACCATAGAAAGATAACCATGGACAATAACACCACATATGTTAACTAGGGAAACCCTTGATCAAAGGGAAAACCTTGGTGGGAATGATGCCCACAAGATGATGTACTAATATAAATTTTCTTGTGAAATGATGAACTTTATTTGGAGCCAATGAAATATAATAAACATATAAGAGTCCCTGTTAGGAGACATTGAATTCCTATTAGGAGATTCCAACCCTATTAGGAGCTATACCAACCATGTTAGGAGTTGAAAGGAGGACAAGTGAACCCACTATTCAAATAGTCTTAGACTGTCTTCACTAAATAATCTTCAATATAATATATGCAAGTTTCGAATTGACTAAAAAACAAATTCTTTTCCAGTACAATTCCTTTGAAGCTCATAGTCCATCCTCAACATCAATCTTTACTCTGATCCAACATAATTCACATTCAAGCTCGCATAACCAATAAACATCCACATTGGATACCAAACCACAAGGAAACAAACTTTCTTTATACCGAATCCTTAAACAAGTATTGCATCAGCCTTGAAGATTTCTCAATTTTCTATGAATAATATAGGACCTTATTAAAATTTTATATTACATGTTGCATTATAATTAACACTTCCCATAATGATTTTATCAATAGTTGAATTCCAAGGAGCAATACACTGAAAAGTCTTCACAAATCCTCATAGAATGAATATATGATTTCAGTACATTAACCATAGCACCATGAACATGTCATAAACCATAGTCTAAGGGTGTTGCAAAATCCTCGGCCTCACTAAAAAGATATAATACAAATGCTATAATTTTTCAACTAGAAACTCTCTTTGAGAACAATCTCTACCAAAAAATTTGTAACTCACACAAATTTTCATAAGTGAACTAGCTATAGCATTTGGATAGGCTCATGAATATACCTTCAAGTGTGCAGAACATAACTCACTAACCATGCACATCTCCAAAAAAAACTTCCTTTGCAACTCTGGTTGAACTATCTAGAAAACTAATATGTTGGCGTCAATGACAAACACTATCATGAATGCAACATATAAGTACTCAATAATCTCTCTTACATACTGATAAAATCCCCCATACAACTACCTCAAGCATTTATGCTTAACAATATCCCCCTTTGTCATTGATGACAACACAAGATAAAAAACATCTAAGTACCATGAATATCAAAGTATATTTCTTCCACATCTACCTTTACTCCCCCACTCATGCTTCCCATGAATGTAAATATACATCTCAGACAAGTTGTAAGGATTTTTTCATGTTCTAATCACAACCATACAGTACATCTCCTGCAAACATCAACATGTATAGAGAAGGTGTTAATCTCCCCCATACATAGACATAAAAAATATTCTCTTAAAAATAAAAATAAATAAATTCTCTCCCCATTGACATCAACGACAAAGGTATGATTGTGTCAATTCAAAGTTCCATCATCTCTAATCCAATCTTGAAAAGCTTAATTAAGTGTCAAAAGACATTGTTAAATACCAATACCAAGATTCCTTAATAACTCAACTCAAATAGATACTCCCCCCTAGGAGAAGCATTAAGCATCGTGTCTAGACAAAAGAATACTACTTTGTTACATATTGTCCACTGAGGCAATCTTTGCATCAACTACTCTAATGGGGCATATTCCCAAGCATACCTCTCAAATACTCAAATGTATCCTTAGCCAAAGGTTTTGTAAATATGTTTGCTATCTTCTCCTTTGTGCAACATATTCCAATCTGATAAGCTTTCTCTCCTACCCTTTCTCTCAAAAAGTGATACTTATTTGGAATGTGCTTTGTCTTTTAATGCAAAATTGGATTCTTTGACATACTAATTATACTTTTGTTATCACAATCTATGATAACAGTCCTAGTAAACTCAATTACAATATCCTTCAGCATCTTATTCCTCCAAATAATATGATTACAATTATTTTTTGTTGCTGCATATTTTGCCTATGTTATACTTTGTGAAATGCAATCTTATTTCTTGCTTATCCAAGAAACCAATCTTCCTCCCAAGAAGAATGCTCCACCACTAGTTCCCTTTTTGTCATCTACAGTTACTACCCAATCCACATCAATGTACACAAACAATGTGAAATCATGTGATTTGCATACCATAATCTATAATCAGGATTTCCTTTCAATTATCTAAAAATTCATTTTACCGTTGCAAGGTGTGCCTGTTTAGGATTTTCTTGAAATCTCACCACAATCTCAATTGTATTAGCTATATCAGGTGTAGTATGTGATAAATACTACAATAAGCCAATCATAGATCTATACTTTATTTTTTCTACACTAGGGGATTTATCTTTGCTTGATAATTTACATCCAATTATCATAGGTGTTCCAATAGGTTTATAATTTTTTAAACCAAATTTCTTCAACAAATCCTTAAATACTTAGCTTGTGATAAGAAAATTCCATATTTATTTTGAACAATATGCAATCCCAAGAATATTTCATCTCACCAATCATACTTATCTCCAATTATTTGTTTCATCTCTTCTGAAATGTCTTGCTGGCTTCATCCTTATCTCAAATTCTTTCTTCATCTCAGCAATCATACTTATCTCAAATTCTTTCTTTATCAAAAAATACTACAATAATCAATAAACCATATTCATTCTTTTCTCAAGTACAAATTGCTATCAATATTACCTTCTACAAATCCTAAATTAGTCAAATATTTATTCAATCTAGCATATCAGGATCTATGTACTTGTTTTAATCCTTATAATGCTTTCTTCAATCTACAAACCATATCCTTTTCTTATGTCAAAGGAAAGCCATTGGTTTGTTCAATGTATACCTCCTCTTCAAGTTATCCACTCTAAAAGGCTGACTTAACATCCATTTGATCAAATTTGAAGTTTTTGTTAGTTGCTTGTGCCAAAAATATGCTTACTACCTCTAATCTAGCAACATGTTAAAATATTTCACCAAAATCAATTCCTTCTTGTTGTGAATATCCTTTACAAACTAGTCATGCTTTGTTTCTCACAATTTCACCTTGTTCATTCATCTTGTTTCTAAATATCCATTTAGTACCAATAACATTCTTATCTTTAAGTCTAGGAATCAATTCCCAAGTTTTCTTATCTTTAAGTGTAGGAACCAATTCTCAAGTTTTGTTCTTTTCAGTCTTCTCTAATTCCTCTTTCATAGCTTTTATCCAAAAGTCATCTTTACAAGCTTCATCAAAATTTCTAGGTTCAACTTGAGATATTAGACACAATTCTTCACTAACCTTTTTTCTTTTCATAACTCATTTGTTCACACTTCCAATGATTTTTTCCACAAGGTAATTCTTTGCAACATTTTGGTTAGGTATCACTTGTTCAATTATTATTTTTGCTCTTGGTTCTGATCTATTTTCTTCTATTTGTTCTTATCTTTGTAATTTAGTCTGTAAATTGTGTTAGTTTCATAAAATAATCCATGCTCAACATTTTGATTGTTAGTCCTTTGATTAGTCTCTTCATCATAATCATAATTGTATATCCTTTCTTGAATTCTAAAATTTTCATCAATTCTCACATTAGCTTTTTCAACAATAGTCTTCAATCTTTTATTAAAACATCTATATTCTTTACTCTTCAATGAATATCCAAGAAACATTCCTTCATCACTTCTACAATCAAACCTCCCAATATCATCATCTCTTTTAATGTAACACTTACTTAAAAAGGTTCTAAAATATTTCACAATAGGTGTATGTCTAAACCAAAGTTCATAAGGTATATTATCGTTACCATGTCTAATCTCTCTATGGTGTTCACTACTTCTCTCCAAAAGATATGTGATATATTGTTCTCAAACATCATTGCTCTAGTTGCTTTAGTTACTAATATGTTCCTTCTTTTTGCTACACTATTCTATTGTGGAGTCTTAGGGGTTAAAAGCTATCTCTTTATACTATTATCCTCACAAAAATTGTTAAATTCATTTGAAATAAATTTCCCACCTCTATTTGATCTCAAACATTTAATATTCAAACCACATTCATTCTCAACTCTACTCTTAAATATCTTGAATTTTTCAAAAGCTTCACATTTCTCTATAAGAAATGCAACCCACATCACTCTATTGGAATCATCAATAAGAAGCATAAATTACATTTATCCATTAAAAGCTCTTGTTCTTTTAGGATCACTCAGATATGTATGCACAATCTCTAACTTTGGTGAATTAGTAAACATCTTGCTTAGAAATGAACTTTTCTTCTGCTTTGCCAACAAATATTATTTTTAAATCATATTAGAAGGTTTCACAATATTAGACAAATCTCTAATTTCAATTTTTGTACTAACCTTCACAATGTTATCAAAATCAATATGACAAAATCTCTTATGTTATAACCAACTATCATCTACTCTAGCAACCAAACATGTCATTTCAATAGGGTTCAACTAAAATATATTACCTCTTGCTCTTGTACCAAAACCAATCAATGTACCATTCTTATCCTTGATAATGCAAGTCATGTATATAAATTGTAACTAATATCCCTTGTCAATAGGTTGTCCAACACTCGAAAGATTACATTTCAATTCATCCACAAAGTAAAACTCCTCAATGTTAGTCTTTCCATCAAGAGTAATAGATCATTTTCCTTTAATGTGACATGCTACATTATTTCCAACCCTAACTATTCCTCCATCATAATTATTAAATTCAACATAATTTTTCATGTCTCTAGTCATATGATGGGAACAATCACTGTCAATAATCCAAACAAACTTTTTTCTTCTCAATCTTTGATACTAAGACTTTTTCTTCTCTTACATTTTTTAATTTTTTAGTACTTTATTCTTTAATATAAAAACAATAATATCTCATCATCCTCATTATTACTATCATCTAGGAAATTCACCATCTTAAAATCAAGTTCATCATCCTCATTAACAAAGAAGCAATCTTTAGGTATTCTTGACTTGTAAGGCTTCATAGGCTTAAACTTATTTTCTCTCTTGAGGTTATGTCTTCATGTAAGTAAGGAAAGGTAAGGAAAGTATTTCATTAATCTTCTTATCTTTCTCTTTCTTTTTTGCTTATTCTCTATTATAATCTCCACTTGTACTCACACGTCTTGTCAATATAGGTTTGTCTCTTTGTATGTTGAAAGAAGTCTTAGATCTAGGTAATCCTTAATTTTTTTTCATCCACAATTTAGATGCATGTAACTTTCCAAGAAAAGTATCTTTTTTAAAGTTAGGTGTACAAGGAATAACTTCTTCAATCATTTTTTCCTTATGATGATAAGCAAGTGTCAAGGTCTTCAAAATCTTCCACACAATCTCATCTTTTGTCTTAGTTTCACCATAACTTCTAATTCCAAAAACAATCTCAGATATCATATCAAAGTCTCCTCTTATAGTTTCATCTTCCTTCATTTTAGCATCTCGAAACATACATATCCAAATCTGTAATCTAGACTTCTTAGCATGTTCATCACTTTCAAATATCTTCTATAAAGTAACCTAAATTTCATGTGCAATATTTTTGAAATTTTGACCTCTCCATATTTTGATTCAGGAAGAGCTAATAACAGTTCTTCCTTAGCAAGAATATTCTTCATGAATAGATCTTTTTTGGTCTATTAATATGAATCAAGCTTATCTTCATCTACTATATCTTTCTTCTTCAATGTAACCAACTAAAATTCTTGACAAGTCCACCAAGATAACTGGGGGGGGGGGGGGGGGGGGGAGGTGTGTGGGGGGCGAATCAATTATGTATTTAAAATAACTCTTAATATCTTCATTAGTTATAAAACATGTAAACAATAGATGCAACAACTATAGAAAGTTAACCATGAACAATAACAATAGATATGTTAACTAGGGAAACCCTTGATTAGAAAGAAGACCCTAGTGGGAATGATGCCCACAAGATTATGTACTAATATAAAAGTTCCTTACAAAAGCATGGAATTTTTTAGGAGCCAATGAAATACAATCATTACATATGAGGCCCTGTTAGCAGACTTTGCATCCCTTTCAGGAGATTTTGACCATGTTAGGAGTTGTGCCAACCCTGCTAAGAGTTGAAAGGAGGACAAAACTAAACCCACTATTCAAATAGCCTCAAACTATCTTCATTAAAAAAAATTCAATATAACATATCCAGGTCTTAAATTGACTATGAAATAACTTATGTTGCAAAAAAGTTCCTTTCAAGGTCACATTACATCCTCAACATCAATCTCTACTCTGATTAAACATAATTCACATTCAAGCTCGCATAACCAATAACCATCCGCACATGATACCAAACCAAAAGGAAATAAACTTTCCTATATACCAAGTCCTAAAACAAGTATTCAATTAGACTTGAGGTTTTCTCAATTTACAATGAATAATATATGACCTCATTAAGATGTTACATTACACGTTACATTACAATTAACACTTCCCATAATAATTTTATCAATAGTCAACTTCCAGGGAACAACACATTGGATAGTCTTCACAAATTATCACAGAATTAACATCTAATTTTTCCATGCCAACCATAGCATCATGAACATGTCTTCAACCATAAACCAAGTGCACTTATTGATCTGCAGCCTCACCAAAAAGATACAATGCAAATACAAAAAATTGTCAACCAAAAATTCTCTCTAAGAATAGTCTTCACTAAACTTTTTGCAAGTCATGAAAATATTCATAACTCTTTCTCTAAAGATAGATATAATATCAAGACAATTTCCTAAATATACCTTCAAGTGGGCACAACATAACTCACTAACCATAAACCTCACCAAACAAAACTTCCTCTACAACTCTAGTTGAACTATCAAAAATTTGGATATGTTGGCACCAAAAATAATGTCATGAATGCAACACATAAGTACTACATCATCTCTCTAACATATTGATAAAATCTTCCATATAATTGCATCAAGAATTCATGCTTAACAATCTCTCATCTCTTTCAAATCTTAGCAAGTGGTTAATTTTCTTCTAGATTTTCTTGGGGAGAAATTCAAAAGCCATGGATACTTGAGGTTATAGATTAATATTGTGTCTATGACCATTGTGTGGGGATTGCAGCTAGGAGATGACACACAGATAGTGAAATGGGTAGCGAAGTCCCTATTTGATAAAGATTTACACTTGGGGTTAAATTTAATCATCTAATGAGCAAAGCCAGGGGTGGGTACATATATTTCATAATGTTATGTAAGTGAGGAGGATGCATGAAAATATGGGATAATTTTGTTTATTAGGTGGTTGGGGAAAATGAGGATAAGGAATAATATTTAGAAAAATGTTGGGTTGCATGGATGAGACTCAAAATTGAGCTACAGAAAATGGAGTAAGGAATTGTAGAGCATTTCCCTGTGGTTATTCCAAGACGGGCTCATTCTATGCGAAAGAGGTGAGCTAGAGTAGAATGTTCCATTTGAGTTGGGTTTATTTTAGTGAATGAGAAGTTTTAGGGGTTCTTAATAGGGTTTTGTTTTTTTAAGGATGAATGGTGGCAATGACATACCAAAGGGGCTTGACTCTGAGTGGAAGATGTAGTTGTAGCTGTCGTTTTCTGCATAAAGGACATTTTGGGGTTTCTTTTTAATTTTTAATTTTGCACAAGAATAACAAGAGAAATGAGTTTCAACATGATGATTCTATTTCAGAAAGCCATTGAAATTCTTTGGTGGGTATGGATTGTGTGGTGGTTATGTTGAATGGTCAAGGATGACAAATGAAGTTTGTACAACCAAGTTGTTCTCGACAATTGTTTTGAGGTTGATTTTTTACTTTGGTTTGGAATCATCGATAATTCATCTCATGAATGGATGGTGTCTATATGTATCATGATGTGTAAGAATGTAGTCATTATAATTGCATTTCCTATTGTAAAAAGGGAGATAGTAGCTTTAGTATTTATATGTAGAATGTTCTAGTAGTTTGGTTGGCCATTGATATAAAGGGATTTTGATGTAATATTTTCTTATATTAATGAAATATTGATATGTTATTGACCATTTTTTTTAATCATATATTTGGCTAGTGAAAAAATATTCAGTTCAATAATTGATACTATTATTATATAATCACTACTAACAAATAGAAGAATAATTGAATCAATGATCCTCATCTCTTTATCTCTTAGATCAATAAATATCCTTATATGTCCCTTACTTGTCATTTGGAACCCCTTATCTCTCTATTTATCTCCCTTATGTATCTTAATGAAATCCCTCCATGATGACACAATATCTCCTAACACTTATCTATGAATCTATGCATGCATGTTTACCAAGACAATATCTCTACTTAAGCATGTGTGTCAACCTTTAGAGTAACATCACAAACTAGTATCACCTTTTATAAAGAAAAAGGACCATAGAAAACAAACTATTCAACTTAAATGACATAAAACTGGAATTTGTATTTAGAATTTGAAGATGATGTAAACTAATATAATGTGTAAAATTGGATGAATATATACCTTTAATTTTTTAAGTTTTTTTTTAAGAAAGAAATTATTCAAATTTTTTTTAAAAAAAATTGAAGTCCTTTTTTAACTATGAAAAAATATAGGGACTAGTTCTTGTCAAACAAGTATATGCAAATAATCTTTTTTTGCCCTGATTTCAAAGAATGTGATAGATGACATCTATAGGTAGTGGAAAAAAAATATTGGTTTTTGATGTATATTTTCTTTATTATAAGTACTCGATATCGACCTTATCAGAAATCAACATTTTTTTTCTCCCATCAAACATCCCTATCAAATCTAGACCTTTAAAAAAAAACATATTCTTGAAGATGACTCTCTCCTCTAGTGCTAAATATAATATTTTTCTAATAAGATTTACTAATTTTTCCTTTTTTGAGGTAGCAACTTCTCCAATGTTAAAATATCTACTTATAATATTTTAAAATCATAACATATTATAACTAATCAAAACATTATGAAATTTATATGATGATGATATTGAATCAAATAGCTATAAAAGGATATTTTTAATTTTTGAAAAAAAAAAAAAAATTTTGATAAAGAAATGAGATTCAACCAAAACAGGTTTAGAGGTCCTAAAAGTGTTATAATGTGGGCTCTAATCGGATTGGTGTAATACTAGGTAAGTTGCTCTTTTAGTCCTAACTTTCTTCAGGACTCACTTAGGATTTCTCTCAACCTATTAGGGTTCCTTCCACACCCTAATCCCTTAAAGGATCTCTATCCTATCCTTTGACCACTCTCTACCTTGATACACCAATGGTTATAATTCATGCTTTACCCAACACCCTCTTCAAGCTCACTTGTTGACCTTCTCCACTAGTCTTTTGTAAGGTCCCTCATCGCATGTATTTATTAAATATGATTTTTTCTCCGTTAAATCTATTATAGGAGATTGGTATGGATATGAAGTAATGTTTTATGTTGTGAATGTCCTAATGAATTTGAGAGTAGTTGATACATCCATGTTTTAATACTCAGTGATTCGAGAACTACTACATTATTTGGACTGTTAAACATTAAAATTTCACTAACAATGATATGAGGCATTTTCACCTGATGATAAGGGTGTTGATTTTGGTACCTCGATGATTAGGTTTTATGCTTTCAGATAGTTCAGTATTCCTTAAGTGGTGATGTTTATGATGTTAGATATATGCATGCCTAACAATGATTATTCTAGTATTTTAATCTAAATTAATGAATAAGTTATGTTATATTGATTATGTGTTTGTTGATGATTAAATGTGAGTAGAAATGAATTAAAAAGTTAATTATATGAAAGATTCATGTTTTGATTTAGATAAGTTTTGAATATATGCATGTGATTTTTTTGAGCTACTGATGTGTGCAATGAGTGTGTAGAATATTTTAGCCAAAAAATCTAACGAAGAAATGAAACTGAACCCTATGTATCAATTGTGGAAACCAAGGTTGAGTCTAAAAAAAGGCACAAACCTCGTTGTTTGTATTTTATTTGTATCGTGGATTGGATAAATGTATCCTTTTGTAATCTTTAAATGTTAATGTTTCGTAACAGTGTTTTTATAGTGTCGCTTGACACTCGTGAACTGTATATGCATTTTAACATGATAGTTAGGGTTGACTGAGTAACCTAAAGGTCTAAGTCATACTAAGTTAATGACCTTTTTGCTAATCATTTAGTAATCAAGATTAATTACCCTAATCAGGATTAGTGTGTAATTTGCATTTTGAAGGTTGTTAGAAAATTCTAAAATTTCTTAGCTTTTGATAGGTCCCTAATTAATCCTAAAGACCTAAGATCATGAAATCTAAGTACCCAAGGGGTATGGGTATGGGTTGGGGACGTTTTCCACCCCCCTAGCCCCTTTTGTTGACTTTTATGGTCACTCAAAAATCCAATTTTTGCTTTATTGCGAAAATTGATTGATTTCATCATGAGTTGGATAACTTTAACTCCACCTTGAAATTAGCGTTAGGTCTAGTTGTGTTAGAAGCCTCTAGAACTCTAGGCAAGTGGGGGAGTTATTGATTTTTGGAGTGGTTGAGTTTAGGATCTTATTTAGAGGCATTTTTTAGAGGGTTTGGAGTGTTCACCCAACCTCTAGTTTTAGAGTGGAAAATCAGGATTAAAGAAGGAGAAGGAAGGGAATGCTCATTTCAAACTTGTTCAATTGCCATAACTTAATTTTGAAGGTAGAAATACTTCACCTCATTTTGTTCATGTTGTGCTTCATGTTTCAGTTTTATTGCTTCTGTATGTTTGTGTGTGTGTTGAGTATGTTGGGAGGGATTGAAACAAGTTTTCTTAAATGTCTTTCCTTTGTGTTTTGCTTTAAACTTTGAAGAGATTTTTTGGATGTATTGGCATTACTCACCCTCGGATAGGGTAGAAGTGGTCATGTATGGGGGAAGGTCTTTAGTTGGACTCCGATAGTGTAGAGTCTCTTCTTAGGACGAGAAGAGAGAGAGAAAGTAGGGTGTTATGGGCCCCTACTCATCAGCACAAACCACGTATGAGTTTTGGAATGTAAGAATGAAGAATGGAAGTTCTTGATTTTATAGCCTTGAAAGGGCACCTATTTTGGTGTTGTGTCTGACGTCTCCTATTGGAAAAATCCACCTTCTCTCTAGTCTGGTTCAATGTCAAACCTATTGTGTAAACTCGGGATGGGAGTGAATGTTTGATTTTGTCTTCATATTATGATTGGTTATCTCCTAGTCAATTTTTATTCTCTCCATGATCACCGTGATGTATTGTTGAATTCACAATGGATCCCTTGTTAAGGGCCAAGAAGGAAATTCAAAATGGTTAATGGGTTTCAATTATGTTGGGAGATTTCTGCTCGAGATTGAAATCCTGTGTAAAATGTATTTTAAACTTATTGTTGAAGTGGCAACGATGTCGGATTTTCTTACTGGTTCTTTCCTAATGGAGCCTTTGAATCAGGTGGTCAATAAAAAAGAAAAAAAGATTGAGTGATATCCTTGCTTATGAGATTTTTGTAATTTCAATTATATGCATGTGTATTGAAAAGTAAATAAAATGGTGATGTTCAATTATGCAAATTTCAGTTCAAATGTGTTAAGGAAAAAATTATGTTATGATTGAAAATTTGATGCTTGATTTGGACTTTATTGTATTTTCGTAATTCTTAGAAAGCAAAGTAATCCTGTGACTTTGTTTAAACAAAATATTAAACTCAATGATTATAACCAATGTTAGAAAGAAACTTAATATATCCCCTTTGGTTAATTAAGTACATTAGATAATTCAATAGTTTGAAAAAAATAAAGGACTTAATATATATATAAATAGTCCCTTTGCCATGATAATATATTTTGTTTTCAAATTTAACACTTAGAAGAAAAATATAAAGAACTATATATATATATATATATATATATATATATATATATGTATATATGTATATACATATATGTGTATATATGTATATACATATATGTGTATATATGTATATACATATATGTGTATATATGTATATACATATATGTGTATATATGTATATACATATATGTGTATATATGTATATATGTATATATACATATATACATATATATGTATATATGTATATACATATATATGTATATATGTATATATACATATATACATATATACACATATATGTATATACATATATAGATACATACATACATACATACATATATATATATATATATACATATGTATGTATACATATATACATATATATATATATATATATATATATATATATATATATATGTATATATGTATACATACATATGTATATATATATATATATATATATATATATATATATATATATGTATATATATACTTCCTTGTCTTAAAATTCTACACTTAGAAAAAAAAATATGACTTTAAAAAAAAAAGTGTCCCAAAAGCAAATATGCTCTGGATTTTGTATGAGAAGATAAATTAAATGTCCTCTTGAATAGAGAATCTTAAGATTCTCCAAATATCCATTTAAACATGTTAAATTTTTCCAAATGAAAGAGAGAAAGTTATTAAATAAATAAATTTAAAAAATATAAACATAAATATCATATCTACTTATCTTTTTAACATAACCCATTACCTTTATCTTTACTTACCAAGAAAACTTTTAAAATTGAATTCTATCCTCCTTTTTCCTTGCTGGGAGGTGACAAGGTCTTGGTTATGATGCCTCACGGTGCCCCTATGTGAGGTTGACTTGTCCTTTGGAAATGAATTAAAGTTGGCTAAACTTATAATGAAATCTAAAACAAAACAAAAAAAACTTGCACTCACCCTTTCTTTAATTCTTCTTACAAACTTGCACTCATCCTTTCCTTAATTCTTCTTACCTTTTCCATTCTTGGGAGATATTCTTTTTAGGATGTTTTTTTTTTTCAGCCTTGGTCAACGTGCGGGAAAGGGGGTGGGGTTAAGTTAGTGTTTAGTTTGATTAAGTTAGTGTGGGTTAGTTAGGATAGTAAGTTTTTTTAAATAAGTTTTAGATTTTTGTTAGTTTTTTTTAAGTTTTTTTTTTATAATGTAGTTAGTAACGGTTAATTTGGAATTTAGTTTTAAATTAAGTATAGCTAGTATATTTAGAAATAAAGTTCTGTAGTTTTGGAATGTTAGTGGGGTGTTAAAGTAATTGTTATTATTGTTTAGTTTTTTGGTTAGTATATTAAATTAAGTTTTAAAATTTATGTTTATATAATTTAATGTATATGTTTTAAATGTTAGAATGTATTTAAAGCATTGGTTAGTAATGTTAGTTAGGAATTAATTTGTGTTGGAATTTCATAGATTTTAGGATTTATTATTATTAAAAGTTGTGGTCAACGTTGTTATTTTATATATTAGTATATTTTAGTTAGAATGTTTTAGTGTTAAATTTTAATTAGTTCAATTATTAAGTTAAAATTAGTTAAGAGTTTGTGTTAGAATATTAATGTTAGATGTTATTTAGTTTTAATTACTTGTTAAATGTTAAGTTAAGATTGGTAGTGGAGATTGAAGTTAGTTGTTATTTTCGTTGATAGCATTTGTTGTTATTTAATTAATCAGATAATATTACATGTTAGTAAATGATGGTTTTATTAAATTTTAAAAAATATTAATAGTATTTAAATAGTGTGTATTTTCCTTGCTTAAGGAATGACTAATTTAGAAGATATGTAGATCAAGTTTAATGATTAGTGAATTGATGATTTTGTTAGGTCATTTTATTAATGCTTAGTATTTAGGATGGAGATTTAGGCTATGTGTATTAGAATTTTTTGAGTAATATATTTTAATGGAAAGTGGTTTTAATTTAACTATAGTTAGGATATCAAATTTGCAAAAGGGTTAAAAGCTCTTATGTCAAGGGCTAGTATTAGATGTTCATGAATAAACGTTCTCTTAATAATTAAGCGAAGGGTAGGATTGGAAATGATTCAGTTAGAAATCTTATGTTATTAGTCTTTTGTTGGGATTTAAATCTTTTTACAAGGATTATAGAATTGGGATAATGTATTATGATGAGTCAAGTTATGACAGATGATGAGTTAGGCATTGTAAATATAGCTTAATGATAAATGCCTTAATATTTTAATTAGTTCTAAGTGAGTTATGATAAAATCCAGATCAAGTATTAGTATGTTATGGTAGATTAATTAACTTTAAAAAAAATTGGTGTGTTTTCGCCCCAAATTTTGGGCATGACATCTTTGCTGATCATTTTCCTCCACCTTGTAGAGTGAGGGGCTCTTACAAGTGATGTTAGACTTCCCTTGGACTTGTAGGCACCAACATTATAAGTCATCATCAAGTTCTTTACTTTTAAGCCAAAACTGCCACAAACAAGGCTACTGGAATTAGCCCTCCAACTTTAGTTTTTGGGATTTAGTCTCGATTTTCTCCAAACGAGATAGAAAAAAAACTCTAGATTCAAATACCCTTTTAGAAAATCTCAAATATTTTATGGGTCTCAGATCGCCAAGATGTCTGTACACCAGAAAGCAACTTTTATGCCTATTTTGAAGGGTTTCATACCTATGGTGACTAGTCTGGCTAGGGTATGATATTTCCCTCTTAAAAAATTTACCATGAAACCTTCTCTTCCAGTAGATGTTGACACTACTCACCCATCCTCATTCCAAAACACTTGGTTTGAAGTATTCTGCACATTCAAACCCCAAATCTTTCCTTTCTCTGTTGTGATCACCTAACCAAGTATAGCGGACTTGCCCAAGGCATCACTTCTAAAAGGCTTGCCATGCTTTCCAAGGACCCAAAAATTATGTATAATATGTACATTGGTTATACTCCCATGTCCCCTAAATCCATGAACAACTCATGGTAGGAACTCATGGTGGAGCCATTATTTCCCAATTAGTCAAAACAGGACCAGCACATAGGGATCTACAAAAGAATTTTAAAACCTAATCAAATGAACTCCTACAAACATTAAACCTTAATAGAAAAGTACTATAATGATATTATATAAAAAATTCAACACTAGATTTAATGCCTCAATCCATTATTCCATACAAGTAATCAAAAACTTTGAAAATTGTTAAAATCAAACCGAAAATCATGAATCCAATTACAAAACTTGCTCACTGCAATGCCCAACCCTTGAGATTTGTTTTCTTGATGATATGATACTATCCCAAAGAGGTTGCAAGTAGTTGGAATAACCACCAACCTCTTCTTTGTGTTTTGCAACTTTTTCCAAAAAAATTGTTAAGCAACTTTTCAAAAAGTTGCACAACCTTGACAACTTTTTGCATTTTAGAGCAATGATGTCCTCCTTCACTTGGGAACTTCCAAAACTGCCTGTTTTGACCCGTAAATGATGTATAGACATGATTTATCTTCTAGGGTATCATTTTACATTATTTAAGACATTTTTTCTCCTTTTGACAAGTTTTGCACAATGGTTGCATAATTGACATCTTTTGACATATTTTCCCTTGCTAGCTTCCAAATGACATGTAAGGAGTACAATCCATGCAAGAGGATGAAAACACATCCTGGAGGACAAGATGGGTTAAAACCACTTCTTCCCATACTTTCAAGGTCCTAGACCTATGCCTCCTAACCCAAGCTACACTCACAACACACCAACACCATCTACCTACGAACAACTACAACCCAAAAAGATGACCTTGAGAAGCTCCAAACTCACTAACACCCCTGACTTGGCTAGAGTTAGTACATGCCAAAAAACCTAAACCAACAAGAAAACAAAATGAGGGGTTTGACTAGGTGTCCCTACACCAAAGATTTAGAGGTTAATTTTTCCCCACTTCATTCAACTCAATTTCACTCCAAATTTTCCTACAAAGGTTTGGGGGCAACACCCCTATGCTCTAGGGGTCAAGGGAAAACACCCCTTACAAGGTCCTGGGGTAGTGCCCTTTGCGGGTCCTGGGGTATATAGGGCAGGGTTAAGGGGCAACACCCTTAAAGCCAAAAATGAATTTACAATTGTAAAATGTGTCAGAAGTTATATATTTTTTCTATTGGTCGACTTATTGCAGCCCTAATTTGTAAGTTGCAAAAAGCTTGTATAAAATGGCTTAGAGTAAGAGATTTCATTATGTATGATGAGATTGTAGCTTCTTGCAGTGGTATTGAGCTATAAGGGATTAAAGATTGTAATTAGGTTGTAATCACTAGATAATAAGAATATTGGACTCACAGTTTGGTGGATGTAGCCTAGATATTTGGTAAGTCACATTAAATCTTTGTGTCTTGTGTTCTCTTATGTGAAATTTACTATATTCTGATATTAGTTATATTTGCATGTAATTGTTATTTATGTCTTGTTAATCTTAAAATATGGTATCAAAACCTATTTGTTTCAGTTGTCATTTGTAGGAAGATCTCACGGTTGAGTGAGTCTCATGATTGAGTGGGAGCAATGACATATGAGGGTAAGCTTTAGGTAGAGAAGCTTAATGGGCATAAATTTTAGTTATGAAAATTCAAATGGAGGAATATCTTTATCAGAAGGATTTATGGCAACTAGTATAAAGAAAATCCAAAAAATCGGTTGCTCTGATAGATTAGGAATGGGGAATTTCAGATAGAAATGCACTTGGAAGTATTTGATTATATCTGACACAATCAGTGGCATTTAATTATACGAAAGAAAAGCCAATTGAAGAGTTGATGCAAACCATAGCAAATTTGTATGAAAAGCCCTCTGCTTCAAAAAAGGTATTTCTCATTAAGCATTTATTTAATATGAAGATGGAAGAAGACAAATCCATTGGTGATCATTTAAATGAGTTTAATACGGTTACCAATTACTTATCTTCTACAAATGTCAATTTTGATGAAGAATTTAGGGCTCTCTAGATTTTGTGTTCTTTGCCTGAAAGTTGGAATCGCTTGGTAATGGCTATAAGTATTTTTTTTTCTGGATCTAATACCCTAAATTTTGATGAAGTTAATAGTGTTATTCCAAGTGAGGAAAATCATAGGAAAACCTTAGATGGATCTACATCAGGAAGTGTTTTGAATGCACAAAGTAAAGAAATAGTGAATGAGAGAGGAAATAATTCTAGAAATCATGCAAAATCAAGAGGAAAATCATAGGAAAAGAGGTATCAATCCATAGGACTAAGAGATTGTTGGTACTATGGGAAACCAGGGCAAAAGATGAAATATTTTGAATTTGAAAGAGCAATGGAGACAAAAAAGAAGGGAACAATGAGAAAAATGTGGTAAGTAATTAATCCAAAGAGGATGCTTTGCTTCTTTCCTAAGAAAATGTTGATGATTCATGTATTTTAGATTCAGGTGCTTCATTTTATGCTATTCCCCATAGAGGTTATTTTTTCGATTATGTCCAAGGGGATTTTGGACTAGTTTATTTGGGAGATAACGAACATTGTTGGATTGTTGGAAATGGGAAAATTAAAATTAAGTTGCATAATGAGAATCATTGGCTACTACAAGAAGTAAAACATGTGTCAAGACTGAGTATGAATTTAATCTCAGCATGGCATCTAGGTGATACGGGTTGCACAATTACTTTTAATGATAAAAATTGGAAGGTTTCAAAAGGTTCCTTAGTAGTAGCAAAAGGTGTGAAAGTAGGCACCTTATATCTTTGTGCATGTCATATTGTTCCTTCTACTTTAATTGTTTGGAAGATATTGTTCCTATCCCTTGGCCGCGCATTTGGCCAAATTAATCTCCCCATTAGTGGGTAATTCTAACTCCTTTGTCAAAGACTCGACCCACTTTGTCCATTTCATTAAGGACACCCATCTGGATAACAATGATATCCTAGTAAGCTTTGACGTGGTCTCGCTTTTCACCAAGGTTCCTATTCTCGATTCCATTGATCTTGTGAAGAGCAAGACCAATGCAGAGATTGCTAGTTTGGTTGAGTTGTGCCTTAGATCAACCTTTTTCTCCTTCCAAGGGGTCATCTACGAATAGGTTGATGGAGTGGCCATGGGCTCCCCTCTCTCCCCTATCATAGCCAACCTTTACATGGAGCATTTTGAAGAGATAGCCCTTCGTTCATTCCCTCTTCAACCTAAGTGGTGGAAAAGATACGTTGATGATACTAAAGTTTGTTGGCCTCATGGGTTGGACAAACTAGATGAGTTCCACCAGCACATCAACAACATAGCACCTTCTATTGCATTCACCAAGGAGCTCGAGTCTAGCAACCAATTATCGTTCCTTGATGTTTTGCTCATCAAGAAGTCGGATGGCTCCCTTGGTCGTCGTGTGTTCAGAAAGGCCACCCATACGGACCTGTACATTCACTCATCCTCCCACCATCATCCTAGCCACAAATTGGGCATTCTTAAGACCTTGGCTTTGAGGGCCCATAGAATTTGTGATGATGATCACTTAAACCTTGAGCTTAACCATCTCTGCCAGGTCTTCAGGCTCAATGGCTATTCTTCTAGGCAGATTGCTAGAGCCCTCAAGCAAGCTAGGTCCATCCACCTTGCCCCCTCGAACCCTAAACCATTGGCTCTCCCCCCTCTCGTTTTGCATGCCTCCCTCCCTTTTGTGGAAGGCATCTCCCAAAATATTGCCAAAATCCTTTCTAAAAATGGTTTGCGTGTTGCCTTCAGACCCCTTTCCAAGATCAGGAATCATGTCCCACCTATTAAAGACCCCAAAGATATGTTTTCCAACTCAGGGGTCTATAAAGTGGTATGCTCTTGTGGCACACCCTATATAGGAGAAACGGGTCGTTCCTTCAACACTCGTATCAAAGAGCATGTGGCTGACATCAAGCATGATAGGGTGCACAAATCAGCTTTAGCTGAACACTCTTTCTCTTCCAAACATCACATATGTTTGGAGAATACGCAAATCATTTCCAATGAGGACAACTATTTCAAAAGAAAGCTCAAAGAAGCCATCAAAATCAGCAACCACCCTATCAACCTTAATCGCGACGATGGTTGGGCCCTCAACCCCTCATGGCTTCCCTTGTTTTTCTCTAGGGATAGACACCCTCGTTGTATGGGTTAGTTCCCCGCTCCCTCCTTCCCTCCTGCTTGGCTGCTCTCCTTTTTGGTTCTTCCTTCCTGTTGTGTCTTTTCATTACTATTTTCCTATTATCTGATGCTCTCGTTTTATTGTTCTTCCTTTTCGTTTATGTCTCTTCGTTCTTTTTCCTAATTTCTTATTTCCTTTCTATTTTGTACTGTTTTAATTTTGTGTCTATACCTCATATATTTGATAAATTTCTATATATATGCAATATATATATATATATATATATATGTGTATATATACATATACATATATAGAAATATATATATATATATGTATGTATGTATATATACATATATATGTATATATATATATACATACATATATATATACATATATATGTATATGTATATATACATATATATATATATATATATATATGTATGTATGTATATATACATATATATATATATATGTATGTATGTATATATATATATATACATATATATGTATATATATATATATATATATATGTATATATATATATATATATGTATGTATGTATGTATGTATATATTACATATATACTCATATGTAATATATATATTGATATGTTTAATATATATGTTTTCATCACATATATCTATACATATATAGATATATAACGTATAGATTACATATATCTTCATATGTAATATAGATGTTTATAGGTTTAATATATATGTTTATATTACACGCGCACACACACATATATATATATATATATATATATATATATGTATGTATGTATGTATGTATGTATGTATGTATGTATATATAAATATATGTATGTATGTATATATATATATATGTGTGTGTGTGTGTGTGTGTGTGTGTGTGTGTGTGTACAGGTTCCCCCTTTTATAATATATTTTTATATGTAATACGTGTATTGCATACATATATTAAGCATATATTCTAAAGATATTTCTTGCGTATTTTTGTTCCAAAGGTTTTAGGTGTTTTCCTTTTTACATGGATAAATTTATACGTTTTTATTTATTTATATAACTCCTTTAGGTTCTTATTTTTTATTATTTTTATTTAGTCTCTTGGTATTCTTATTTTTATTTTTATTTCCCTCTTGTCCCTTCTTTCTTGAGTGTCATCATTTTTGTTTGAATCTTCCCCCCCTTTTTGTCTTGCTTTTAGTTTTATATTTATTATTGGGCTCAACTTCGGAGTTTGTGCTCTCCCTTACTCTTGTTCTCTTTTATTGGGTTAGTCTAGGCTGAATCTGCCACTTATTTTGTTTGACATCTCTTGCTCTCTCATCTTGATGATGGATCACGTAGTGTGATTCGAAACGTTGATGGTAAAAATTGTCACACAATCTAATCCAGAAACTGATTCACAAAACTATGATGGATTGTGGAAATTTGATCACATTAATAGATAAATGAATGTTTAGGAGTAGTTATTATAGTTAAGCATAGAGAATAAACAATTGTTGTAGATTTTGAAACATGACTATGATACAACAGAATTGGGCACATGGGTGAGAAAGGTGTAAAATTACTTCATTCAAAGAAAGTTTTACCAGGTTTGAAATGTGTCAATATAGATTTATGTGAATGTTGTGTGTATGGAAAACAAAAGAGAGTTAGTTTCATGAAGAGGGCGAAGGAAAAGAAAAATGAGAAATTAGAGCTTGTGCATACAAATGTATGGGGACAAGATTAGGTATCTTCCCTTGGTGGCTATCTTTATTATGTTGCATTTATTGATGGTGCAACTAGAAAAGTATGAGTTTATTTTCTTAGACAAAAATCTAATGTATTTGTAGCTTTTATGAAATGGAAAAGATTGGTTGAAAATGAGACTGGTAAAAGGCTAAAATGTCTTAGATTTGATAATGGTGGTGAGTATTGCAGACATTAATTTGAAGATTATTGTTCTACTAATGGTATTCATGGGTAGAAAATTGTTCCAAGGACTCCATAAGAAAATAGAGTGTCTAAATGCATGAACATGGTAATAATTGAGCATGCAAGGAGCATGAGGTTGCATGTTGGGCTGCCCTTAAAGATGTGGGTAGAGGTTGTCAATATTGTTTTATGCTTTATCAATAAAGGTCCTTCTACTCCTTTGGGTTGTGGTATTTTAGAGGAAACATGGACTAATAAGAAGGTGAGTTATTCTTTTCTCAGAACCTTTGGTCGTGAAGCATTTGCACATATAGATTCTGAAAATAGAACCAAGTTGGAAGCTAAGCCAAAGAAAAGTGTATTTTTCTGATATGACATTGATGAATTTGGTTATAGGCTTTTAAATTTTGAAAATCATGAAATTGTAAGAAGTGGGGATGCCATATTCAATGAGAAAGTGTTGTACAAATATCTGTTGCAATAATATGAGAAGAAAGAAAATGAGTATGCAAGGTTGGATAGTACTCAAAAGGATGATGTTTTAACAGTCCTTCATACTCTTCAACAATCATAACAACAAATGTCACATACCCTAGTGAATGTTAGATGATCAACAGTGCTAAGTAGACCTCCACAAAGATTTTCTCCCTCTTTGTAATCTATTTTATTAATAAATTCTAGTGATCTTGAATGTAATGTTTAAGTTGTACATGTGGATACAAAGATTCAGTGGGAGTTTGTAATGACAAAAGAAATGGACTTCTTGCTGAAAAATCATACTTAGGATTTATGTAAGTTACCTATAGATAAAAAGGCTTTACAAAATAAATGGGTTTATAGGTTGAAAAAAGAGGATGAGGATAAGAAAAGATTTAAAGTTAGATCAGTTGTAAAAATATTTTCACAAAAAAGGGAATTGATTTTGACAAGATACTTTTTCTTGTTGTTAAAATGACTTTTATTCATACTATTTTAAGCATTGTGGCTGTAATGTTCTCGTCATTAAAAAAATATTTAATCAAAATTTTGTTAATGGGCCGATTGATTTAGTATATCTTAGACCCATTTTTATTTAATTATTTTCGTAGGTGGTTGTTAACTATCTTTATAAACTGTTGGGAAGTTTCTCTAAAGGGTGTTTAAGCATGACATGTAGGTAGTAGTAGGTATGTTTTTTGGATTATTTCTTTGTACTGCAAATTCCTATTAGAGTTTTGGATTGTTCACCATTTTGGAAGTAAAAGATCTTCCCTACTTGGCTTTTTGATTTCGATGGGACTCAACCCTCACCTTATTTCGTTCAAGCTTCTTAGCTCGGATCTGGAAAATTGGAGCATCATTGTTGTTTACAAGTATAATTATTTCTGGAATATTTTTTTTTTTAGACTACATTTATATCTATCATTGTTCTGGTTATTGGCAAGATTGCATTCAGACTATTTCTAGCATAGATAGTGGTTAATTGTTCCCACCCCATGACTATCAAACAATCATCATATGACCTCCAATCCATTCTCGTACGACCACCCCACAATCATCGTACTACCCCAATACATTATCGTATGACCACCCCACATTGATTGTACAAATTTCAATCCCCCATACAACCTTCTATCTCCACTATACGACTCCATATCCCAACCATATGAACCTAAATCTCAACCGTATTGATCCCCTAACTTAGTCATACGACCCATTCAAACTTCATCATACGACCTACCAGCTACTACCATATCACCCAGGCACTCCTCCCTCTAGGTCATACATTTCCTCTAGTTAACCTTGAAATGAAATTGGGTATACAGTGGTATCACATCTTCAACTGTGCGGATCAAAACATTACATTGGTATTAAAGCTAGTGATTATGTCAGCTTATGGAAGTGAATGTAAGTTTATATCCAAATGAGAAGGAAAAATAATCTTTTTGGTAGAATGGTAGATCCTCAAGATCCTATGACATAACTCATGAATCTTTTAAGAGATCTTAGTAGAAACCAAATGCAAATCAACGAAACCCAAAGGTTAATACAAGAAACAATACAAAAATTAGCTAAGGGAAAAACAATAGGAGAACAAAATGGGCATAGATACAACTTTGTTATGGGAAGGACAAAATATCAACCCTCTCGCTATCGACCCTCGATACCCATCTTCCTTCCAAGGGCAGAAGCATCATGCAAAGAAAGAGAGCACACTTTTTAGGAAATGCAAGAAAAACTTCAGGAAGATTGGAGGAACATGAATATGGAAGGTGATATATCTTGTAGAGACTATGTTGATCTAAGAATGAGATACTCAGGTTGGGGATATCATGGTTATTTTAATGATGATCTTAGGAAAAAGATAAAAAAAAGTAAACTTATCACCATTTGATGGATCTGGAGCTATTACTGCACATGCATGGGTTGTGAAGGCAGGCACCTATTTTCAACTCGACTTGATGCCGGAAGAGGAAGCAATCAAGTTCACAACACTCCATCTAGAAGGAGTGGCACAAGAGTGGTGGTGCCATGGATTGGTCACTTTCGGCCACAACCAAGTAATCTCTTATGTCAATTTCATTAAGAAACTCATTGAGTGTTTTAATGGGAAGGATCTTGAACTAAATTGCAAAGATCTAGCTTAGCTAAAGAAAACGTGTATGATAGACAATTACATCATTGAGTTCCAAAGGCTATTAGTACTAGTCACAAACATCTCTGAAAGATGTCAAATTATGTTATTCATGGATGGGTTCGGAGAACCTTTGAGAGGCTAGATCAAAGGGTTCAACTCATGCACACTCAATGAAGCTATTAAGAAGGTGCATGACATGGCTGCATCTTCCTCCAAAACTCACATAGCTATGCCAACACCATCCCCACAAGAAGACAAAGACAAGGAGCCAATTCAAAATAAACCTCCATTGGATGAATACTCTCAACAAGAGCTCCATAGGAAAAATATCTATTCCATGTGCAAGGAACCATGGGGACTAGGTCATTGCTACATTGGGAAGGGAAAGATTCATTACATTGAGGTATTTTCTAATGACAATGAAGGATAAGTACCTACAGTGATTGGTAAAGAAATTAACTAGTAGGAGAGAGTAAATGCTCTGATACAAAAAGGGGGTTCCATTGCTACCCTCACTATAATGGTTGGAAGTAGTATCTTCGAGGTCCGTGGCACACTTCACAAGAAATGAGTCATGGTCATGATTGATAATGACACCACACTCAATTTTATCAATTCATCTTTGGTCACTAGTAAGGGCTTGCACACAATAGAGCATGGAGGATTTGAGGTTAAAGTTTTTGGATGAACCTTGTTACCCTACACTCATGTGATCCTGCAACTAAAAATTTACATGGGAAACTATACCTTGACAAATGATTTCTTTGTCATAGATTTGGTTGATACTGATGTCATATTGGGCATCCAATGGATGGATACCCTTGACCAGTACACCCAAAGTTTCAAGAGGATGGACTTTTCATTCAAGATGGATAGCAAGAAGGTATTGCTAAGAGGAATGTCAAATAAATGATCAAGGGAAGTCACAATCAAGAAAATGGGGGCCATTTTAAAATGTCATATGATCCCAGATGCTACAAGTAAAAACATGGCAGTCAACACTTTACCCCATTCCTTGAATAATTGGCAAGCCTATCTATTGGTCAAGTACTCCAAGAACACTTTTGCATGTCAGTTGATGGATGACTATATACATGATGAAATATACCAAGTTATCAATGATATCATTTACTACAGCAATAAGATCTACTTGGTACTTGACTCAAAACTAAAGAAGTTTATTATAGAAGGCTCCCAAGAATCAAATTTGCATTTGCTTGAGGACAAGCAAATTTTGGGATGGAAGGACTATAATGTTCTAGTCATAAAATAAATATTTAATCAAACCTTTGTTAATGGACTGATTGATTTAGTATATCTCAAACCCATTTTTATTTAATTATTTCCATCGGTGGCTGTTGATTATCTTTGTAAATTAACGGGAAGTTTCTTTGAAGGGTATTTAAGCATCACATGTAGGTAGTGGTAGGTACATAATTTGGATTATTTCTTTGTACTGTGAATTCCTGTTGGAGTTCTGGACTTTTTGTCATTTCAAAAGTGAAAGATATTCCCTACTTGGCTTTTCGATTTTAATGGGACTCAACCATCATCCTATTCCATTCAAGCTTCTTGGATCAGATCTAGAAAATCAAACCACCATTTTTGTTTACAAGTAACATTATTTCTAGAATATATTTGTGTCTAGACTACATTTATATCTATCATTATTTTGGGTATTGGCAAGATTGCATTCAAACTATTTTTGGCATAGATAGTGGTTAATCATTCCTACCCCATGACTATCAAAAAATCATCGTATGGCCCCAATACACTACCATACAACCACCCCATATTGACTATAGATCCTTCAATCACCTGTATGACCTTCTAGCTCCACCGTATGTCTCCATATCTCAACGATATAGACCCAAATCTCAACCATATTGTTCCCTTGCCTCAATCATATGACCCATTCAGAATTTTCCATATGACCTACCAAATACTATCGTATGACCTAGACACTCCTCCCTTTATGCAATACATTGCCTCCAATTTTATTTGAGATGAAATTGGATACACAATAGTATCATGTCTTCAACTGCAGGGATCAAAATATTACAGTGGCTACAAAAGATTTCCATTTGGAGTAGCTTGATGTTAAAACAAATTTTCTTCATGGTAATTTGGATGAAGAAATATATATGGCACAAGAATAGAGATTTGAGGTCAAAGGTAAAGAGAATTAAGTGTCCAAATTGAAGAAAAGTTTATATGACTTGAAGGAATTACCTTGACAATGGTACCTTAAATTGGACAATTTTATGCATGAGCATAGATATACTAGGTGTTAATAGATCATTGTGTTTATTTTAAGAGGTTGGATGATGACAAACACATTATTTTAAGTTTATATGTTGATGATAAGCTTGTAGTTGGGTCTAACATGGATCACATCAAGGGGTTCAAGCAATAGTTAGCACATTTATTTTCTATGAAGGATTTGGGGGAAACTAAAAAACCCTTGGTATGAAAAGTTGCAGAGATAAAAAGAATAGAAAATAGACATTATCTTAGGTTGATTATATTGAGAAGGTGTTGCAACATTTTTCTATGGAGAATGCCAAAGTTGTCAACACACGTTTTCCTAATCGTTCAAAATTAACTAAGGAGATGTGTCCAAAGACACAAGAAGAGGAGGATGAGATGTCCAAGGTACCTTATGCTTCAGTTATAGGGATCTTAATCTATACAATGGTATGTACTAGGCCAGATATTGCACATGCGGTGCGAGTTGTTAGCAGGTATATGAGTCAGCTTGGAATTGAGCATTAAAATGCAGTCAAATGGATTCTCAAATATTTGAGAGGAACATCTAGCAAATTTTTACATTTTGGGGGCTCTACTACTAATTTACAAGGCAATGTTGACTCAGACTTGGCAGGGGATCTAGATACCAGACATAGTACTACAAGATATGTATTTACTATTGGTGGGACAACAATTAGTTGGATTCCTTGGCTACATAAGGTGAATGCTTTATCCACTACAAAGGTAAAGTATGTTGCTACTACAGAGGCAACTACGAAGATGATATGGGTTCAATTCTTCATGGAAGAGTTGGAGTATCGACATATGGACAATTATTTATTTATAGATAGCTAGAGTGTCATTCATCTTGCAAAGAATTGTGCTCTACATTCAAAGACAAAGCATATATAATTGTTGTACCATTTATTTTGGTCAGTTTTGGATGATTGACAATCAAACATAGATAAGATACATACAGATAATAATCTAGATGATATGTTTAAAAATGTAATGATAAGCAACAAGTGGAACTCATATTTAGCTTTGACTGGTCTTCTAGACAAAACAAAATAAAAGAACAATAGAGTGTGGGGTGGTTTTACATTCTAGTGGGACTATAGGTTTAGCAGTGCTATGATCAGTCTCCAAGTGGGAGGTTATTTTTGTGGACTATAATCAATCTCCAAGTGCGAGATTATTGTGATGTAGAGCCTAATTAGAGTCAGAGGTTGATATTTCCCCACTTCATTTGATGCAATTTCTCCCCAGATTTTATTATAGGAGTTTTGGGTGCACACCCCTATGCTTTAGGGGTCAAGGGGCAATGCCCCTTGTGGGTTCCTACAGCAGTGATATAGGAAGGGTCAAGGAGAAACACTAGTTGTGGGGTCCTAGAAGTATATAGGGTGGGGTTGAGGGGTAGTTTCTGTGAAACCAAAAAATGAATTTGCTATTGTAAAAGGTGTCAAAAGTTATATTTTTTCTAGTAGTTAGCTTATTTTGACCCTAATTTGTAAATGGCAAAAAGCTTGTATAGCATGGCTTAGGGTTAGGGATTTTATTATCTATGATGAGATTGCAGCTTCTTGTGATGGTATTGAGCTCTAAGGGATTAAAAATTATAATCAGGTTGTAATCATTGGATAATAAGATATTGGACTCATTGTTTGGTGGACGTGGCCTAGGGATTGGGTAAACCACGTTAAATCTTTGTGTCTTGCATTCTCTTCCATGCATTCATTAATTTTTGATATTGGTTATATTTGCATGTAATTTTTTATTTATGTCTTGTTATTCCTAACAAAAAGGTGATACAAATATTTTCTTTTACCCTTTAGTCATTAATGCCAAATAGTAATTGCTAGTGAAGCGCTATAAATAATATTTATGCTAATATCAATATCATGCTTGTGTATTGTTGGGTGGATATTTTGCAACCAATAGTTAGTATAACTTGTATTGCAAAAGAGGATTATCAGTCATAGAATGTGAGACAAAGGTACTCCTACCTTAAAGGGAAGGCTCCCCCTTCTTACTATTATTCGGATCAAGTCTATCGAAAACTACAATTGGAACAATTATTATGTAGTCATTGATGTCAAAGCTTATTGGCAAGACATTTACTAATAGTGTAGAGTGCCATATCAATTGATTGATGAAGAGTATTTGAGAATAAGAGATAACAAGGTGAGCTAGTAATTGTTTTGAGAAAAGGGGCTAAGTATGATGGAATTACAATGGGCACTTGATCAGTTATTCTCTAACAAGATAATATGTTGTTTGATCGTTGTATTAAGCATAGAAGAAAGTTGAGTTGATGTCTACAAGATATGATTGATGAAAGAAAAGAAGGAGAGTAAAACACTAAGCTTGATCGAGTGACAATTTTACAAGGTCAATGAAGGAGTTGAAGCAAAAGATTAAGGAACTTAAGAAATTGTTGAGCAAAACAATATTGGCTGAATGATAGTAATGGTCGAGCAAGATAAAGAGAAAACTAAAGAAGCGACTGAACATAGTGAAGCCTGAGTGAGTAAGTGTAAGCCAAGAAAGATATAACATTAGAGATTGAGCTACCTAGTGATGACCAAGTTGAAGAACATAGTGATGACTAAGTGTCAACAAAATAATAGTTTGTGAAAAGTTCAAGATTTGATGCCAACATAATTGAATTTATGAATTGGTAAAAATATGCAATTGATAAGGATTGATGAGCTGGAGTATTTAATGCATGAATTGAGTTTGTTAAGAAATATAAGGCAAGGATTTAATGAGAATTTTTTAGAAGTTTCAAAGAGGGAATAAAAGGACAAAGCAATGAACATATTCAATGGATATGATATCTATGATGATGTTTAAGCAACAAAAGATCAAAGCTACCCATTTAGAGAGGCATAAGAGATGTTTTATGTTGTTGGTTGACTGGTGAACTTATAAAGAGCCTGTGAAGAATGAAGTAGCAGAGGAAAAGTGAGAAATTGGTAAAGAGTGATTGCTTGAAGGGTTTACAAGAAAATTAGAGATGAAAAATGTGATAAAATCTAGTCAATGAACCAGGAATGAGCTGAATGGAGAATTGAATTTGCAAAGTGAGTTGCATTTTATCAGATCAAACCTAGTTGTTACTTTTTAACCATTATGGAAATAAAATCCTTTAATCCTTTAACAACCATATTGTAAATCCTTTAATTAAGGTGTCATTCTAATCAAATGATCTAAAGTCCTCTAACAAGGCCACTCCTAGAAGGGTGATTAAATCTTTTAACAGGGTCACACCTAACGCTATATTTTGTAACCTTTAACATGGTTGTCTCTTAACCAAGCTCACTTTAGAAGAGTCAAAATTAGTAGCATGTTACTAGGTGATTTTTCCAAATTAGGTTTCCACATTAAATACTAGTGTCATACTATTATTTTCATGTTTCATGTTACTTACTATTATGTATTTATTATTTAGCATATACTAGATAGAGAACTAAGTGTTGGATGATAAGTTGAATTGTTGATGAGTTGCTATATTGTCTGAGTAATTTATGAGTTTGAATTAGTTTTTTGGAGTTGCTAAAAGTTGAATTCGTACATATGGACCTAAGAATAACTAATTCACCATCCCTCTTAGTTATTTTAAATATTCTAACAATTGCTATTAGAGCTTTTGGTTCTTGAAAGGAATGTTTGAAGGGACTTAAGCTAAAGATCACGATGTACAAGAGAGAGGTATCCAATCCAAACAAAGAGAACTTCCCAGCATGGGAACGCTTGATGAGATTGCATCTATTTGGAGTTGGAGATTCTAAACTATACTACTTGGACAATGGATACATTGAAGTTCCTAGACCTATGAAAATTGAAAAAATAAAAGAGACGCGGGAGCACAATCAAATGATGATAGATCTGACATCTTCACTAAGTTATGTTGAATTTGATGATGTGAAGGATTGCACTATTGCAAATAAAATATGGAACAAGTTGGCACAAGTTCATGGAAGTAATAAAAATGTCTTAAGGGCTATAGCTGAAAGTTTGAGAGGCAAGTTTGATGACATGACAATGAAAGAAGAAGAAACTGTTACACGTTATTGTGGCTAAACTAAAGAGGTTGTGAATGCAATTAGAGGTGTTGGAGGAGACATATCTAATGAGACTATGATTAGCAAGGTATTTAGGACCTTACTTCCTATCTATGCCATTAGAGTATCTGCAATACAAGAACTTAGATGTACACTTGGTAATGATCTGACCTTGGATAGTTTAATTGGTAGACCCATTTCATTTGAATTGTCAAATTTTGATAATTATAGACATTCTAGTGTTGAATGTGCTTTCAAGTCTCAATTAACCCTTGATGGATCTAAAAGAAATAAAAGTTAAAAGACTAAGCCCGTGGATAGTAATAGTGAATCAAATGATGATCTTGATGATCTAGAAGCATGATTGGCAAGAAGCTAACCAAGAGGAAAAGAAAAATACAAATGCAAACTTCCTATAATTTGTTTTACATGTAACAAAGTTGGTCATATTGCTACAAGATGTCTTGACAGAGATGATGAGAAAAGGAAATAGAACAAATACTAAGGAAGAAGAGACAACAAATTTAACATAGACTACAAAGGAAAAGGTAAGAAATATTGTTCTAGTGGTGATTCTAATGAACATGATGAAGAAGTTTTTATGTTGCAATGAAAGATGAATCTGATAAAGAATAATTTTTTGAGAAAATTACTTTAATCTCACATGTGTGTAAGAATGATAAATGGATAATTCATAGTGGTCACTCACATCATATGACTAGTGATACAAGTAAGTTCGAAAATCTAGAACACTATAATGGTAGATGTGTTAAGTTTGGAAATGATGCACCATGTTATGTGAATGGTAAAGGAAAAATTATATTGAATGAAAAGATTAGACATAAAAATGCATATTGGCTTGATGGACTGAAATAGAATACACCGAGTGTGATATAGTTGAATAGTTTAGGATACAAAGTTGAATTTCAAAATAAGAAGGCAAAGATCTATAATGCTACTAATGAACTAATTGGAAGTGGGGAGAAAATAAGAGCTAACTTGTTTTATCTAGATCTATCTAAAAATACATGTCTATTTGCACAATTTGAGGATGTTTGGTTATGGAATAAGAGGCTATGTCATGTGAACTTTGATAATTTGGTAAGCATTATTAAGATGGAAAGAGTAAGAGTATTACCAAGATTTAGAAAACTTGAAAAAGTAATGCGCAAACAAAGTCAAATGAGAAAAATGACCAAATCTAGTTTCAAGAGCAAGACCTATTCTTCTGATGGTGTTTTGGAATTGTTTCATACTAAATTA